>CP125837.1:63510147-64110147 GCA_030408175.1 Trifolium repens | reverse complement strand
CTCTCGCTACTTGTGCTTCTATAAGTCGTCTCAATAATTATATATATCCAAACCAATTAAAGACAAGAGTTTACTATCTACACACTAGAATCTCTACAGCGGAAGCTATCTCAATTTTTCTAAAATGATTGGATTTCTAATCCTATTTTGTCTCACGTAAGTACGTAACCAATCATGCATCGTAATATTCTCATCCCTACGACACTAAGTTTACTTGTTAGCACTTGACCACCTAACCTAACATTCAGTTCCATACACCATTGCAAATCTTATAACTGAAATGGATTTTTGTATGCTTGAGTGGTATTTTTCTATTGCATATCACACCTGAAACATTCCTCCATTTCATATCCACTCTGTTTTGATTTTTTATGATTGACATATTTCTATATCTCTGTTACTTTGTATGATAGATCCATGGTACTTAAGAACGTGAGACTTGTATTAAATGTTCACCTCCATGACAACATTTGTTTAGCATTCCATATACTCTTTTTGACTTTTGCTTGGGTGGAAATTGTCTCCAGGGCTTTGCCATTTCTCTAACTTTTCGATTATTTATTTTCTTAACTCTACATCTAAGATTATATCATCTACAAAAATACATGTGCTGCGACACCATTTAATTGGATATGTTTAGTAAGTACTTCTACAACCAAGATCAAAAGATAAGAGTCAAAATGATTGAATAATGAAACAAAAAAGTTGCGCTGCTCTACAATATCTACTAAAAGGGCATATCCATTAACTGACTATGAAGGAAATAACATTGCATTCAAAATGATGGTTTGCAGACATTCCCGATTGTTGGTTTCTAGATTCACACTGCCAACACAGCATTGGACTTTGTTTGAAGACAATCAGGTGGACAGATTTTTCGAAAGGAAAAAAGAAAATAAAACACTGCAGAGAAAACCGTAGTTATAGGTCCTGTGTGTCCATGAATATAATATAGGAAGTTGAATTGAAATTTCATCTGAGGACAAGAATAAGAAACAAGTGCAATTGTTTACTGAGTCACAGAACTAAACAGAGGAAAGATGTTATTAAACCACGAAATCAGCCTATGTGGTATTTTAAGATGCACCTTAGCCATTAGGAATCAATTGTACTATCTGACCATGGTTTGTGAAACATATCGCTATCAAGAATCCAAGACAAAGAATGAAAAGTCTAGGTGATACTTTCTTCAAGAGAGAAGGAGAATATTATCCAGGCTATTGAAAAAAATGAAAAAAAAAAAAAAAAAAGTATGGAGATTGTAGACTATTTGAGACACAGCCAGTGAATTTATTTTTTTGACGGAGACACAGCCAGTGAATTTTTTTTTTTTTTACGGAGACACAGCCAGTGAATTAAGTCTGCAGAAAAATATGTTCTTGAAGCATAACATCTGATCTAAAATTTATGCTATATCTATTGAACTCTTGGAAAAAAAAATCACTTATATGGCACACCACCACCAGGATATAATCTAAAATTTAGCTATGACCCTACATTAACCCTTCAGAAAACTATGTTGCCGGTGTAACACCATGCAAATGCAATATAAGTTGTATATGCCTTCATACGATGAACATAGTGCAATGACAGAAAACCCTACTTCTATCAAAAAGTGTGTTTATGCATTATGTTCACCCGTGCATTATACATTGTTCTAAGCATGAATGAAGGCATAAACATCAAGGAAAGTATATATGTCATATAACTCACCAGCATTTTACTTTTCACTCTGAAGAATCCATCTGCATCAGCCAGAACAGTAGGCTTTGATGCTCCAACAGCCATGATAGCCCCCTGAAAATAAATGACAAAGTTTAACGTCCACAAAACAAAAATATTCAAACTGCTAAAAAATTAACAATTCAAAATCCTAGAAATAATCACTAACCTGGCCTGGTGGAAGTATGGCATCAAATCTATCAACTCCGAACATACCCAAGTTTGAAAGCGTAAAAGTTCCTGCATGCAACCAGGCACAATTAATATTGGGTTAAAATGTTCAAGTAACACAAAAATCAAATTGCCGACAACAATTACAATGAACAAACCTGAATTATACTCATTAGGTTGCAATTGCTTCGAACGAGCCTTTCCAACTAGTTCTTTCCATTTTTGAGACAACAAATACAAGTCCAACTACAACACAACAACAAAACAATCAACCAATGAAATTTAACAAAAAGATGCAACAAAAACAAAATGAAATTCATAGACCTTATCAGCATCCTGAAGAACTGGGGTTATCAAGCCACCATTGATTGCTACAGCAACTGCAACATTAATGTTACTGTTATAGTGAAAGTTCTTGCCGTCTTTGCAGGTGGCATTAACTACTGGATGTTGAACAAGTGCCATAGCAACAGCCTTGGCCAATATAGCAGTCATAGTCACACCCTTAGGTTTCACCTAAACATGACAAAGAAAAATACAGCATCAAATTTCATAACCCCGATACAATAACAGTTCTGCTATTCAAACATCAAAACAAAAACACCGTATGTGACAAGTATATGTTTATCTCTATATCTATCTAACTTTTTATCTTCTACAACTTACACACATTTCAAAGAATACGCAAAATAAACAAAGACACCGTACTTAACATCAAAATTATCATTTCTCAATGTCATCATACAATAATATTCGGTCTCAATCATCCATCACCAAAATTTCAAAATCCAACAATGTCAATTATCATTCCTCATGCAATAATATTCAGTTTCAATTATCCATCATCAAAATTTTAAAATCCAACAATGTGATTATCATATAATGAATATTAGCATTATTTATACCTTCTCATAGAGAGCATCAAGAGCATCAGTGACAACTGGATATCCAACACGGAAAGTAGGAACAGAGAGACTCTCCATCATGTTCTTAGCAACAGCAGATTGCATAGTTGTGAAAGCAACATTACTCGAACCCGGAATCACAGGTGCTGTAGAAGAAACAGCAGCAGGTTTCGATGAAACTGACGCCGCCGGAGCAGAAGTCGCCGCCACGGGAGCTACATTACTCTTCGGTGTGATCCCGGCAGCAGCCTCCACATCAGCCGGAGTTATCCTACCAAAAGGACCAGTCCCATTGATGGAATTAATATCTACCTTATGCTGCTTCGCAAGCTTCTTCGCCTGAGGTGTCGCCGTAATTTTCTTCGGACCATCGGAAACAGTCTTAACCGGTGGCGGAGGTGGAGGAGACTGAGAAGTCACCGGAGGAGGAGCATCAGCGACTGGAGGAGGAGGAGAAGAAGATGAAGAAGAAGCTGATTTGACAGATTTAGCTTTGGCTTGAGCTTCAGCGATATCTTCGGCAGTTTCAGCAAGTAAACCAATAGGAGCACCAACGGGAGCGGTTTCGCCTTCGTCGACGACAATTGCGGCAAGAATACCGTCGTAGAAAGTTTCAACGTCCATATCAGCTTTATCGGATTCAACAACGACAACACTATCGCCTTTGGAGAGAGTGTCGCCTTCGGATTTGATCCAGGAGACGATTTTACCCTCAGTCATAGTGGAACTGAGTGCAGGCATGAAGATTTCACGGATCTTGGCTTGGATTTTGAAGGAAAAAGGTTTGCGGCGAGTGGAGGAAGAGGAGTGGCGAGGGAGGATGAGAGTGGTTGAGTAGTTGCGAAGAGAAAGAGAAAGAGAAGGAGAAGCCATTGAGATCATCGAAGAAGAAGAAGAAGAAAGAGAGTTTGCATTCATTTTGGAAAATGAGAGTGAAAGAGAAATGAGAAACAGAAGAGGGACAGTTGAGTTGGGTGAGATGGGCGGAGACGACGAGGGAGAATTGCTTACTAACTATCGACTGCTCACTCTCTTCTCTATATACAAATTTTGTTTGTTGTCCAACGACCTCAACAAAGCAAATCTTATGTTTATTTGTTAAATGTTCGATAAATACAACCTAATTTTATTTCTTTTACAACTTTTCTGTATAGTTGATTGATCTGTCTATATTTAATATTTGATGGTGTTTCTAATATAATTATTTTTCGCAAAATAAACATTAAACATATAAAAATACTAATAATAAAGAGTTTATTACTAATTTTTTATATAAAGAAAGGCGTTAGACCAAATTACACATGAACTCTACTGTTAAAATAAACTTTAACACAATCCTATCATAGAAGGTTAGTACAACCTGGCGGAGGAGAATTAGAAACATGAATACTCATAGGTAAAAATAAAGAGTGACCCGCAAGTCAATTAACAACTTAGTTTAACTGTTTATAGGTATGTTGGAAGATGACTTCCCTCTCCTGCATCTTAAGGTAATTGATGCGAAAAATAATAGAAGTGCAAAGGTGATTAGAGCCCTTAACAAAAAGATCAGTGGCGACTGTTGAGTCGGACTCCACAATAACTTTATGTTACCCCTTCTCATGGGCCAATGGGAGGGTTGAGAGGATGCCCCATAGTTTCACCATAATCACCGAGCAACTGTCAATCTTGTGTGCGAAACCTCCCAACTACAAGCTTGACTCGTCTCTAAAAACTCTATCGCATCATGTTTGATGATTAAGAGCAATTTGAGCTCCATTTGAGTTACACTTTAACCATCCATTACTAGGACTGGTCCAACACACCTGTATATAAGAATATGATTTCTCCATACGAGGAAACATATTGTCAGCTCTATTGATGTCTTGAAGAAGGTTTCGAGTGTGAATCACCACAGCCTGCCAATCAAAGAACTTATCATCTACTGCCACACCCACAACATATATTAATAGAAATAAAAAGTACAAAAAGATGAGGGACATTACCAAAACCCTCAATGGAAAAAGAAAGACGAAAAATAAAAGATAAAAATAGAAGAAGAAAAAAACTAGAAAAAACATAGAACATTTAGTACACTAACGGTTGAAAGCACCTACCTTGAATCTTTTACTAGCCTCAACTTGTTTCTGATCGTTCTTCTTTTTTTGGGGACCATCAACTGGAATTGTTGATTCATGTTTCCAATCGAATCGATCGTCTCTTCAGTTTGAGCCATGTTAGCCTGAGAATTATTCAAAAAATCCATAGTTTGTTGGGCCGCAGTGGGAGCACTTAACAGCCCTAAAACTTGCATGTCATGAATAACATTTGTATTAAAATTTGACAAATTAGAATTTGACACCAGTATGGACCTATCATGATTCTCCAAAGAAACTGAGTCAGCTACCATTTCCTTTTCCTTGTGCAGCTCTTCACCGCAAACAATAGGGGAAGTCATGCCACTCGAAGATGAGTTATCTTGAACACAAATATAAATTGCTTCAACATAAATAAACATAATCTATTTCTCATGGACCTATCCTGATTCTCCAAAGAAACTGAGTCAGCTACCATTTCCTTTTCCTTGTGCAGCTCTTCACCGCAAACAATAGGGGAAGTCATGCCACTCGAAGATGAGTTATCTTGAACACAAATATAAATATAAATTGCTTCAACATAAATAAACATAATCTATTTCTTATGGACCTATCCTGATTCACCAAAGAAACTGAGTCAGCTACCATTTCCTTTTCCTTGTGCAGCTCTTCACCGCAAACAATAGGGGAAGTCATGCCACTCGAAGATGAGTTATCTTGAACACAAATATAAATTGCTTCAACATAAATAAACAGAATCTATTTCTCATGATTATAAGAGTGTGGTAGAAAGCAAGTTGTTTACACTTTTCTGATTCAGACGAAAAATGATATCAAATAATGATATATGTCAGATTTGTAGTGCACAAGTGAGACAAATATTTTATTATATATAAGTTTGTTTTTATTATTTGACTAATAACAAATTTTACAATTAAATCAAGAGAAAAAAATTATATGCACCCATCGTATAAAATAATTTTACACTAACGACCAATCACAATCATATTTTCCGGCATAACACTTCACTCCACCTTCTTAATATGATATGGAACATTGAACTATTCTTATTGCTTGTCAATGTAAAATTATTTTACATTGATATTGCATATTCATTAAACTTTTAAATCAAATGAAACGTGATATATTAATTCAATGATGAGATATATTAATCCAATAGTAAACATAAAATTTCACAGCTTTGATAGATTAAAAGAGATTGCTACGATAACCTTTTTGGTCGGACATGGGATTTTTTTTATCCTTGGCAAATTATAAGAATGATGCAATCTATTATTGAACTTGAAAATTAGCCAATGTTTCGACTAATAGTTTTCAACAACAGTGACTCCCTCTTTTTTCCTATGTCTCTCATTTTATAGGCTATTTAATTCTTCCAAAGAGTGTTAAGTACAAATTGTTGGAGGTTTGAAAACTACTAACATACTAAAATCATATGTAAATAAAAGCGAGAGCACACATTATAATTTTATGGATCATGCTAATCGGTGCTATTGGGGTACTGGTTAAGGATATAAAGAAAAAATTAAATTGAAAATAACACATTTTAGACTTTTAAAAAGTTAACCGCACAAATTCTAATGCTATATTACTATATTTGCTTCCTTAATCAATGTCAGTGTCCCGAGACACCGTTTAACATTTTCTTAATTTTCTATAGTTGATCATACTTTGTAACCTACAAAATCTAACTATGGTCGTCATTATTCTAACGCACGTAGTGTGTTTGTGAGTGTTGTTCGGTATTTAAGTATTGTTCAAATATGAAATTAAATTTGAATACTACATTGATAATTTAATTTTAAACTTAATCTAAAATTAATAATTTTGCATTTTAATTTAAAAATTGTAGTATTAATGCAAAATTATTAATTTTAGATTAAGTTTAAAATTAAATTATCTAAAACTGTAGTATTAATGAAAACAAAAATAATAATCACAAAGTTCAAATTAACAACTGAGTATTAGATAAATAATATACAATTAATTCTTCTTCATTTCATGTATTAATTATGACTTTGTGAGTCATGGATATAAATCACCAAAATACAACCAATATATTATGAAATTTGAATCAAAAAAATTAACCTTTATTTTACAATTAAATGGAAAAAATTGAACATTAATAATTTATACGCAACTGATTTTTCATCTTTCTCATACTAAATATGACTCTTAGAACGATGCCTGATAATAACCTAAAAACCCACCAACCAACAACACCCATAACACCACCGATATATTTGTAAAAGATTAATTCACTCTTTTTCTTCATGTATCACATGACCATTTGTTTCATACATCTTATGTGATATACATATTATATACGACCGCAAAAGAAAGTTATTGTAAATTATATCTTCAATTACATTTATATATTATGTATTTATTATTTATTAAATAACTGAATTTTTTTAACAATTTCAAATAAATTTTTGTAACATTCCATTTTTTTTAGACAAATTATAACTCATACACATTTATTTATTGCATTGATTTTTTATTTCTCTCTCTCTCTCTCTCCATATATATGGGGTTGCTAATTTATATCCATCTAAAAATATGAAGGTGTAAATTAACTATACACACATTTTTTAATTGGACTATAATGTCCATTTAACTATTTTAAATCATTTGTAGATAAAAAGTAATTTTGTAAAATTAAGTTAACATTAAATCAGAAAACATACTAACCTTTTCCAATTATAGTTTGGTAAGTTTCATTATGCTAATTTGCATCCACTTTTATTTGGACTAGGGACACTTGTAATTTTCATATTTTTAAAAATAGAAAACATTTATAATTGTTTTCTTTTAATTTCGTGTTTTTTTTTTCTTCTTTTAACTGATAATAAAGCCACTGATTTTATTTTACCACAATCAAGCAGAATTTTTATATTATAAAGTCATCGAAGCTTGTAATTTTCTCTAGTAATATTTTGTCCTTTAAGCTTCTCTAAAAATACAAGAATAAAATTGGTGATAAAATCGATAGTATTTTTCAATGCAATGTAAGGAGATTTTTTTACAAAAAGACATTGTATAAAGAATTATAAATTAAGAATAAATAATGCCCATATTTTCAAGTTGTTAAACAATGATAAATACGGGTGTAAATCAGTGGGTGCTAAAAGATTTAGTGGAACTTACAAATCTAACCCCCAATTATTTAAAATTGGTTTGAATAGTGTCAAAGAAGTCCATTGCCTCCGGTCTAGATGTCTGGATACAATACCTCATGTTGCTGAGGAGATCTGGTGGTAAATCATAGATAGAAGAGCCCCGACTTGTAGTTGTAGTTACTCTTATTATCCAAAATTATAATAAGAGACGTGAGAGGTTACAAATATGAAATTTGCAAAACAAGGAACAAATGCCCGACAACAATATTGACTTATTGTACTTAAATCTGGCAATTGAATTTTCTATAATAGAAATTAAAAAAATTGATTTTTCATTTTGCATAAATTTATAAATCTATATGTTTTGTGCGGAATTTATTTAGTGAAAAATATCACTTTCCATGCTCCTAATTCATGTACATTATTATAATAAACATATTAAAACCTGATTACAAATGTTATAATTAATGAATTGGATTAGCAGTTTTGGGAATTTTTCATCATAAAAATAAAATAAAACTCTCAGAATACATCGCTTTGTGTTGATGTGAGTTCAACAAAAGAGATACTTCCAGTAATAATGCACCAAAAAAATTTCGGCTTCTGCCCTCCAAATAAATTATGTATATATGTACATATAAAACAATACATCAAAGTAACAATTTTAGTATAATCCTATTTTATTCTTTTTGTGTCCCTACATCTCCAACTAGCCGCTGAGAAACTGAAATTAATTAAACCATACAAATCGATTACAAAAAAGAATAAGCATTGTACTGCTATATGAACTCACCAGTCCAATACAATATTTCGAGAAAGGTACAATTTATCAATGTATTCTATAACCGGAAGTGAGGCAGAAATGTATCTTCTCATCTTTTTCTCTGCTGATTGCTCTGCAAATATCATTCGTGATAAAACACATTTCTATGTTAGCTGAAGGATAGGATTGGAACGGGAAGATAATATCTAAATGGTAGATGTGATAAACTTGCTAAATATTAAAATCTTTTTTTTCTTTTACCCAAAAATTGAAGATTTAGATATTATTTTTTGGCTAAATTGCAAGAAATTAAACATAATAATCAAAAAAGTTCTTCACATGTTAGGATGACATCTTATAAGGTCATATATAAGTTGTTTCACATGTTAGGTTGATTCATACTTCTTACTACATTGCAATGTCCACTTGAATAAGAGTTGTGATAACTAAGAACAATCAATACAAGGAATCTGTTTTCAATTCATCTCCGATATAAACGCACTATAGAGTAGACAACCGTTTAGGTCATGTCAAGCAGTGCCACTATAGTCTTTGAGTGTATCAAAATTATAAAAATATCCACTAATGTGTCTTTTGCTGGCCAAATTGATCCTCAAATGTGTCTTCTATTAGTTAGTTTGGTCCTCAAAGTCAAAGGTGTCTTATGTTTGTCAGTTTGGTCCATAAAATTATTAACACAAGACACACTCGAGGATGTTTGTTTATGAAGTTTCCATACATTAAGGGATTATAAAGACACTGCTGAACACATTTAGGGACAAAAATGACAGTTTACTTTGCAGTATATCTATGAGTCAATATTCACCAAACATAACAAAACAATGCCAAGGCAAATTACCTGTTTCATTGAGCTTTAAAAAAAGTTGTTCTCTAGTCGGAAGCGTATACATTCCAGCATAAACAGCCGTTCTGACCGCCCATGTGTGATACGGTGCACAAACCTCTGCATAAGCTGTTGAAGCCACTTCCTTTAGATAACTATCACTGAAAATGTCAAATAACAAAATCACTACTGTGGCTATCTCAGGAAATTAAAGTAACCAATAACAAAATCACTACTGTGGCCATCTCAGGAACTTAAAGTAACCAATTTGACTAGAAAGTAAACATGATAGACAATTCAGCATCTAATCTAATTTTGAGTTCCTCAGAAAATAGATAACAGGTATAAATATGATTCCATACCTAGTTGACAAAAGTTGTTCGAATATAGCTCTAACGAGATCAAGACCCTGCCGAACTCTGCGTAGATTACGTGAATTGCTCCCTGATGTTTTCACTGTGTAATTGGCCACATCATGGTCAATTATATCTTGTAGAGTCTGATATGTCTTTGATGCTTCCACAAGTGCATGCAGCTGAGCATACCAATCATCATATATTCACATCATTAGAACAAGAGCCCATAAAAAATGATAAACTAGAAGTTGAACTTTAATGTATGCAAAATGCTATTTCAGTGATGAAAATCAAAGATTTGATGTCAAAGTGACTGCGATTAGGTCGCATCGAATGTATTTAAGTGTAATTCTCCACAATATCAAGGACAACAATGTAACACGACGAACACTTCAGATTCAGATTGAAGGTGTGTCTTGTGTCCGACACAACACCAACACAAGTGGTTTACCATATTCAATTTTCTTAAATTACTTCTGACATAAGTGGTCGTATGGTGTCCGTGTCAGTGTTTCATATTGCAATTCTACCTTTAACGTATAACATTGATTATGCTTATTAAGTCTTAATATTCTATAATAACATTCATAAATAAATCCTTGATGTATAGAGTTACATGCACAAGCAAAAGATTAAATCCTCATGGAGCATGTAATTAATCTAATCTTCTTAATGTTCAAAATCCAACCATTAAAATAATACATCACAATGATCCAATAAATAAATAAAAAATGAATATACCTTAGCAACGTATTCCATTTCAGCAAATTTGAAAGCAAGACCAAGACAACGGAAAAGAACAGAAACAAGAGAAGCAATTTCACAGAAATTGTCCAAACGAAGATGTTGGATAGAACCGTTTTTGATTCCCTTGACCTTTTCGGAGAGATCCTCAAAGGCTTCGGTAATGGCAGAAAGAGGAAAAGGAATCTCTGAATCAGAATGTTCCATAATAAAACTGACCATCGTTTACAATAACTGCAACATTGTAATGCTTTTGTTTCTATTTATTTAAAAAACAAAAACAAGCAAACAATGTTGAATGTCAAAAAAGGATGACAGACAGACAAGTCTTATGATAATGAATGTCGGCAAAGCGTGTAAGAATTGAAAAGGTTTGATGAAAATTGATTTTGTGTTATGGAGGAAGATTCCTCCCTATGAACACGGGGTGTGTTTGAGGTTGAAATGAAACGCTCCAAAAAGATTTGTGGTTCGCACCATTTCATTAAAGCCCATCTTTTATACTTGGGCCGAATCAACTTTAATAACGATTTAAAACTTTAATAACCATAAAACTTGTGGAACAATTTAACTAACCGTTACTCATCTTTTTTTTTTTTGTATAGATAAAGTAAAGGTGAACAAATAATCTTAATCCAAGATTTGAAACACCTTAACACTCAAAGGGTACTTAAATTTAACAAAAAGAAAAGGGTACTTACAAAAAGTGAGACAAGCTTGCTTGTGAGAATTTGTCGGAAATGTACAAGATTCAATTTAAGATGACATTTATCTCTTAATAAATCAGCATTAAAGAAACGTTTTTTTTTAATGCTTGTGTGTTTTTTTAATGCTTATGTTGATATCCCAACATAGGAATGTCAATAGATTACAATTTATACAAAATCTTTGAACTTTCATTTATCACTTTCTTTGAATATCTTACAATTCAAAATCGTGATATTTATAATTATAAATTAATGAAGAATGATTGATGCATATTTCTTCACCAATTTTACATGGATACAAGTTTTATAATAAATTTGTTAGCATATCAATATATCATAGTCGGGTCGCATCCTAAATTTAAAAGAATTTCGCAGTCCGCGCTTCATATATAATGGCACAAGTTAGAGGTAAGCCATAGATATTATATAAACTTTGGAATATAAAAGGGTGCACAATTACGCTTTGTTAAAAAGATGCACAATACTTTGTCAAAAAGAAAAAAAGATGCACAATACCAAAACCAAAACAACAAAAAAAGTATGCACAATACCTGTTGCCAAAAAAACAAAGGATGCAAATACAGATAGTACAGAAAAGCAAACGACTATGTATATGAATACTGCGAAGGACCCCTTGATGGGGAGGAGAATTTAAGGGCGGCAATGAGAAGGTAAAAACATCCCTTGTCCACAGTCAACTTGAGATTGTCATTGTAAAGCATTACCTCATTAAACACCAAGTATAAAAATTTAAAAAGGTCCACCGAGAGAAAAGATAACGAAAAATAATTTGCAAATTATTCGAAAGGAGATCATTGTTCGTCAAACTCATGCATGTGGTCTAAAAGATAGTTGGCGGCCAATTCCTCGTTTTTGTTGCAAGCGAAGTACACCTCCAATACTATAGCACGATCAAAACCCATTGCTTCAAGCTGCACAACAGAAAAGAAGCATCACCACCCACAGAAATTACAGAATACAGAGGAAAGGTTATTAGCCTCTGGGTTACTATGAACAACGTCGACTGTCCAAAAGTATCAGTCTAACATTTTTCACCTAACAAAAACCCACTCAAGACTCAATTTTGAAACAATACCCTTCGTGTTTCTGAGGAACAGTATGTGAGCCAATTTTGAACTAATTATGCACAAAGCCTGGTTAACAAATGTGTAATGCTAATTGTTCAAATATAATATTCCTGACAAACTCGGTCTAAATATGTAGGGGAACGTATAGGTGTTGCTAGTTTTATACCGGTGTTTTTATAGGCTTTGACAAGGAAAAAAAACATCAAATCAATCAACGTATCTTATAGTGAAGAAATCAAACTTACACGTTCAATTGCTTGGCGCTCCTCGGGAGTGACAGTTACTGATTGTGGCATGCCAGCAGCCATCTGTCCCAATAGGTTCCTAAAATATGTCAAAAACCAAAAGGTAAGCCGATGGACATATATTGACTAGTAAAAAGGATAACAAGATCACCCACCCCCATTTACAGAAATAATTAAAAATAAATTTGCAAAGAACAATAGTAGATGACTCTCACCCTTCGCCACCTTCCATAGGTTCATTTATCAGGCGAAGGAAGTCAGCCTGATGATCTCGAATCAATCTCATAAGTTGAGGATTTTGTTTGCCAAGCTCTTGTAGCATGGGCTGCAGCAATAACAAGAATCAGAGAATCCACAAGATAATATATAGGACATAATACACTACCACGGTGAAGAAAAAAACCTGCAATATTTGTGGATTTGCCTGCACCATAGCACGTAATGCTTGGAACTGAAATGAATATGGAAAAAAATAATGATTAATCTATTTAGAACATATCTATGAAGTACTAAATTCAGTGCAAATGCTGGCACATGGAGAGAAAAATAATACTTGTTGACTGTTGCGTAGAAAATCCAGAGAGCCGGCACCAGCAGCACCAGCACCAATATTTGGGAGGCCCTGTAACATAGAGTTAAGTATACTGCCGAAAAGACATTTCCTTTTTTAGTTAAAAACACAGCAATTGTTACCTGGGGAAAGAGGTCCAGAGGATTAGCATTAGGTCCACTTGAGGTAACAGGAGCAGGCTGTGCTGCTTGTGGAGCTGCAGCTGCAGCTTCAGGATTCCCAGGTTGTGCACTTGCAGGAACTCGGGAAACTGGTGGAACTTCAGCTTGTTCGGGGATACCCTATATTTATGAATTATGTATTAAATTTAAATAAAAAAAAAGCAATCAAGCACGACAATATCATGTACGACTCAAACGAGTGATACAAAATATGCAAGTATCATCACGAAATAACAGTAATTCCAAACCGGTAACTGAAAGATAGAGCAAGAAATGTATTATTAAGAAATTCAACATCTAAAATCTACTTACTGAATACAAATATTCAACCGCTCTCTCGGGGTTGTTGAAGGCAGCTCGAAGAGCACGAATAACAGTGTCCCTATCCCAGCTTCCTCCACCCATATCTAGGATTTGCTGAACTGTTCCCTCCAAGTTGCTACCGGCAACCAGATTGGATGCCGCCTGCCCATAGACATCAGAACCTTCCCTGCTTAAAAAAAAATCTTTTAGCAACAGAGTTTAATGATAAAATCAAGACAATTGTAGAATTTCCATTTTCAATATACAATATTACAGGAACTATAAAGATCGACTTCCAAACATTGAAGTAAACAGAATACTTACGTAGCAGTGGCTGAAGATATAGGAGCCGGAGTAGCAGCTGGAGCTGGAGAAGGCGCAGCAACGGATGCAGGCCTGTCAAATTGAAATGAAGCTTCAGAGTTTAAAACGAACACAATATGTAAAGATTGTTGAACCAAACTTATCTAAACAACTGAAGCAAATGTCTTGTAAAACAAGTCACTCACGTTGCCGCAGTTGCAGCAGGAGCTTGAGATACAGACACTGTGGGTGTTGAAGTAGGAGCAGCACTCGTCTGTGGAGCCTGCAATGAATGCAATTTAATACATGATTGTTAGATACTATTTTCAGTTCCTGGAAATGGGTAATATCCTTCTTACTGTATCCCAGAAAATATAACAACAAAAGTGATAGCAACATGAACAATATTCATAACACGCCAAATTTATCTCACCTTTGCTGGAGGAGCATTTGAAGCAGTAGACCCTTCACCAGATGCAGGCTTACTCTGCCATATTTTAAGACATAGTTCTAGTTTAGTACTGAATACATGAATATGATAAGCATTAAGTATTGAGAAGGTAATAATGATTTCTCATTGATTTAGGTCAACATAATTGACTCCAGTTATATTTGGATGGGCGAATTCCAATAATGCACAACGGGATCTCATCATCCAATTATGTCTAAAATAGACAAAACCACAGACCCATAGACAAGTGGGATAAACTGCAATGTATGATAGATCTTAACCACTCCAAATACTATTATTTCAATTGGCTTATGAGATTCCACACACCAACCAACCAAAACCCCAAAATAATAAAAATTGTGAAGCAGTAGTTCGTAAAGTTCAAAAACCGCTGCAACAAAATAATGGAACCTGGTTTACCTTTGAAAGCATGATTACAATGAAACTATTTTCAGCTACTTTATTTTCATCCAAGGTGGTACCATCCTTCAGAACTTTCCCTTGATGAATAAGCATTTGCTGTGCAGCAGGATAGACATCTACACCCTGAACAGTTTCTATATTTTTCTTCACATCGGAAATCTGAAGAGAATACTCGCAATTAGTACAGCTAATATATCAGGAAAAAAAAATTGTGGTTCCGAATAAACATAACACGGTAGAAAGTTAACCAAAAAACCCACATAATTAAAAGATCAAACACTGACAGTTTCCAGTGTACAATTCAGTCAATTCCACATTTGAATGGGGTAAAACTATTCACAAAATTTCACCCATTAGAAACATGCAACCTTAAAAGAGAAAGAAAACTCGCAATATTACTTAAATAAAGTGCATCCCCAAATTTGTAATGACAGTATCACTTTTGACAGTCCATTAATTAATAACTTGGTTATTGACGCAAGTGTTAGTATAATAGTATTAGCAGTGTATAAGATCCATATATGCTCACTTAATTATTAAAATTCTCATGCATATGAATTGCACAAAAGGAAGACCTAGTACTTAAGCATATATTTATCTTATGGCGTAAACAAATTCGACATTCCTAGTAAGTAATGACACAAACAGTGTCAATGTGGAACTTATTCACAATCATGTGCCAATAACCCCAAACTTAACAACAAATTCTCACTAAAAATCAGAATCAACAACAAACACTTCACCATAGAATTCCACAATATATTCTATATACCACATCGAAATTATCACTAAGAAAAGCTGAATTTCAAGTTCAATTATGAAAAAACTCAAATCGAGAACAAAAGTCAATAATTAAAGTCAATAATTAACCGAATAGGCCAAAAAAAACTACTAAACCCTAACTAAAAATCAAATTGAGTGATCTCACGCATCGGAAAAGCCAGAAATCAAATAAGAAAACGCAATTCTGAAAACGAAGAGAACAAAAACGAAATCAAATTGAGTTTGGGGGAAACCGTGTCTTGTGGCGTGACTTCGATTTCGAAGTGAGTTCCTTTAAGAGTCTTGACGAAAACCTTCATCTTAGTTACTTGTACGAGAATCTTCGATCGCCGCAACGAACAGCTTCGAAATTCGTAACGGCGAGGTAGGTATCCGCAGAGACCAAAACGACGACGGATAAAGGGAAGAAAAGCGAGAGTGACCCCAAAATCTCTCTCTACGATTTAAAAACAAGATATACCCCAAAATATGCTAGTAGTAGTTTTATGTTGGTAGTAGTTGAGTTGTGATTATCACGCGTGATTCGGAGATTTGGATATACGCGCCGCTTCGATTGTTATCTAGTGTTTATCTTTACGGTGGATTGTGGAATTTGGGCCTAACGTCTAAGGTCCAGAGATGAGGGATTAGTTTTGAGTATTGAAAGTGGGAGTGAGCTAGATTTTTCTGTCTAACTAGTTTTGTAACCCGTGCAACGCACGGATGATTATTTTTTTTGTCTTCGGTTGCAATTTTTTTTACTACATATACCAGAAAATGAATCAAAATAATTTATTATAAGCGGAAAAAAATTGTATTTTGTATTTGTTTTCAATATGGTTGTATTATGTATATGTATTCGATGAACTTATGGAAAAAGAATTGTAGTTTGTATTTGATAAGCTTATGGGAAAAAAATATATTGAAAAAAAAATAGCATAAAATACATCGAAAACAACCGATTAAAGTATCCTAACCAAACCGAACCAATCGAGTATTCATTGGTTCGGACATCGGATTCACTCAAAACCGATCCAAATCGGTTCAATTACACCCCTATGTATATGTGTGTTGAGGAGTAGAAGCATAAAAAACAAACAATTGGAATATTCCTACCTAAATTAAATCTACATTTTTTTATTACATCAAGAACCTGGCCCATACAATTGAATCCAACGTGGCATGACTCAATGTAATCTACAGTAGCTTTTTTATGTTTCTTTTTTGTTAAGATTATTGATTGTAATGATGAGCTTAGACGGATTTGGATTCTCTTCGATGATATTACAACATTTAAATGAAGTCGAGTTGGAGTACTTCTTTTTTTTTTTTGTTACGGTGGGATTTGATTCTCACTCGTGGAGTTGTGATATATTTAAATCTCAGTCGTGCTAATTTTTTCTGTTATAATGAGTTTGTTGAATTTTCTGATGATATTTTGCTCAATTGAAATATTGTTTGAACTAAATTTTTGGTTATGATGATATTGATGAGTTTGGATTTTCTAAGATGATATGATATCCTAATGAAATCGCAATTTGAGCCAACTTTTTTGTTACCACAACTTTGGATTCAGTCTTATGACATTATGTTTGATTGAAATCTTCATACAGCTAACATTTTGGTTATGAGTGATGAAGGATATGGATTTTTTCTGACGACGTTATCTTCCTCAATCGGAATCTCAAGCAAACTAAATTTTTTGTTGTGACGGCCTTGAATCCTCCGTGATGACATTATGTTTCACTGAAATCTTAGTTGAACTAAACTTTTAGGTTTAGTGCTAGCCGAAGAGGGATGTGTTAGTCTATCTTGTTGAGTTCCGGTAAATGTGGGATTCTCTTTGGTGATATTGTCATATGTCAATATCTCATTCATTAAAATTGAAGGAACTTTATTGTCAAAAAAAAAAAATGAAGGAACTTTAATATAAAATAGGGTCATGCTAATGTATGTCATAAGGGCACGCGTTAAGAAACTCAAAAGTAGAATTATTACATTGAAAAATATAATAATTTGACTTTTGAAAGTAAAATGCACAACTTTTGAGAGAAACATTTCTATATTAAGTTGTTTATTATATGGTGCTCTTATGACACATGTTAACATTTGTCTACAAAATATAGTAAAAGGATAAAAGAGAAGGATTAAAGACATAATTTTTTACCACTACTTTCTCGTAAAAATATCCAACAAAAATGTATATTTTATACTATATTATACTTCACTTCACTTAAACCCCAAAAAAGTTCATCAAATCTAAATCTTTTTAACTTAACATGAAGTCAAAAGCCAATCCTTGTTGATCTAGACAATGGATCGGAGTAGTGGGCCTAACGTGTAAGGATGAAAGATGATGGTTAGTTTTCAGAGTTGAAAAACGACAGTGAGTTAGATTTATGTTTAATTATAACTAATGGGTGAGGTGATAAACAAGTTTGGATTCTCTCTAACGACACTGCGTTATAATGAAGTCTCAAACGAAGTTCTTTTTTTTGTTGCAGAGGGGTTGAGTTTTCTTCAATCACATTATGCTCTACGCCTCTACTCCACTAAAATCTCAGTTGAGCTAACATTTTCGTTATAAACATTTGGATTTTATCGGATGACATACTTTGTGAAAATATCGATTCAGACAATTTATATGCTACGACGGTTTTTGATGACGACTAATAAGGAGCATGAAGAGAATCTACATTTTAATAAAATTATGATGAACTTTGTTTTACTTTAATTTGATATGTAATAATTTTTAGTTTGTTTTAATTTATGATTGTAATAGTTTTAATTTAGATTTAATTGATTTCATTTGTAAGTGTAGGAAGGAAAATATGATGCATTTCTCATATAGGCCTAAATTTATGCCACTAATGGCCCATTTAGATTTAGGGTGAATTTTGCTATGAGTAGCATTAGTAACCTCGTTTAAAGAGAGTTTGAAACGAAGTAGAATATCTCTTAATGAGATTGAGAGTGAGTGTGACTCCTCTTTGATTCTTTGGATCAGAACCCTAATTGATTTTTATCAAAGGTTTCTTTACCATTGTGGTAAAACCTATTGACTTATCAATCTTCATGATTGTGGCGCCTTCTTCTACCATTTCCTTCCTTAAATCCATCATTTTTTCTTTCTTTTTTCTCTTTATTTGTCACTTTGTTGGAAGAAGTCACTTGATAGATCTTCATCTTATGTGGAAGCAACTCCGTCCACACCAGTTTTGGTTGTCTCTGATGATATGATGCTCCATTAAAATCTCAATCGGGTTAGTTTAACTGTTACGCCGACTTTGGATCCTCTCCAATGACAGTATGTTGTCCTGGGATATTTGTTGAACTAAAATTTTTGGTTTTGAGATAACGATGTGGGAGGTATTTGTCTATCTTGTTGAGCCATCTACCATGGATATGGATTCTCTTTGATGATATTATAATCAGTGGCGGTGCCACACTTGCACCAGGGGGTTCACATGCACCCCTTCAACTTTTTACAATTATACTAAAAAAATTATTATTTTTAGTTTGAACCCCGTGGTATCTATGTTTTGCACCAAGCTTCGTGCTCTTCTCTCCAGCTCTACACATTCTCAAGTGTTCTTCAATTCAAAGTAGATACACACCGCAAAGTCTCGCACAAAAAGATTATTGTAGTCATTAGGTTTGTTTATTCATAATTTGGAATATTGTGAGTTATAGGTGCTGAAAATTAGTAGCATATTTCCTTTACACATATTAATTATATAAGCAAAATTTCATTATAATATCTTAATTTAATTTAACATTTTCGTATTTTATTTTTCTATTATAGCATTTTAGTCTTTTTTCATGTTTGAAAATGAATCTCAAGTTTCAAATTTGTAGTTTTCTGTCTTTATTTGCTTTCGATCATAAATATATCCTATGTTGTAAATTGTAAAAGAAAATCATGGATTTGAAACTTGAAGAATCATATACAAACATATATGGATGAAAGACCAAAAATGATGTAAAAAATATAAAGAACTAAATCATTATATAAAATTAAATTTAAAGACTAAAAATATTATTTTGTTGCCACTATATTATGTAGTACAGGAGAAATTATAAATAGTTTTGAATTAATTTATATATGAGTAAAATACAAATAACTACATTGCGCTGTTATATTTATGTAATCAGAATTATCAATTGTACTTAAATAGTTTGAACCTTCTGGATCAGGATACTGGCTCCGCTACTGATTATAATATGTCAAAATCTAAATCATTCATTAAAACTAAATAAAAATAAAATAAAAAAAGTTTTTTTTACAAAGGTTTCAAAGGTAGATTTTCACGACTATTCTTTCTTGTGCGTACAAAACTTCAACCTCAAGTATCATATTGTATTACCAAAATTCTTTGTCCAATTTAGATCGTCTCAAACTCTCAATGTAGCGTGAGGCTTAAAGTCAATCATTGTTATGTCATCTCATTCTTCTTAAGACTGTATTACATTTCATTGAATGACTACTTATATAAATAATAGGCTAAATTACTGGTCCCTTAACTAAATTGTTGGTTTCATTTTGGTCCTCTAAGTAATAAACGTTATGTTTGAGTCCCTTAACTATTTTTTTGGTTTCGTTTTGGTCCTCTAAATATATCTCCGTCAATCAAAATAGTCATTTCCGTCAACTTTATTCAAAAAACGTTAGTTACTGTACATTCATCTTCTTTCTTTCATTTTTGTTCATCTTCATGACCATCTTCAACACAAATCCAGATATTTTTTTAAGTAATCAAAACCCATTTTCATTCTTCTTCATCTTGTATTCTTCCTTCTATTCTTTCTTCCAATTTCACTCACAGATTGAATTGTTCTTTTCTTGATTCAAAACAAATTTTAGTTCTAAAATCAATCTTAAAGTCATAAACTCATATATAAACCAATTTATGAACTTTATGACTCGTATAACAATGAACCCATTAGCAATTCACACCCAGCAAACAAGAAAAACCTACCAAATCAAAACCCATAAATTTTCTTTTCTTCATCAAAATTAAAAAAACTCAAAATTAAAACCCAAAAATTTAATTGAAAATAGTTTGGACAATTTTGTATCGTGTAGACTCACCCATATCTTTAACTATTTGCTTCTAATATCAATTTACTTGTATGTGTTAGAAATTATTTATTTTAGAAATTTTATTAGTGAAGCAACTTGGAGAGGAGAGTTTAAGAAGTTAATTTTGAAGCCTCTTTCATGAACTGGAATTGTAGATCTACATATCTTTATTTTGTAAGAAAAATAAATTCTGGGTTCATTTGAAAATATGGGTTGTTTAATGAATTTACGCATATCATTATGAAGATGAAGAACAAGGGGAAGGAAGAAGACGAAGGAAAATAAAATTAAACGTGTGTGGTTCACAATTAGATAGAATAAACCAACAAGATCCAATGGTTCCTTTTTCAACAAAAGAATTAAATGGTTAAGATTTAAAAAATTAATGAGGTGTTTGGTGGACCACCTACAATAGTGGTCTACTAAGACATTTTGGGTTAAAAGTTAACGGAAGGGACCGATATGACTGACGGAAATATAGTTAAGGGACCAAAATGAAACAAAAATTAATTAAGGGACCAAAATGAAACCAATAAATAAGTTAAGGGACTAAAAGAACAATTTAGCCTAAATAATATTATTAAGTTCAAAATATTTACTGTAAACAAAAAAAAAATCAAACCATTTTAAAGAAATAAACAATATAATTAAATAAGCAAATAATTGACCCAATTAATAGATAAATTCGATGTAATTATACTTTCAATTGTATAATGCCCTTATTTCTGTTGTTATTTTTTTGCAACAATGGTCCAATTATTAGTTCACAGACAAAGGAATTACAAAAGTGGGTTGGGGGGATGCAAATATGACTTTCAAGAGCGGCCAAAAGCATTTAGCATATTATGAAATATTAGACGGGCTTAATTAGCTCTCTCTCAAATATTATGAGAGAAATTCTATTAGCACCCCCGTGTTTCTTGTGCGCTATGCTTGTTTTCATTTTTATCTCTTTCGCTACTTAACTAGCAGAGGTATAAAAATAATAAATTTGGGAAAACCACTGCCCTCTACTTGTTTAGTGAATACGATTTGTTACTTGACTAGCAAGTTGGTCGGTGGTCGAATCATGAGGTTTGTGGTCAAATTTTGTATCCCGGCCAATTTTGATTAGTCTTGGCGCATCATGACATGACAGTGGCCAATGAGAGACATCTAAAAATTCTATAAACACTCTCCTTCTCTTTTCTTCTCTCATTCACCTCTTCTTTTCTATTCTCTTCTCTCTTTTTATTTATGACATTTCGTGTGTAAAAGACCGCATAGTCCATTGTCAGTTAGTCACAACAATCACATTTGTGTTCTTGCGGCCAAATTAGGAACGTTATAACACCAAAATATCTTCAACACAAATGGGGTTGTCTCATACACAAATGGGGATATCTTGTGACCCCCAAAGTTAAAAGTGGGTGCAACTAAATGGTAGTCTGTTCTACCACAATGGAAAGTCGTGCACTCAAAATATAAGTCGAGATTGAATAAGAATAATATCCCAATCATTTTAAATGTGATTTAGTGAAAAGTTGTTATGCTACTCAAGTAGTGAGACTTCTAAATCATATTCAATACATTAATGATTTAAAATATTTTTTTATCTTTAATTGGATCAAGCATATTTTTGAAAAACCTTTTATTTCACTGAGTTTCAAATTATTTTACTAAAATAACTTATTTTATTAGGTCAAAAATATTTTACTTAAAATATAATCCAAATTAATTAGGACTACATGTTGTTTCATTTTTTATGATAACCAATTTTTTGGGCAATTTTTTCATATGTTTATTTAAAGAAAGAAAACATGATTGAGAGACCAAGGAGATAAACATCATCCTTTCACGTTTATAGCATGTTACATGTGTGTACCCATACCTAATTTCCATGACCCACAATTTTGAAATGTCAAGTACAAATTATTTGAATCTACAAAATAATTTTGGGTTAATTTAAACTTGATACCAAGTTATAACTTATAAGCCTAAACTCAGAACTAACACATCAAGTGGGTTAGATGTTATTTATTTTGTTTATTTTCACTAATTGGACAAATCAAAATATCAGCCAATATTTAGTAATTTTTTATGGTAGCAACCTTCTGATTGAAGTAAAGAGGACTCAGATAATTTAAAGTTCGACCACAAGGTAAAAAAAATTTAGACTAAAATTGTTCCCACAAGGAATTGAAGCATATATTTCATAATTGATGACAAGAAAACTCTATCACAAAGTTGATAACAAAAATGATCCCTAGAAATGGACTAAGCGTCTGTTTGGTTGAGTATTTCTGCTCTCCAAGCACGAGTTTGTGCTTCCAAACATGAGTTTGCCACTTTTTATGATCTTTGGGCACATTCAAAAGCAATTTTGAAAATGCACTTCTACCATTAAAATGTGAGTTTACTTGAAGCCACAAAACGCAACTTCTGCGGCAACTAAAAACAATTTGGAAATTTGACTTTTTGTTGACAAATATATTTTACCTAAATAGCCATGTTTCCAATTTTTCTTTTCCTCAAACTTTAATTTTTAATTCTCTAGAACATTTCTCCCTTATTAGATTTGCAAATTTGGTGAAAAACAAAAGTGGGGAGGAAGAATGGTGAACACCCAATCTCCATGGAAGCTTCAACCGAAACAACAATGAGAACACGATTGAAAAATTAGAAATTTTGGCAACCTAAAAACTGAATTAAAGGGATAAAAGATGATGCCATCCATGAGATTAAACAACTTGAGAGATGCAATAATTACAAAAAAATTGAGAGATGAATATTTGAAAAAAAAAAATTGAGTCATTAATATCTGATGATCTAGAGTATTCTCATAAAATGATTTTAATTACTTTCTATGAGCAATTCTTACATAGGTTAAATTAATTATTCTTAGGCACACATACATAATTTTAAAAAATTAAAAGATAAAAGAATTGATTAATATTAGATGATGTGACTAAATTATATATCTTTAGATTTTTTTCAATAATATGTGTGTACCTAAATATATATGTGTTGGGGTTGTGCCCAAGTTAGCATTTCTCACTTTCTATATGTCCTCAAAGAAATTTAGACTCATTGAATAGCTGAGAAAGTCTACGCATAAACATTAGGCACAAACACAAATGAATAGTATTTAAGCACACTGCACACACAATAAATATCCACATTATTTATTTATTTAAAAAATATTTATTATTAAATTATTTTCTCTTTTCTCATTCATCATTCACCTGAATCACTGAATGTGTCTAGACACTATACATTTATATTTATGCCTATATTAGAGTTATGTGGAAGGATCCCGTGAGCTTAGCTCAGTTATTAAGGATATCGTATTATATATGTAGGAGGCTGGGGTTCGAACCCCGGTCATCCCACTTATTCATCTTATGAGTGAAAATTCAAATAACTAAGCTGTATGACAAAAAAAAGAAAAAGAATTATGTGAAAGGTTGCTTTGTTTCTCCTCCTTTTATATCTCTTTTTTTTTATATATATTAAGTTTCTAGAGGTTAGCCACTTTAATTTTTCTGCTTTGTTTTTTTCTTAAAACAAAAATTGTTATTTCATGATATTATTAGTTTCCTTTATCTTATAAGTTACATGTTGATGTTATTTATTTTGTAATATGTATTGAGGATGAAATTTAATTTATAGATTCGTGTTGGCAAATATCAAATGGATGATTTAATTTAGATTTCACTTAATTATATCATATCAATTATGTTTGAGGATGAAATTCTAATCTGCTGGGATCACATGCTATTTATATCATTAGTTTATACCTTACTTTTATATGCTCTTTTAATAACGTTTGAACATATAATTTATAGTTTTTTATCTAGAATTCCAAATTTAACTTTATTAATTAACTTTATTTTTTTAAAAAAAAAAAAAAAAACTATACACTTATAGAAAATAACCATGTACTTTTATGCCATTTTACACTTACAACAGCTAAATTTACCGATCACTTTAATGTCATTCTACCACCTTTTCAACTAAAAGCTAACTGTTAACTAGTTTTTCAGCTATCAATTAGCTTATAACTTAATTTTACCAACCTGAGCATTAATACATTTTGTGTTGTTTTTGTTCTCTCGGTGGCGACCCTACTCACTTTGCAACATAGAACCAGAAGGCTTGAGCATCGGTTGGGTTCGGGACAAAAATTACAAAATCAATAAAAACTGCAACCATTTAATTTGAACTCAATTTCGACCGGCTACATATTCAGTTTGTTCGGGTGTGAGGTCGTATGGCTGACAAGTGGATCGGGTCGGTTATTACGAGTTAAATTGAAAAGTTAATTATCCAAAAATTCATAATTTTTAAATAGTTCAATATCTCGTACATAATGCAATAAATGATAAAAGAACTAAATAATAAAAAATACAAAGAAGGCGAGATGTAGTTATTTTGTTTCAAATATGTAGATCTAAAGACAATAATAGATCAAGTAAAAGAAAAATGGAAATTAAAATAAATCTAGAATATATATTAGAATATCTTTAACACATCATTCATCAACGTATTATAAACTTTTTTCCAAAAAAAAAAATGTATTATAAACTTGTAGTAAAACATAACATTTCTCTCAGATAAAAGATGAATATAAAAACAACAAAGTGAAGAGTATACGAGATTGAGAGAGAGAGAGGGAAAAAGTTCATCTCAATGTTTGCACGGTCGGTTTCAAATATGAAGAGGTAGAATATTAGAGATCTGCATCTGCCCGTATACAACGATTCATACTCAATATTCTGCAATTTTTAATCTAAAACTCAACTCACATCCGACTGAATATTTCAATATATTGTTAGTTATATTAATTTCGAATAATTTTTCAACCTTAATAACAAGCTTCATAATAAAGCATAGAAGAGTTTTGACACATAACCTAAAACATTAAAATGGAGATAGATTCCCCAACATAGGTTTAGGGTGCGTTTGTTTTGGATTTTTTTTGAAAATAGATTTTATAGTGTTACATAATTTTGTGAAAAAAAAATTTACAAAGAAATTTTTTCTAAAAGCTTCAAATCAAAATTTGGTTTGAATATTTATTTTTAAATTGTCATTTTAGGCATTTCATCATTTTATTGAAATTTTTTTTGGATATCAAAATTTCAAAAAAATCATTTAATTTGAAACTATTTCAAATAGATTTTCATAAAAATCATTTTTGAAATACAACTTTTTCAAAAAATTGTGATTTTGACTATGTTTTGTTCTTTAATAATATATGTTTATGTTAAATAATGTCAAAATTAGTATTTCAATTTAGAAAAAATGAATATAAAAAAACTTGTAATATTTTAAAAACAATTTTACAAAATCCATTTTAAAAAATACAAAAAAAAAATCCATTTTCTTAAATCTAAAACAAACGCACCCTTAATTAAATGGAAGGAGCTAGACTTCATTAAAATATAACTATCTATCACAACATATATATTAGTCTTTTTCTTTTTTATCTGTCTTCCAATTTTTATCTATCACAATTATTTACAACATAAATATCAGTCTCTTTCTCTTGGGCATATTTATTAGTCTCTTTCCTAGCAATTTAAAAATGAACAAATTATTTGGCTAGGCCCTTTCGTGCAAAAAATAAAGAATCAAAGCAAACTTTTTAAATATCTACTGTGCAATTTTTAATTTCAAAATTAAGTTTTGTTTTTTGTTAAATTCACCGAAATATTAATTAATATTTAAATATGTACAGTATTTGACTAGAGTAAAATATGAACCAAACACATTTTAATTTCATTTTCTTTAGCTTATTTTACTTTTCTGTCCTTTACATATAATTTCAAATAAAAGTATTAATTTGCTTCAAAAGGAAATAAATAAATAAAAGTTTTCATCACCATGTCTGAAAGCATGTTGCATGATTCACATCTTCATATCATCATTTTATAATTTTATAATTAATTTATATCCTATAATTCCCTTTTATCTAGAAAAAAAAAAGGGAACAAAAAGGTGAGATATAGAGAGAAAAAATAAATTTACATGCCTAAGAAATTAAAATTTCATTAGCCAGATTAATTAATTTAGGAAAATTATCTTTTCCTCCTTTTTTTTGATTTTTTTTTTCATTCTTTCTTTCATGATTTCTATTGTGCCGCCGGCAAGGTTCCGTGCCGCCACGGATCGGAAAAATCATTGGAATCATAATACACATCCGAATGGTTGAAAATTCCATCAAAAGCAACGTAATCAGTATTAATATTCTCATAACCATAAGTTCCAAAACCGGTTCCTAAATCAAACGAGTCATAACTCGGAATCTGATTCTCAAACTCCCATAACTCACCGATTCCGGACGAGTCAGACAAAACTCGAGCTAACTCAGTTTCATCTTTCTTTTCTTCATGAACCGACGGATATCCGGGTGGAGGAAGCCCGAGTTCGTCATCGGAAGCTTCAAGAAGATACCCGATCTGAGCCTGAGACTCGCCGGAATCTGACGTCACACGAAGGGAAGTAGTAGAAGAAGATGATGCAGAGATCTCATCTTGTAAGCTCTTCATAACAGAGTCAAGATCTTGAGTCGAAGGAGTTGGATCAGAATCGTTCAAGAAATCTAGTAAATCGTCTCTGAGTCGCTTTGCCTCGGACGATTCACGTTCTGACTCTTCCGAGTCATCACGTAACCGCTTCTTGGAAGTGTTATCATCGGCCATTTTTTAAATTAAAAATAAAATAATAAATGAAAAGAGAGCAAAACGGTGGCGTTTTGTTTGTTTAGGTGGTGTAATAAGTTTGAACAAGAGTTGACACGGTGGGTATGAAGAAAACTCGTTGGCTTGGCTTTATATATAAGGGGGACAATGGAGAGAGAATGAAGGAAGAGAGTGTAATGATGCTAACTACGCAGGCGCGTGGGACCGAATTCTAAGCCCATCACACACACATTGATTTTTTTTGTTGCCTTTTTGTTTTCATGTTTCTCGATTCCTTTTGTTTTCACCTTTTTCTATTTTTGTTTTTAAATGGCAAGTATTACGTGACGTTATTATTGTAGTCTTTGTATTAAAAAGGCAAAATGTATCCACAGGTCCTTTAAGTTTTATGTTTGTAATAGATTGGTCCTTTAAGTTTTTTAAGTAACAAATAAGTCCTTTAAGTTTTTTAAGTAACAAATAGGTCCTTTAAGTTTGTAATTTGTAACATCTAGGTCCCTCAATTACTTAAAAAAATAGGACCTAAATGTTACAAATTACAAACTTAAAGGATCTATTTGTTAATTAAAAAACTTAAAGGACTTATTTGTTACTTAAAAAACTTAAAGGACCTATCTGTTACAAACGTAAAACTTAAAGGACCTATTGATGCATTTGAGTGACTCAGTTGACTGTTTCGCACATGTCAATGTATAATTTTGATGATTAATATTTTTAATTGTATTGTAGACAGTGGTGGAGCCAGAAATAATATTAAGCCTGGGCGCAATTTTAACCGTAAATGCACAAATGTTTATTGGTTTAAGATTTTTCGGATCAGGATTCAACTACATCTGACAGTTTTTAACTAATAATATATGTATATTATTTATATATTGATATTATAATAAAAGTAATTAATTTTAAGAATTTAATCTAAATATTTGATTCATAATAACTAGATAAGTAAACGTCATAAACTCCCCACAATATGAAAGAAAGTAGAATTACAACATATTTGAGATTAACACAAAAGCAATTAAATGTATGTTTTTGGTATTTTGGGTTATATTTAAGCATGAGGTAAAAAATTAAAAACATATTTTTCCATATATATATTTTTAGAATTTTTAGATATTTTTAATAATGTATATAAAAAAAATAAAAGAAAATGAAGTAAAAAAACAAAAATTTTAACAGAAAAGGAGAAGAATGGGATTTGAACCCAGTACCTCTACATACTAGACCAAATGCATAACCACCGGGCGATCACGTGATTGTTGATTTAAAAACTGCTTGACTAATATAAGTACTAAACACGCGCCCCTGGTTACTGTTCATCATCTTCAACCTCTCACCAACTCTTCAAAAAATCGTTTTTTCCATTTTTGCACCAAATTGAACATTTAAATATACCATTTTGCTCAGAATTTCATCAGGATTATGAATATACACTTAAATTTCACTAATTATTACTCAAACATTCGAATTTTCATATTAAAATAAGAACCCTAAATATATATGAAAAAAAATTAGATTTGGTCGAGCCTGGGCACGTGGCCAGGCATGCTGAACGGTGAATCCGCCCCTGATTGTTGTATAAATTATAAAAATTTGATATTTTGAAAATATTTATCAAAACGAATATAGCAATATCTTATATGCTAATATTTATTTTTATTTATTAGTAGAAAATTATGGTCAAAACAATATGTGTGAATAGTACAATATAGTCAATTGTATCACTCAATTTGGAACAGCGATAATAAGTTTTAAGTTCAAATTCCCTGTATAACAATTTTTGTGTTGAACTCGTTCATATAATGTTTTGACTTCGAGTGAAATTTGTTAATAGATGGTGAGATTGATATTTAGTCGATCTATAGGGTCGAATCAAATTTAAATAATAATCATTTGTCATTACATCTTCAAGTGTCTTTTTGATTGTAATTTTATAAAATAAATTGACAAATAAATAATGCATTTAAAAACTAAAATGACTAATAAAAAATATTGTCGAAGACCAAAATGTCTAATTGAAAAGACACTTGCAATCTATAACTACAATTTTGATATATTCATGACTATAACCGATAGAATTGGTGGCTGCTTTTTCCTTTTTTTAATTAAAGAATGTTTACAATTTAGATTTATAGAGAGACTATATTTCACACGACTTATAAGGTGTGATTCATTTGTAAGATAAAATTGTTTTAATATGAATGACTCTTTTAAATTTTCAATATAATATTATTACTACTTTTAATTCTACAGTATTTTTTAATTGATACTATTTGCATCACTTTTAATTGAATATATATTCAACTTTTTATTTATGGTAAGTGTAAATTTATCAATACTTGATGAAGTTATTTTAGTAAAAATATTTTTATCTCTCTTCAATCGATACCCTTTTTTAAGGTGTAAAATGATCAAATAAGTCGCGCATTCAATACCTAAATGATCGTTTAATCTTTTAAAGAAAGGAAAATGAAAAAATAGTGGCTGCTTTTTCCTTTTTAATTATTCAATTGAGTTGAATTTTAACTTGGAGTCCGGGTCAGTTGGCTTGGGTCCCACATGCCTAGTCAATCACGACTTTGATGCTTTATTCACCTCGTGTTTTTTTCTTTGGTTGGTTTGAAAGGAAAATCAAATAAAGAGAGAGGGGTTAGTACGAGGGTGTTTTAGGAATGGAAAATTTGAATGGGTTGTGGTTTTTTTAGTGTTTTTATTGGTTGGATGATATTGAATGGAATAAGATTTGATTAGACTTGAAAACCGCATTAAGAATTCCAAATTCTGGTTGATTGGAATGGGCAACAAGCAAGAAAGGGAAAAATAATGGATGGATATTATATTAGTGGAGTGTTGTGAACGTCAATAATGTTTGCATTTAAAACCATTGTGATAATGTTGCCCACTATCGATGCCTCAATCAATGGGGGATACAGATACACTTATCTCCTTATTTGATTTCTTATGTTGATATATAATAATATTAAAACTCTTAAACGTGTATTTTACACAAACAAAAATTATCAAAATTTATACAAGCAAAATAACAATAATAGTACTATAGACATAAAGCACGAAATCCCTTATACCAAAGTAAATTACATTGTATGATTACTTCCGGTGTAATTGGTTGCTTTTTCTCTCCTTTTTTTTTTCTCTTATCTTCCAACCTTAACTCATTAATTTTTTTCTTCTTTTTAGTCTATTGAAGGAGGGTGATTTTAGGTCATTTTTGTCTAAAATTATCCCTTCAAATTGTTTTTCTTTCTCGTTATACTAAATAAGTGTGATTTTTACATATTTGTTTGTTTTGATTTCCCGTATTCATACAGTGTATTTGGTTGTCTTGTCTTTGTGCAGTGTTCATTTGTTTCAAGTTGAATGAGTAGTTCCGATCCAGTGCAGATCTAATCAATGTCGACTTTGGTGTCATCATTTGTCGTTTTATGCTACTAACATTGATGATGTGAGTTTGTTCGAAGATTTATCCTTTTTTAGCGACTATAAATTTGTATTATATTGATGTACTCTATTCTTTGAATTAAAGAATATCGTTTATTTTGTCCAAAAAAAAACTCTTAAATGTTTGGGTCCCACAAAATTTGAGAAGGTATCCAGTTTACACAAAAAAGAAGTATTATATCTTTTTTGTCAAGTAGCCTGACTAGTTGCTGAAAATTTTACCCTTAAGATAGATAAGTGAGATAACTGAGATTCAAAGTTCAAACCCAATTTTATTTTCTAGCTCGAGAGTTCAACACAATTTTGTTTTCTAGCTCGAACTCAACTTCATTTGAGTTCATGAACAAGTCAATTCAACTCATTGGCTCAAATCGCATAATGCAACAATAAAAAAAATAGATCCATAAATAAATTAGAATTTAAACCAATTTTTAATGAGAAATCACATAACTCAAAAGTGTTTGTCTTAGTTTTTAAAAAATATTAATTATGTATATAATCAATTATTTAAATATATAAAATCAATTATGTAGATTTAATTTATTTTTTCTGAAGTGTTATATATAAACGAGTTAGTTTGTGAACAAAACGAGTCAAACTATGTAAAGTTTAAGATCAAATAATTTAATTAACGAATATAATTTTCAGTTCAAATTGTACTTATTTGGTTCGTGAAACTCATTGTCGAATTGAATGCGATATAGAATATCGTATTCAAATTGTTATTAAAAGTTAAACTTAAATACGATAAATAATATCCCAAATTTAAATTTGCATCCCAAAATGTTAAAGGTTTTTAAAAATAGTTAAATTAGTTATATTATTTTTAAAATCTTAGAGTTTGGAAATTAAAGTTAGAAATTAGAATCATAACATTGAGTTTTTGATAAATAGTAGCAATTGTTTTATTTTATTTTATAAAAATTACCAATTTTATTAGGGCTGGAAATGAGTCAAGTCGAACCTGTCTGAGCTCGACTCGACTCGATAAGAATTGGTTCGGCTATGAAACTCGCCTCGAGTTCGACACAACTTCTTTTTTCAGCTCGAGTTCGGCTCGTTTAGAGTTCGCGAGCAGTTCGGTTCGGCTCGTTAGGTTCAGTTAATTTTCAAATCGATACTCAACTCATTTTTTAGCTCGAGTTCGGCTCGTTTATCTTAGTTTCTTAAAAGTATTATATATATTATTAATTATCTAAATATATAAAATCAATTATATATATGTCAAGAAAAAAATTATATAAATATATAAAATCAAATATATAAATTTAAAATCATTTTTGAAGTGATATTTAAAAATATATTTTGAAGTGTTATATATATAATCGAGTCATCTCGTGAACCAAACGAGTCGAACTATATATAACTCAAGTTCTGCTCATTTAATTAACGAACTTAATATCTAGCTCAAGTTCGACTCATTTGGTTCATGAGTCAAGTTCAACGAATCAATTGTCAAATCGAGTCTCGAACTTTGTTAGAGTTGGTTCGGTTCATTGCCACCCCTAGTTTTAACATGTGTATTGCACAAACAAACCTTATAATATTTTAATTGGCTACATAATATAATAAATATACTTTTAATTTCCCAGAAGTACTCGTGTATAATTGAAAAAAGAAGAGAAGTACTCTTGTATTGCATTGCATGCATTGCACGAGATGATAGTTAATGAATTTATTTAAGGCGCCGGCTAGTATGGAAGAGGTATATAGGTCTTCCATGATGGGAGATCAATTTTCACCTTTATATCATAAAGGTCTACTATATATTATAATAAAGTGTTCACACCATATTATATCATCTTTCATCAAAATTATCTTTTAGTTTATATATTATTATCAAAATTAATTTTTATATGATAAAATTTTATTTTAATGTAATATATATTTTATTTCAAAGTGTACATGTACAATAACAAAAGTGAAAAAAAAAAAATCAAAAATCTAAAAATCTCTTATAACTGATGACTTATAGCTAATTGAAGTGTTTGATAAAATTAGTGGTTCAACTGCCTGATAAATATAAAATCACCTAAAAGGATATTGTTAATTTATAATAAAGTTTATAACAAATTAAATTAATATTTAACCTACTTAAAATTAAAAATTAAATTTTCTAATATACTGTGTTTTTTTATTGTTTTTTTGGACAAAAAACAACAACAATAATATAATAATAATAATAAGGATTTTTTATAAAATAGTGTGCAGCGTAAATTATTTTGACGGTGAGCAACTTCAAATTATTCACATAAATAAATTGCTATAAAGGTTACTGAATACTGAACAGTAGAGTACTATACTAGAGTATATTATAAAATAGTGGCAACGTAAATTATTGCCAAGTAATCATAGTTTATTAAAATAAATGGCATGGCTTATATTGAATTTAACGTAATATATACAGTTTTTATTTAAAATCATAATAAATTATAAAGGATAAATTTGTATTTTAAATAAAATAAGAAGGGTAATAATGGAAGAAAAAAAAATAAGCTACAAGTTCAAAAGCTAATTGAAATAGCGTCTGGGAAAAAAATCCAATAAATAAAATTAATAAAATGAGATATTTAATAATACAATGAGACTTTCTCTTGTGTGTGTTTCATCTCTCGACCTTCTCTATTTCTAATTTTGATTTTCAGATTTTTTTTCCACCTCTGACATTGTAGATGTACTCTTTAACGTGAAATATATTACATTTAAATAAAATTTTAGCATATAAAAATTAATTTAATAATAACATATAGTTAATTTAATAACAATATATAAATTAAAAAATGGTTTTAGTGAAAGAAAATAGAATATGATGTGGACAACTTTATTATAGTCTAGTGTAGACCTTTGAAATCTAAAGATTGAAATTGGTCTCCCACCATGGGAGACCTATCATCCTTTCCCATGCTAGACTCCCCCTTTATTTAAACTATAATTTTTTGACAGAAGTACTCGTGCAATTGCTTGGAGCACACTACAAAAAACGCGCTATTTAGCGGGGGTTATTTTGCGGCGGTTTTGCAAAACCCCCGGAATCTTGTTAAAAAATTATTAAATAATAAATAAGAAATATTCAAATTAACATAACTCAATCTCACTTTTTTCAAACTCGCTTTTATTTTAATTTTTTCTTCTCAAACTCAATCTCACGCAGATCGAACTCAATCTCACGCAGAAGCTATGGAACACCGATTTCCACCGTGAAGTCCACCGACGAATCAATCTCAGCTTCTCTATCGACGAATCAATCTCAGCTTCTCTCCTTCTCCTCCACCGAAGAATCTTTCTGCCGCTTCTCACAACAGGTAATGTTTCAATCCGCTTATTTATTAGGTTTTTTTAGCTGTTATGATTGCTAGTTCCTTGATTTCATCTTGTTTTTTAGAAGTCGATTATTAGGGTTTTGATTTCTTTTTTCATGGATTATTGGATCTGTTGGCTTCGATTATTGAAATTCTGAACTCTTTGATCTGAAACCTCATTACATGTAACACATGAGTTAACTAAACATTAGGTTTTGATTTTTTGGTTCAGAGTTACTTGCAATTCCTTGTTAAAGCTATTAGGAAGTATATGAGAGTAATGTTATATTTGATCTGTTGATCTGTTGCCTTCATTTTGTTGTATTTAAGGAAGTATATAAGCTCTCAAGCCTGGTGAAGGCGAAAGCTATTAAGCTCTCAAGCCTTAGATTTATCATCATTGGTTTATTAGACCAAAAACCACAAACATGCAATATCAATAGTTTAATAACATTACTGATAGATAAAAAAGTTTAATATCCATGATTAGTGATTGATATGATGTTAGCTAAATTGATATGTGTTTCTCATTTAATTTGTTAGGATAGATCAGGAATAATATAACATAGGGAATGTATAGTGCAGTATTGCACACTCACACATACATATTTTTATTAGATTTATTAAGCACAGTAGATCATTGCATTTATGATTTTTCAGTGTAATTGTGTATGACTATAATCTACACACACTCATGAGTTGCAACTAGGAAGAATTTTATTTAGTGATAATATAATTATCGTTTAATTGTTTCTCTTATCTTATTATGACTTTGGGCTTTGATTTTTTGTTTCTTGTTGGTATGATTGTTAGAAGCTAGGCTATGCCTTAGGGTAATATGCATTTTGGTATGATTGGTATACAATGAAGAAATAAGTAACTCTTCTTTCTCAAAAACTTATTTAGGTATCATGAATATTGATAAGTCTTGGATTGCTAAGCTGCATACTACACCTGAATACGAAATTGGTTTAGATAAATTCTTAGATTTTGCATTTAAGAACGTGACTATTAGAAACACAATCAAATGTCCATGCCCCCAGTGCAGGTTTTTGACACCGCAAACTAGGAGTGTAGTTAAGGATCATTTACTACGCAAACCTTTCCCAAAACACTATGTCATATGGACTCTTCATGGTGAGAGAAGAGTTCCAGAGTCTTCTATAAATGAAGACTTTGTGCAAGAGACATTTCATTCGAAAAATCTAATGGGAACAATGCTCAATGATGCATTTGGTAACTATAGGCAAGATACGGCTAATTTAGATGAATCAGACCCGATAGCGACAGAGGAAGCGTGAAATTTCTAACTACTAGGTAACTTGACAAAAAAAGAGAGTCAATATTCTCTTCATTTGTTATCTCTGCCATTTTTGTCATTACTGAAGTTTTGAAAATATATATACAACAATGTGACATTTTATGAGTCTTATTATTTAATATACATTTTAAAACTTTTTAAAACTATAATAGTAAAAAGGAAAATGCTAACGAGTGCCCCTGAGACACTTTTTGAGCATCTAAAATAGTAAATTTTTATAAATTTTTTATGAAAATATATGAAGTCAACGCATTAGAAATTGAAATATTTTACTTTTTTAGTAAATCATTTATTTAAATGAAATGCTTAAAGAGTGTCCAAGAAACATTGATTAGCAAAATCTTAATAAAAATAATAAATAGAGAGATAAAATGGAGAGAATGTTGACTCCTCGTGTTTTTCTTTTTTTCTTTCCCTTTTTATACCCTGTCCAGTCCTCTCTCTTGCTCTCAAATTCCTCTCCCTTTTTAGGAATTCAATCTTAATAAGAAAAAAAGATTATTACAATCTATCAATTGTTAGCAAATGTTAATTCAATCAGAATTATACTACCGGACATACAAATTCATATTGACAACTCCTGTGTGCACATGCTCTAAAACATTTAGTGGAAAATTTAGAAAAGTTCACAAATGTTTTTACTTTTTAGGTAAATAGGTTTTTACCCCTGTAAAATAAGCGTGTTTTGTTTTACCCTTGTAAAAAAATGGTTGGATTATCTTCTGTGATATTTTTTTGTTCGGTTAACTCCCTGTAGTATTTTTTTGGTAAAATTATGCAGGTCTTTTATCTTATTTTAATTGTAACATTTTGGTCTTTATCTTATATATTTGTAACAATTTGATCTTTTATCTTTTATAACATTCACATATAAACCTTTTTTCTCATTTTTTTATTAAAAAAATGCTGAGTTTTATATTTTAAAATACCTTTTTATTAAAATTAATTAAAACTCATAATTTTGATGAATATGTTCATCATCCATTGACCTGCTTGGGAATCGACTGATTATTGTATTACCTTGTGGCTTATTGGATCCTCTTGTAAATTTTGATAGCTTTCCTCGACACACCTTGTGTTGAGGGGTCTACTTATTTTTGTGGTTATATATATATGGGGAGGGATCAAATTACACCGGTGTAACATTTGAGTAATGTTATACCGTTCAATAACACTTTAACGAAATCAAATTTTATAAAATCCACCATTGGATTGAAAGTTTATATCGTATAGATCATCTATGTTGAGTTTTACAAAAATCTAAAATCGTTTGGCATGTTTTTGAGACACATAAAGATTAACGGTATTCAATAAAAACGCATAAACCGTTAATCTTAATGTGTCTGAATAACATATCAAACGATTTTAGATTTTTGTAAAACTCAACATAGATGATCTATACGATATAAATTTTCAATCATACGGTGTATTTTGTAAAATTTGAATTCGTCAAAGCGTTATTGAGCGATGTAACATTACTCAAATGTTACACCGGTGTAATTTGATCTATCCCCTATATATATATATATATATATCATTTTTGCCTGTTCAAAAAAACTACAATATATAATAAATAATGGATTTGAAAAGATTTTCAGTAGATTTAAGGTTTAGTTGTCTGTTTAAGACGAAATTTCATCATAATAAGCTAAAAAGTAACCAAATTACTTTTATTTCACTATCTTAAGATTAAAGATAGAGTTTACAATGAGATATGCATCTTGTTTTGTTCTAATATCGTAATCTCACCGGTGTGATAACAAGTTAGAAAATAGAAATGGAGCAAATAAATATACTGAGCTCAAATAATTGATGAGTTTCACTAAAAATCGGATCATTCTGGTGAAACCAAGTTCAATTTTTGGATTACTAGAAAACTGAGGGCTAACACTAGAAAATTAGAGATGGAGCAATTAAGATGAAAAGAAACTCCCAAATTAAGGTAAACATATTGTGACTTGTATATTGAGTAAAAAAAAATAAAATTGTGACTTGTATGTGTTAGAATATAATTGGTAAAATTTGGCTCTTCAATTTTCTATATCAACATTGTAATTTTAGTGCCCTAATAAGACCCTTCACATGCTAAAATTTTAATGTGATAAATTGATTTTATTCTACATTTTATTTTATAAGATGTATTTATTAATTTTGTATTATTGTATATAATTTAAATAAAATTCAGTACAAATATAATTTAAATAAATATAAAATCTTATTTTAAATATTTACATTATTATACTAGTAAAAAATAATAATTTTGATGCCTCTAAAAATTGTTGTCGAAGAGTCGTCTGATTCAACCTTGTCCAGATCACCCGTGGCATAAGAGCACATGTTAATAAATTAAAGGTATAAATTTTACCCTATAAATCATGTATTTATAAATGATCATTTTCAACACAAATATAAAGATAAATTTTTTATTTGTACTTCCTTAATTTATATTTTCAGAGTAATTGTTAGCAAAAATTCTTATTAACATATAGATCCAGATTCGGATGTTAGTTGAACATTGCTAGTTTTATTTGGTTGAACTGGCAAACTCACATATTCCCAATTCAACCAATTGCAATTAAATAAGTTAATTACGTCCAACAATTTTTTATAACATTGATCACAAACATGTCACCACGAAATATTCATGTACTCCTATTGGAGTAAAATGTACTCCCTCCGTCCTAAAATGTAAACAAAAGTTGGTCAACAAAAGTGAATGTATTTAATCCAAATCTTTAACCAAATACATCAAGTTTATTTGACTCATTTTTGCTTATATTTTTAGACAGAGGGAGTATTTTTCAATGGTGTCATAGACGTGATGCCGATGGTGACTTGGCAAGAGAGTGTGTAACATAGGATTTATCTAATTAAATCTGCCCTTGCCTATGTATGAGGTTCTAGACTTGTGCGGATATTCAACCCACGAGAAAAGTTTGGTTGGACACAATTCCAACACATCACATTTAAACACACGTTCATAAATAAAAATTAAAAGAAAAAATTACAGTCACATCAATTAATATTATTTTAATTTTTTATTCATTTTTTTTATTTTAATATGAATGTGTGCCTAAATGTGATGCGTTGAAGTTGTGCGTAACCAAGACTCTTTTTCAACCGACATTGTAGTATACTAGTATTAATTTTTTTTTATGTGATAAGTAGAATAGATTTTAAAATCTGTACCAAAGAAAAAAAAGAATAGACTTTAAGATAATCCCCAACTTATAATGAAAGGAGAATGCTGATAAAGTAGAGAAATTATAGTTAAGAGTCATACCAAGATATATGACTTGAAAATAATCCTCAACTTACAACTTTGGTGGCACATTTCCAAAATTCTTAACTTCGTCTATAAGGAAAATGATCTGATCCAAAGTTAACGCAGACTGAACCATAAGCACATAGCCACCATCTTTAATTAGTCTAATTTATGCTTCATTGTTCAATTAAACATCTAATCAATTGCAATAACACGCAAATTAACTTATTAATTTGCTTGAGTAAGAGTAAAAAAAGTTGTTGATTTTTGCGTAGACGAACTACACCAAATAAAAGTTAGGGACATCTGATTTTTGCGTAGACGAACAACACTGAAACTAAAAAAAAAAAAACTTGTGGATGAACGATTCTGACAGCATAAATATTTCAAATTTTCAAGATATCATTAGAGAAAAGTTCAAATTTTACAAGTCAACCAACATATTAGTTACCTTCTTTCGCGACTTTTGTGTTATAATATATATTTATTAAAGAATTTAATTGAAAAATTAATACATAGTACTAAAAATTACAAATTTTAGTAGATATATTTTTTATACAAAAGAATTCAAATTTTAGTAGATATATATTTTTTATACAAATTTTACTTATTTTAGTAGATATATTTTTTGTATAAATTTTACTTATTTTACGATCAAACTCTAAATTACGATACTTTTTGCAGAGAATCAAACCACTAAAAGAAATTAATTAAGGTAGGACTTTGAATGGTAGTTGAGACTTCTCAACCACCACGTGAATGAGATGGAGAAGACATGAATATCAAGTAGTAGCAACACTTGCCATTCTCAATTACAGTTGATTAGGTGCTCCTAAAATATCTATCAAATTTGGCCCACGGTGGCAGTTAGTGGGCGACACCTCATCTTAATAATCAATAATCCATCACATGATGCTGTTCTCACTTTTAAACAGTTAAATCACTACATCATGTGCTATAATTATTCAATTAGTATCAAATTTCAGAATATTGTTATACTAAATTAATAGTTATGCCACATAATATGTGGTCCTATATCTATTTTGTGTGGTAATACTGTACTGCTTCACAATGATCTCACATTTGTTTGGTTTAGCATGAGAGGGGTGTACTCATTGTTTATACCCTATTTTTTTTGTGTTTTTTTATAATGACCTTAAATTATAATTGACCAAAGTTTTATCCACAATAAAAAGTTTTTTTTTTTGACGGTATCCACAATAAAAAGTTATCATAAACTCTATTCCGAAAAAATATATTATATAATTACTAGTAAAATCAATTCTTTTTATTTTTTTGTACACTAGAGGGTTAAAGGTTCAAGATAAAATAAACTATTTTAACTTTGAAGAAGGAAAGCATATTGTGTGAGATTAATTAAAGAAATGCTTTTAAACAATAATGAATTGATTTAAATGGCACATAACTTGGGTTATCAAACATATGGGTTGTAGTTCAAAGCTTTAATTTATACATAGGGAAAAAATGGTCAAAGAGAGAACGTACTCATATTGTATGTTATATAGATTTCCCGATAAAGATTAGACAATTGCATTTCTATATATATAGTGTGAAAGTTTTGTTTCTATACTATACTATACTAACGAGGGAAAAAAAAAACTCTTTTGAACTTTTCTTTAAGGTCTGTTTGGTTTGGGGGTTTTGGAGGGGAGGGGAGGGGAGGTGAGGGGATATTTTTAATTAATTGTGTTTGGTTCATTTTTTAGGAGGGGAGGGGAGGGAAGAGGAGGGAAGCAAAACACCTCCAAAAGTCAATTTTTGCTTCCCCCCAAATTGGGGGGATTTGGAGGGGAGGGGAGGTGTGCAATAAATTCATTTATTATTTTGACCAAACTACCCTGATTTTTTATATTAATTGGCAAAATTACCCTCTTGTTATTGCTCTACCTATACATCTATTTTTTTTAATAAGAATATTATTTTTTTATAAGAAATTTTCCACTTTTTTATATGTCACGTCAATATTCAAAACATAACTACATATTTTTGTTTCTTCTGGATAATTGTTTCTTCTACATTCTTTTTTTCGTCAAGTTTCTTTTTTATTTTTTTGGTCTAATTTGTGTCAGGTTTCTTCCACACATATTGTGTTATTATGTTGTATCACATTACAACGTTTTCGATTTAAATATATTATTTATTTTTTTGAAACATTATATTTTATAATCATTATTCTTGTTATACTTTAAATTTTATTTAAATATTGCATTTTATGTTAATAATTACCAATAAAATATTTTCATGTATTTATAGATAATTTAATTTAAATAATTTTTTTTGTTAGTTGTATTATAAAATTTTAGAAATTGTTGTGAATATAATATATAGTTTGATATGTATCGAATAGTCATAAAACTCTTTGATGTGTATAAGGATAAAAAGGTAAATTAAATTTAAAATACCTCCCCTCTCCTTTTGAACCAAACAAATATTTAATTAAAATACCTCACCTCCCCTCCCCTCCCCTCTTTTGAACCAAACATATATTTAATTAAACTATCTCCCCTTCCCTCCCCTCCCTTCCCCTTCATTAAAATCCCTCCCCTCCTTTTATTTGAACCAAACAGGAGTGTGACGATTAATCTTATTATATACTTGTGGAGTGTGACGATTTTTACTTTAATTCTCGCTTGGTCAAACGTGTTTGTGTTGGGGGAGATATTCTTAGGGTTGTTCATAGAAATTTATAAGATAAATTTCACAATTGTAGGGTTGAACATGTTAATAGAATGACCAATTGGATTGCTCATATGTTAATAGAATGAATATGCCTCTTGGGAGGCAAATCATATTTGGATAGGGGAGATATCCAACGTAATTGTTAAACAATCCATTTTTTATGCCAAGTTGGTTTGATAATTTTTTTTGGTAGTTTCGGAGAAAATGGTATACAAATTTAGAGGTTTATTTGGTAAAGCACGACTAAGAGATTTATAGCAGCTATCAAATATTTTATCAATATGTTGTTGAATTGGTCATTTTAAAGACGACATATAACAATTTTTGTTATTAACATATGCAAAAAAAAAAAAAAAAACTCTCAAAGTTGGATGACATCTAAAATTGTAGATTTTGAATTATTATCGGCCTTTGGTCATATGTGAACAAACAATGAAAGAATTTAGTTTGATTGTTAATATTTGAATTTTAGTTTGTTAACACTACATTGTTTGCTGAAAGTTTTATATGTATTTTTAGTGAATATCTAATTATTTTAGCATTTGAATGATTTAAGTTTATTTTTTATGGGTTCCAATTATATGATCACACTCACATATTTAAAAAGAGTAGAAAGAGAAATAAATTAAATAAGAGAAATGCTAATGACAAATTCTCTAACACACTCTATATTATTGGTCCACATCACCACTTCTTTAAAACCTCTTAACTGAAAACCTACTTGGCCGGTTACTATTAAAACAAAGTATTGTAACTCAGAAAACTGCTACGTAAAACTTCTTCCTTCCCAACCTACTGTCGATTCCTTCTCAGTCTCACCCCACCCTTAAGGTCTCTTTGACGTTTCATTTTAAATTCTGATGATTAATTTTGTTGCCTTTATTTCTATTATTTTCCTTGAGGGACCGTGCTTCTGCTTCAATACGAAAGGATGCGACTGATTTTTTATAGTGATTCCAAGTGATTCAAAATAATTTGCAACTTTCAATTACTAGATGATGCTTGTCAAATTCAGTGAATTCATTATCACCTATAATACTTAACTATACAAAACAATTCGTCCAACGAGTCTATGACAAAACCATAAATTGAATACGTGTTTTATTTTTAAAATCTATCACTAATGAAATCACAAAAGGGATCAGATTGTTAGCGCAGCCACTAAACACACAACACAGATCCACACGGTTCTATAAGCACTCAGAGCAGATCCACACAGTTCTATATGCACACAGAACAGATCCACACGGCTCTATAAGCACTAAACACTGTTATGTGCACAAGAGAAGATGATAACACAATGAAACTTGTTTCTTCACGCAAGATGAACAAACTTGATGAATAATAGAAACTAAGGAAAGAAAATTTTATTCATCCACACTTTGGGCCAAGTAAAAGAGTATATTACAAATGATACACACTTAGTGTATTTATAAGAGTTACTTTGAGCTACAAGTAACTAACTATTGGCCTAACTAACTAACTACACTTAACTTGGTAGTTAAGTAACTGATTAACTACCTAAGACAAAACAAAACTAACTACCTTAATCACTTTGAATTATCACATTCCATCACTCCCTCTTAATTTCAAAGTGACTAAGCAAAGATAAGTCCAAGTTTCTTTCTCAAAAAATTCAAATCTGTCCAATTTGACAGCTTTGGTGAAACCATCTGCAAACTGGATTTCTGTAGGGCAATACACTACCTCAATGTTTCCATTCACCACCTGTTCTCTAATGAAATGGAATCTAGTTTCAATGTGCTTACTTCTCCCATGTGAGATTGGGTTTTTAGCAAGACTAATTGCAGATTTGTTGTCTATCATAAGCTTCAATGGTTTCTGCACTTCACACTTTAATTCCTTTAGCACTGAATCTAACCATATCATTTGGCAAGTAGCAAATGTTCCAGCTATGTATTCAGCCTCACAAGTTGACAGAGCAGTCACTGGCTGTTTCTTTGTGCTCCAAGCAACAGCAACATTATTAAAGATCATGACATATCCAGAAGTACTTCTTCTGTCAGTTTTGTCTCCACCCCAATCTGAATCTGAGTAACTCTTTAACTCTACACTATCATCATTTGATCCAGTAGGAAACAATAAACCAAGCTTCAAAGTACCTTTCACATACCTAAGAATTCTTTTAGCTGCAGTCATATGAGATTTCTTAGGACTGTTCATAAATTTGCTAATTACACTCACAGCATAGCAAATATCTGGTCTGCTATTGCACAGATACCTCAAGGAGCCTATCATTTGCCTGAATAATGTAGGATCTACTCCCTCTTCATCTGCACATTCATCTAGCTTCACATTTGTGTCTGATGGATTTGAAATAGGTTTACAGTCAGTCATTTCAAATTTTCCAAGTATCTCACCTATATACTTCTGTTGATGCATCACTATACCACCCTTTCTTTTTACAAACTCCATTCCTAAGAAGAAAGAAAGCTCACCTAGATCAGACATTTCAAATTCTCTTTTGAGTTTGTCTTTCACTTTATCAATTTCTGCAGTTTTACTACCAGTTATAAGCAAATCATCTACATATAGACATATGATGATAATTTCTCCATCTTTTGAGTTCTGCACATACACACCAAACTCTACTGCACATTTTTTAAAACCAATTTGAATCAGAAAGTCATCAATTCTTTTATTCCATGCTCTTGGTGCCTGCTTCAAGCCATATAGAGCTTTATATAATTTGTACACCATATTCTCCTTTCCTTTAATTTCAAATCCTGGGTTTCTTTGGATTCAAAAAGCCTTAAGGATGAAAGAGCATAAACTTGAGTATCTTCATTACATAAACTATTACTCCTCGTTTACTTTCCCCATTCTTTGCTCTTGGTGATTCTTTTGTTTTGACATCATTTATATTCATTTCTTTTCTTTTGTAACACTTTCTTTGATTTTCAATTGTGTGTCAAATGACTTTCAATATTTTTCTTTTTCTTTTTCAATCACAATTTTCAACTACTTGTTACTTTTCTCAATTTAATCAAATAACCTCTTTCTCCCCAACTTGTTTTCAACCCTACACAAACTCAATGCTCAATCATCCTAAGACAAGGGTCAAGTCATTGTTTTTCTTTGTTGTGGTTCAAGGGTTCAATACAAACAAATTTTCAAAATTTTGGCTCAAGGGGGGTAACAAAGGATCACACTATCTCACAAGGTAGGTTATTTTAGGCTTAAGTAGTTGCACTCAAATAAAAACATGGCCTTGATCATTTCCATGACTTCAAACACATCAAGTAATAGCAAGATTCAGTTAAAATCAACAGAGTTAAACACAATTGTCGGCTCTCAAATATATAAACAATGGAAGGTTCACACAATCTCACCCGGCTGGTCTACGTGATTCATAATCAATTAATCATGTTAAGAATGAATGAATGAAATCAAATTGAATCAAGCTACTTAGTTCAAATTCATCCTATCATTCAATGATAATCACAAAAGGTTGATCTCAAACTATAGCAATTGAAAGAAATTCATTCTAATCATGCATTTGCTTTTGATTAATCACAAACCTAGACATTTCAATTCATATGCACATTTAGCAATCACAAAGATTTAAACCATGTTTATTCAGTCAAAAATTGCAATGAAACATAAAACATGAATTCTAATGACTGAAATAAAATTTCACTGTATATGGCGTGCTTTTAGTACTATGCTTCTGCTACTCTCCCTCCTCAAGAAGTGTGGACTGTCCTCAGGCCAAGAAAATGACGTTATGCCTGCATTTGCAATGTAAAACACACAACCCTAGGCTTTTGTTAGATTTTCAGAGGTGACAATGGCAGAAACAAACTTTCAAGTGGAATTCACACCAGTTCAAGGACTTGTTTTTATAAGAAGCTAAACATGTTCAAAAATTATTATAACATATAAGTAATTAAAAATGTTTTAAATAAAAGAAAAGGAAAGAAAATTGGGTTGCCTCCCAACAAGCGCTTCTTTTACGTCACTAGCTTGACGCCTTTTTGGTTAGGGTGGCCAAAATGAGACGGAAATCACATCATCTGTCTTTTTCCTTTGGTTTGGGAGGAACTCCATGAACTTGAGATATAGATATTGCGGAGTCCATATCCTCCTCAATTCTTTCTTATTGAACAAGGCACAAATTTCGTCTATGACCCGATCTATCTCTGCCTTGTTCTCTATTTCCTTCTTTTGTTCACATGATTTTTCCTTGCAAAATAATCCTTCATTTTCTTCTGCATCCATCATCATTTCTTTATTATCAACAGTGTCGTCCTCCTCAGTAGATGGAAATTCTTGAGGAAGTTCTATTTCGTGTGGTGTCTTTGGTTCCTCGACTATTTTCTCTACACCACATTCTTTGAACATCGTTTCTTCCCCATTTTTTCCAACAACTTCTTTCACACTCTCTCCACATCCCTCATTCTTTGTTAGAATAGTATCTTCTTCATGAGTGGTTTGAGTGTTGATTTGAACTTCCATGCTTTGCATATTAGCCATATGTTGGGCTATTTGATTAAGCTGAATTTCCAAATTTTTGGCCTGTGCAAAACTGTTTTTCAAATATTGTAGGTGCTCTTGGTTCAGTTGCTGCTGCTCTTGGTTTATTTGCTGCTGCATTTCCATGAATTTAATCAGAGTCTCCTCCAATCTAGCCTCTGGAGTTTGCCCATAATTATCAAGAGGACACTGTTGATACGACTCATACTCATATGGAGTATAAAAGTTGTTATAATCACGATCAGTCATGATTTAGTTTGTGATGAGGAATCTGAAAAAGGATTTAAACAAACAAGAAAATATTTCTTTGACTAGCAAAGAAGGATTAGTGCAAACCACAACTATACAATATAAACAAATATATACAAATACTTAAAAAAATACAAATTGTTGCAATGCTTCAATATCTAAACGCCAGTCCCCGGCAACGGCGCCATTTTGTTAAAGTACAAAAGTAAGTATAATTATCGTATCCGCAGGGACTAGCTCGATATCAAATATTGTTTCACAATCGCCATTTGTTTTAAGTTTGGGTTTGTGTTTGCAAGTTGTAAGTTTGAAAGTAACAAAGTGCGATAAAGTAAAAGGTTTAAATTCAGAGAAAAGGAATTGCCGGGATTAGAGTTCACTTTATCAATCCTATGTATTGATTCAACCAACATAACTCTCCCCAACTTAAAACTTTGTTTGTCCTCAAACAAAAGTCCAAAATAAACTTTGAAAACATGGCTCAATCATCATTAGTGCACATTCAAGCTTTGTAATCAATCAAAAACTTTATATGTAAATTACTTCAAGTTTGCATGATTGAATATGCTGCAAGTTCAAAATCAATCATTCATAATCATCAAAGAATCAAAGCATGAATTTGAAATAGTTTCGAAACTCAAGTAAGATTTCAAATTTTCCAAATTAACAACATAATCAACTAGAATCACAATCCTCACAAGTGTTTCAACTCAAGGGTGAAGTGTATCTCTCAATCCAACAATGTGTTCACAACAAATCAATTCAAACATGCATCTCAACATAATCACAAAACATGTTATCAATCATGGATCACTAAGGACTTTCTTAAGCTTGTAATGGGGCTAGGCTACAAGAAATCGTTGTTTTTCTTTGGATTCAAAAAGCCTTAAGGATGAAAGAGCATAAACTTGAGTATCTTCATTACATAAACTATTACTCCTCGTTTACTTTCCCCATTCTTTGCTCTTGGTGATTCTTTTGTTTTGACATCATTTATATTCATTTCTTTTCTTTTGTAACACTTTCTTTGATTTTCAATTGTGTGTCAAATGACTTTCAATATTTTTCTTTTTCTTTTTCAATCACAATTTTCAACTACTTGTTACTTTTCTCAATTTAATCAAATAACCTCTTTCTCCCCAACTTGTTTTCAACCCTACACAAACTCAATGCTCAATCATCCTAAGACAAGGGTCAAGTCATTGTTTTTCTTTGTTGTGGTTCAAGGGTTCAATACAAACAAATTTTCAAAATTTTGGCTCAAGGGGGGTAACAAAGGATCACACTATCTCACAAGGTAGGTTATTTTAGGCTTAAGTAGTTGCACTCAAATAAAAACATGGCCTTGATCATTTCCATGACTTCAAACACATCAAGTAATAGCAAGATTCAGTTAAAATCAACAGAGTTAAACACAATTGTCGGCTCTCAAATATATAAACAATGGAAGGTTCACACAATCTCACCCGGCTGGTCTACGTGATTCATAATCAATTAATCATGTTAAGAATGAATGAATGAAATCAAATTGAATCAAGCTACTTAGTTCAAATTCATCCTATCATTCAATGATAATCACAAAAGGTTGATCTCAAACTATAGCAATTGAAAGAAATTCATTCTAATCATGCATTTGCTTTTGATTAATCACAAACCTAGACATTTCAATTCATATGCACATTTAGCAATCACAAAGATTTAAACCATGTTTATTCAGTCAAAAATTGCAATGAAACATAAAACATGAATTCTAATGACTGAAATAAAATTTCACTGTATATGGCGTGCTTTTAGTACTATGCTTCTGCTACTCTCCCTCCTCAAGAAGTGTGGACTGTCCTCAGGCCAAGAAAATGACGTTATGCCTGCATTTGCAATGTAAAACACACAACCCTAGGCTTTTGTTAGATTTTCAGAGGTGACAATGGCAGAAACAAACTTTCAAGTGGAATTCACACCAGTTCAAGGACTTGTTTTTATAAGAAGCTAAACATGTTCAAAAATTATTATAACATATAAGTAATTAAAAATGTTTTAAATAAAAGAAAAGGAAAGAAAATTGGGTTGCCTCCCAACAAGCGCTTCTTTTACGTCACTAGCTTGACGCCTTTTTGGTTAGGGTGGCCAAAATGAGACGGAAATCACATCATCTGTCTTTTTCCTTTGGTTTGGGAGGAACTCCATGAACTTGAGATATAGATATTGCGGAGTCCATATCCTCCTCAATTCTTTCTTATTGAACAAGGCACAAATTTCGTCTATGACCCGATCTATCTCTGCCTTGTTCTCTATTTCCTTCTTTTGTTCACATGATTTTTCCTTGCAAAATAATCCTTCATTTTCTTCTGCATCCATCATCATTTCTTTATTATCAACAGTGTCGTCCTCCTCAGTAGATGGAAATTCTTGAGGAAGTTCTATTTCGTGTGGTGTCTTTGGTTCCTCGACTATTTTCTCTACACCACATTCTTTGAACATCGTTTCTTCCCCATTTTTTCCAACAACTTCTTTCACACTCTCTCCACATCCCTCATTCTTTGTTAGAATAGTATCTTCTTCATGAGTGGTTTGAGTGTTGATTTGAACTTCCATGCTTTGCATATTAGCCATATGTTGGGCTATTTGATTAAGCTGAATTTCCAAATTTTTGGCCTGTGCAAAACTGTTTTTCAAATATTGTAGGTGCTCTTGGTTCAGTTGCTGCTGCTCTTGGTTTATTTGCTGCTGCATTTCCATGAATTTAATCAGAGTCTCCTCCAATCTAGCCTCTGGAGTTTGCCCATAATTATCAAGAGGACACTGTTGATACGACTCATACTCATATGGAGTATAAAAGTTGTTATAATCACGATCAGTCATGATTTAGTTTGTGATGAGGAATCTGAAAAAGGATTTAAACAAACAAGAAAATATTTCTTTGACTAGCAAAGAAGGATTAGTGCAAACCACAACTATACAATATAAACAAATATATACAAATACTTAAAAAAATACAAATTGTTGCAATGCTTCAATATCTAAACGCCAGTCCCCGGCAACGGCGCCATTTTGTTAAAGTACAAAAGTAAGTATAATTATCGTATCCGCAGGGACTAGCTCGATATCAAATATTGTTTCACAATCGCCATTTGTTTTAAGTTTGGGTTTGTGTTTGCAAGTTGTAAGTTTGAAAGTAACAAAGTGCGATAAAGTAAAAGGTTTAAATTCAGAGAAAAGGAATTGCCGGGATTAGAGTTCACTTTATCAATCCTATGTATTGATTCAACCAACATATACATGCTTTATCTATTAGTTCATATTTTCACATATTGCTCATCGAATATTTCCGTGTCCGGAATTCATCGCGAAATCAATTGTATCGATTAATAATCCGATCTCTCGATTTATCGATTGACACAATAGCATTAAGATTCAATATTAACATGAATATTAAAACCTAAATCTATATCTAGAGTTTAGAATTTTAACATGTGATATCCTAGTTCTAATGATTCAATTAACATATGTCTATTTTAATTAAATCATTGAGATGAAACATGAAAGGCAAGGATAACACAAATATGAATTAATAACTAAAACATATATATTAAAATCAAAATCAACACATATTCATGAATAGTTACATCTAATCCCAACAATAAAAAGAGTTAGCCACTCATTGTCATGGTGGTAAACTTACAAATATGGATGAAGGAACAAAGAATGCACATCAATCCCTTGATCTCTCAAGTTGGATAGACCCACCTTCACTTTCCTATGAAACTACACCTTAAATACTCTCAGATTTCTCTGTTTGTTGCTTGGAAAATTGTGTGTTAAATGGTCTCCTCTTGAGGGCTATTTATAGGCGTGAAAAGCAGCTGGTGGCTCAGCTACCACTGGTGGCTCAGCTACCAGCTTGTCTTGCTGAAGGGTTTATCTGACACGTGTAAAAAGTTCAACTTGATGCCCAAGAATTCCTTCAGTTTGGTCGCTCAGCTATCAATCTCATCGCTCAGCTACCAATCTTGCCTTGGTGAAGGAGTTACTTGACACGTGTAAAATTCTTTGCTTGTTGTTCAAGGTCTTCCTCATTCTGGTGGCTCAGCTACCACTGGTGGCTCAGCTACCAGCCTCTTGGAGAAGGAATTTATTTTTGCTCCTCTTTTGATCATGCAAGCTTAAAAATTGGGATTAGGACATAACAATTATCTTTAATTAAAATGTACAAAGTTTTGGGGTTTTAATTATAAAAATCTTTGAAAACAAGTTGATAAATGCCGTAATTGAGTATGAAATTTAACTACTTTTTAGCACTTATCAGGGGTTGTGACACAAACACTTCCTCTTCAAGGGGACCATTTAGAAATGCTGATTTAACATCTAAGTGATATAGCAACCATTTGTTCCTGCAAGCCAGAGCTACTACCAGTCTTACAGTTTCAATTCTAGCTACTGGGGCAAACACCTCAATGTAATCAATACCATGTTTTTGCAAGAATCCTCTAGCTACTAACCTTGCTTTATGTTTTGAAATTGTGCCATCAGGGTTTAGCTTCACTTTGAACACCCATTTCACATCTATCTTCTTTTTCTTGTCTGGCAAGGCAACTAGCTTCCATGTCTGATTTTTCTCTATTGACCTCAGTTCTTCTTCCATGGCCTTCTTCCACACTTTATTATTCAAGGCCTCATTGAGATTAATAGGTTCAGCATCAGCTAGTAAGGCAAAATGAATTAAGTCACCTTCATCATTAACTGCATTGTCAGAAGTTACAACATGATCATTCAATCTACTTGAAGCATTTCTGACTCTCTGAGGTAGTTGCCTTATCACAGGTGGGGATACAACTCCCTCATTCTCTTCATCACTGTCAGGGACTACATCCTCATTTTCATTTACTAAATCATCTCCTGCTACTTCATTTTTTGATTCATCACTTGATTCAGGAAATATATAGCTTTCCTCACTGCTATATGTAGTCTCATTGTCCCATTTCCATTGTTCATTTTCATTCACTATCACATCTCTGCTGATATGAACTTTATTTGTCACAGGATCATATAGCTTGTAAGCACCTGTTGGATGATAGCCTATCAAAATCATGATCTCACTCTTGTCTTCCAGTTTAGTTCTTCTAGCATCTGGCACATGCTTGTAACATAGTGAACCAAACACTCTTAGATGCTTCACACTAGGTTTTCTTCCATACCAAGCTTCTTCAGGCACTAGTTTCAGCTTCTTGGTTGGACACTTGTTCAGAATGTAAGCAGCAGTAGTGACTGCTTCACCCCAGAACTTGTGAGGAAGTGATTTCTGCTTGATCATACTCCTAGCCATGTTTAGCAGTGTTCTATTTCTCCTTTCTGCTAAACCATTGTGCTGTGGTGTGTAGGGAGCTGTGACCTCATGAGATATGCCCTGACTTCTGCAAAAATCTTCAAACTCATTTGAAGTGTATTCACCTCCACCATCTGTCCTTAAAATTTTAATTGATTTCTCACTCTCATTCTCAATTAAAACTTTAAGATTTTTAAACACTGCTAAAGCCTCACTTTTAAACTTTATAGTGAATAGCCACATCATTCTGGTGAATTCATCTACAAAGGTAATGAAGTACTTGCTTCCTCCCAATGATGGCACTTCAAAGGGTCCACAAATATCTGAATGAATCACTTCCAGAGCTGCACAAGACCTCTTTGTAATCTCCTTCACAAATGACAATCTACTTTGCTTACTCTTCATACAGATATCACAAATTGCATGTTTCATGTTGATTTTTGGCAAACCAGACACTAACTCCTTAGAATTCAACTCACTTAGACTTCTAAAATTTAAGTGTCCATATCTTTTATGCCATAGTGCCTCAGTATCTTCATTCATAGTAGTAGACATGCACATCATATCTACACTTGAGATTTTGCATTTGTAGGTCCTGTTCTTTGACAAATTACACATCAGAATTAAGTTCTTCATTTTGTCGAACAGCTTCAGTGCACTATTTTCCATAGTCACTGAGAATCCTTTCTCCACTAATTGACCTATACTGAGCAAGTTACAACTCATATCTGGCACATAGAATACATCAGAGATAATCACTTTACCTCCCTTCTTGCTTTTGATCACAATGTTGCCAGTACCTTCTGCTGCAAGTTTCCTGCCATCAGCTAACCTTATGCTTGATTTCTTGCTTGCATCAAAATTTGTTAACCACTCTCTATGTGCAGTCATATGATTTGAACACCCTGAGTCCAAATACCAATCTTCATTTTGAGCATTTTCATCACAAGTTGTGGCCATCATTAGCACAGCATTTGCATCACCATCTTCAGTGGCCATATTAGCACCTTGTTGATCTTTAAGCCGACACTCATTTGCAAAATGGCCAAATTTATCACAGTTATAGCATTTGATCTTACTCTTATCAAATTTCTTCTTGCCTTGACTCTTGACAGAACCTCCTCCTGTTGAGGATTCAGTTTTGTCTTCAGTCTTGATCTTTGAATCTTTTGACCAGTTTGATCTACCTTTGCCCTTGTTCTTGTGGTTCTTGCCATCTTTCCCACCAGATTGAGCCTGCATTGCTTGTTGAGTTGTTCTTTCAGAGCTTCTGTTGACAAGTTTGATCTCATGTGCTTCCAAAGAACTCTACAGATCTTCTATTCTCATAGTACTCATATCCTTAGTTTCTTCTATGGCTACCACTATGAAGTCAAATTTCTGATTTAAAGATCTCAACACTTTCTCCACCACCATTTGATCAGTGACATTCTCTCCACAATTTTGCATTTGGTGTACAATTGCAAGAAGCTTTGAGAAGTAATCACTAACCTTCTGATCTTCCTCCATTTGTAACATCTCATATTGTTTTCTGAAGGATTGAAGCTTTACTTTCTTTACTCTTTCACCACCTTCATGATAACTAGCAAGAATATCCCAAGCTTCCTTTGATTTTGTAGCTTTTGCAATTTTTTCAAAGTGTTGAGAATCAACATTCTGTTGTATGTAGAACAAGGCCTTACAATCTTTCTTCTTGGTTTCTTTGAATGCATTTCTCTGTGCATCATTTGGATTCTCTGCTAAATCTTCATAGCCATTTAGCACCACATCATAACAATCTTGTGCTCCAAACAATGATTTCATCACTGCACTCCACCTATCCCAGTTCTTTCCATCAAGAACCAAGATATTCGTACCAAAACCATTTGTGTTCATCTTGTTGTTTCTGAAGAAAATTCACACAGTTTTCTTGAAGAAATTCACACAATTTCTTGAAGAAAATCACACTCCTCACTCAAGTGTTTCCCTTTAATGAATTCCCCTCACATTCACTCGTGTTTCCCTTTTATCTTTAACCGGAGCTCTAGATACCAATTTGTTAGCGCAACCACTAAACACACAACACAGATCCACACGGTTCTATAAGCACTCAGAGCAGATCCACACAGTTCTATATGCACACAGAACAGATCCACACGGCTCTATAAGCACTAAACACTGTTATGTGCACAAGAGAAGATGATAACACAATGAAACTTGTTTCTTCACGCAAGATGAACAAACTTGATGAATAATAGAAACTAAGGAAAGAAAATTTTATTCATCCACACTTTGGGCCAAGTAAAAGAGTATATTACAAATGATACACACTTGGTGTATTTATAAGAGTTACTTTGAGCTACAAGTAACTAACTATTGGCCTAACTAACTAACTACACTTAACTTGGTAGTTAAGTAACTGATTAACTACCTAAGACAAAACAAAACTAACTACCTTAATCACTTTGAATTATCACATTCCATCACAGATCCATAAGTGTGTAGCACCCAAAAAAAGGAATGGAGGAGACAAGAGGTTGAAGAAATAGATAAGCATTTTCTACTTTCTAGATTTGGGTAGTGTTCCAATCAATAAAATATCGGTGCTGTGAAAGGTAAAGAAGAGAAAGTATGAGTTTTCTCTAATCCGTAAGAGCAAGTTACTAGGTAAAATATTTAAAATAAATAGTGACATGGACCAATTATAAAGGGTGTGTTAAAAGAGTATGTTAGAGAGATTGTCATTAGCATTTCTCATTAAATAATGTATACTCTTAATATAATTAGTAACCAAATATGATGTCTAAATATTAGTGATCACCTAATTTATTTTTTTTACGAACCTAAATATTTTTAAAGTACGTTGTTTATCACATGCAAATACTCTATGGTCTATTTCCTAAGCTATTCACCAAGGTTGTCTTCTTACGTAGAAATGTACTAGTAGATGTTGAACATTAAAAAACGCAATTAATCAAGTGTGATTTGAACGTGGACAACAACTCTTTACTTGACACGGTTCCATATAAATACGCATTAAAATTTATTTTTAAAAATTTATTAAAAAAATATTTATCTAAGCTCGATTTATAAATTAAATGTATCATTTATTAATAAAATTTTAAAAAATCAATTTTAGTTTATAGATAGATCGAAAGGAATACTTTCCCCTCAACATGATCCATAATTACATACATAGGTTAAGGTTACATGTTGGGCATGCTTTTCCAACTCCAAGTGGTCCACACGAAAATCGATTACTTTTTCTTTTGAGTTTGTTTGGTATAAAATAGAGCATAGGATAGGAGTACTATACAAGTTAATTATAGTAAATGAACTTACAACAATGGTTTATAAATTAAATTATAGTATAATACAATTGATTAAATTTGTAGTATTTAATAAAATTAATAGTTGTTTAAAAAAAATAATAGTTAACAATAATCAAATATTGGAAACTTTAAAATACAAGCCCTTTTGTTTTTTTTCTAACCATAGCCGTCATAATTTTTCTCTTCTTTTTGATCACTGGAGAGAGGTAATTTAAGGTCAATTTAGGTCTAGAATGATCCCTCTAAATCATTTTTTCCTTTCTCTTTTAGCTAAATAAGTGTGATTTCCACATATATTTAGCAATTCTTTCGTTTTTTTTGTGATTTTGTCATCTTAAAGTGTGACGTTTGTTTTGATTTTCTGTCTTAGTGCAGAGTATTTTGTTTTCCCGTATCTGTGCGGCGTATTTTGTGTTCCGTTCTTGGTGCAATGTTTATTTGTTTGAGGTTGAAAGATTAAAGTTGATGAGTTTGGTGCCGTCAAGGCTCCAGATCCAAATGCATGGATATTTCAGACTCTTCAATAAGGTCAAATATGTAGGCTTAAACAATTCACTACAAGAAATTTGACATATAGTGACGGTGAAAAACCGTAGGTAAAGATGAAAAAACCGTGGGTACAGGACAAAAAACCTATACCGACGGACACTTCGTTCCGTGGACTTTATTTCGCTATACCCACGGAAATTTACCGTCCCAATAGGGCTATAGCTACGGTTATTTCAGGCGTTGGACAAAACCTCAGAGCTATACCCACGGCCAATGAAACCTATGAAATTGATTTACCCACACATCTTTCCGTTGGTATAGGTTTCACAGCTTTTTTTTTGTTCGAATATTCTTTTACTCAAACAAATTTCATTTATTTTTTAATAATAAAAGTTTGCCAATTTTTTTTTATAGATGACCCACTACATATTATGAAACAAAATAAATGAAAACCTCAATTATATTAAATATGAGAACAACATTGTTATTTTTTTTACAAGAACAACATAATGTATTTAAAAATATATAAATTCATAATAATATCAAAGCTACATAGAAAATATTATATCACGTCCACTAAGTTTTCAAATTTACTCTCTTCGGATCTTCTCAACCATCTTCGTCTCTTCTATTTTCAATCTTCATTAGTGTCACACAACTTGGAGAATTCGTTTGGTGAGGGGCAGTAGAAGCATCTGTAATTTATCGAAAACAAGTGAATATAAGTTTTCATACTAAAATTCCACCACTTCATTCTAAAGGGACATTAATAAGAGACAATCATGAATATCAACAATGATATGTTATCAAATAAATTTCAAGGTATCTCACCCGGAATTAAAACTGGCTTCGTTGCGGCTGCAAAGTGATCGACATTGCATTGCCTATTCTTGTATCAACAATTCCCATCATCTTTCTAAATTGTGCTTTGCACTTCCCTTTTATCACTATATCAAAGTCATTAGTCCAATATAGACTAGGAAATGCAATTATATAAATATAAACATAAATTAAAGTCACGACAACTATGCTCTTGTTTATCTCCAAAAGTTCTTGAGAGGATATGTTACAAATGACAAATGAAATAACAATGACACAACAACAAAGAGAAGAAACACATGAGACAACCAAGCCATCAGCCAAACCTGCAATTGTATCCAACACACTTGCTTGCAACCACAAGAATTGCTGCCATATCAGTAGCTAGACTTATGACCAGCTAGCCACCAAATGCTACCAACCTAACAACCTTCAAATTATCTTCACAGTTCACACAACAAGCCAAATCTAATTACGCAACATATAAATAAACATTCCATTCAAACTGAACAGAAAAAACTGCATCCAAAGAATATATGTGTTGCACTTACCCCATCAGCTCCACAACATATACATCTAGCCAAAGCCAACCGAACCACCCCCTCAAAGATCAACATGCTACTTATGCTCTCTTGACTAACATGATAATATTATAGAAATTGAAGTATTCAACTAGTAAGGATTAATGTTAGTTTTATCTACTTTTGTATTATTTAATTTATGTCCAGATCATAGCAAACACTCCTACCATTGAATCACATGAATAAACCATGTATCTAATTATTGGTAAAGTCAAGATGAAAAATTCCACAAAATAAGTAATGTCACAAACACATTATGCCATAGAAACATTACATAACTTCACAATTATAATACATATCAAGTGAGAAGCACTTCAAATGAGAAACAAAAGAAATAGTATTGGCACACAAAGCATGTCATGAACTCACTAGGCATCAAGAGAAATAGTTTCAATTAGCATAACCATCACAATAACTAAAATAGAATGAGAAAGTAATTAGGATTTAAAACAGGAAAAGAAAAATCACCTTTCCTCAGTGTCACAGTCACAAACATAGCCTTGTATCAATTGTGCCAAACCATATCATGTTTGAGGGTTGTTGAATGTATAGCAGTTAGAAGATTATTCGCCTTAATCTTGAGCTGCACAAAATTCACAATCATTTGAACATAAGCATAAGTATAAAGCTCAAACAACCTTTGTAATTGTAGTTTAATTTCCTAGTGCCATAATGATTAACATTTCAAATAAGAACACATTCACCGAAACAAAAATATTGCAAAGAATACAATCATATCATACCTTGAAAAGCACTATGAACTTAATTTTTTATTCCTTTTACCTTGTAGGCAACTCACTTTGATAGCAAGTCTATGAATAAAAAAAATAGTTATATTAATCATGTGAAAACATATGTAGTTAGATATTAAATAGCCTATTCAGGGTTTTTTTTTTGAACTGCAAACAAATTTTATTAAGGCTCTTCCTAGTACAAGGAGTACTAAGAATGCCAAGATAGAGAACAAAAGGGGTACATCAGGTGCATGCAATACAACAGCCACCAATATTACAAGAGGACAACATAACATATCCAGCACAAACAGAAACAAACAATAGGCAGTGCAAGATAAAAATTAACAGCATAACATCGAAGGCACAAAACAAATACAAAGAACCAAAACAAAGGGACTTTCCACAAGAGCAAAAGACCACCGTTACGACAAACAACAGACACAACAGGTCGAGTCTGCACACCATCGGGATACAACAACAAACCACCCTGAATTCATCTAAGCATACAATCTACGGATTCCAAACCCATTCATATAGTAAACTCGATCCCTTCACCGTCTTATTTAAATACCACTGCCACGACAGTCGCTGAATTGTATCCACTGTGCCCTCCACCGTCCCGGTAACGTTATTAAAAACCCGACCATTCCGGGCTCTCCAAATAACCCAAACAAAAGCCAGTCACACTATCGAGAAGCCTTTGCGAATCTTCTTGTTCCCGCCGCACCAAATCAGCTGACCATAAGACATCGTCGCTTCCGGGGGAAGCACGATCATCGTCCCTAACCAACAATTTACTTGATATCATACGGCAGCAGCAAAATTACAATGTAAAAACAAGTGCCTCGATGTTCCCTTCGCCTCACCACACAAAGGGCACAACACTTCATCGATCCGAACTATCCCTCTTCGGAGTAAATAGCCTATTCAGGTCAATAATTTGGACAAGCATAACTTGGAGGGTAAAACTCATAATCCCAAATCGTCTACATACTAAATAGTAAACATATCCTATACATACTAACTAGTAGTAGTGACCACTAAAAACCATAGTCTCTACATACTAACTACTAGTAACCACTATATTTCAAAAGTAATTAACCAAATTTCAGCAAATCCAAAACTAAAATCCAGAAAGTATAACTATAAACAATTATCAACAAACAAAAACCATACAAATATGCGAGTAATAATTAGACAAATTAACATCAATATTAACCTTCTAATTGAGCCAAGAACAGAGGAGAAATTTAGTTTGGTAAGTTAGGGTTTTGCCACAATTTAGGAAGATCCCAATATAAGATGAAGTTGATAGAAGAAGTTGAGGTTGATCTGCAGTGTGCGATGCGTGGAGACGAAACGAAGCATCAGGGTTGTTCACCTAAAGAGGAAGGTTGATCGTGCAAAGGACTTACGAAAGAAGAAGATGAGGTTGTTCACCGAAAGAGGGCTTGCGAGTGGAGAATTACCTCGTGCGTGTGGTTGTTCACTTACTGAAGAAGAATTTATTCACCAACAGTGAGATTAGAGATTTAGGTTTTTGGAGAAACAACAGTGGTGAGTACTCCATTAGAAGCAGCAGCGTGGGATTTCGAAGCGTGGTGTTCCTTTTCCCTATTTAAATTTTATTTTTATTTAAGTTGTATGAGGGCTATACCCACGGATCAGCTGTACAATACCTGCGGATTTATTGACCGTCACTAAATATGTCCGTGGGTATATGGCAAATTTGTTGTAGTGATTTGTCGTTTTATGCTATTAGCATGAATGTTGAATTTGTTCGCAGATTCATTTTTTTTATTTTTATCGATTTAAAATTTATATTGCAATAATGTACATATATTAATTTGAATGAATGAATAAATTATTCTCTTTATATATTGATATAGATAAAAAATAAGTTATAAAATCAAAATCTGATATTTTCAAAAGAGTTTTAATGGTTGCTTCGATTCACATAGTGATTAGTGAACTCCCAAACTTAAGTTTTGAAATGTCAACCATGGCTTGACCCATATATTTTTAGGTTTTGGCTTTTTCTTTTGAGAATCAAATTCGGTACCATAATCAATTATTATCTGAATCAACTATTTACGCATACGCATAAGTTTTCAGTTTTTGATAAATGAGGTCAAGATCACATGCTCTAAATATTTTTATATACAAATAAATATACATTTTTTTAACAAAGCCATAAATAATAATCATCGGTAATATTAAGCAAAAATTTGAAGATTACAAAATTATATTATTACATAATTACTTTTTTGAAGTGACCTCAACATTTATACATTATAATTTGTCTTTATAGTTTTAAAATGTTTTATATTTTTTCATTTTAAATCCGTCAAATGTATATTTATATATCTACATGTGATTAAATAAATATTCAATAATTTATCTTTCACATCGTTGGATATCTAATTCTTCAAAAATAAAATTATTCATTAAACTTTGTAAAAAAAAAGAAAAATTCAATAAACAGTGAAGACCAATTAACATACATTATTATTTTAGCAAAATGCATGCAAAAATTCTTTAATTTTCACGTTTGTAACAATTAAGTCTTTTAAGTTTTTAGGTAACAGATATATCTTTTAAGTTTCTAATTTGTTGTATTGTTACCCTTCTAGTTAATCTCCTTCAACATATGTGTCTTTTTTATAGCCGTTCTTCCGTCCATGAGAAGTGTACTCAAGTCGAGGTAATTAACTAAATATACACTTAAAAGAAATTTGGATCTTTTAAAACGTGTAAAGTGAGAAATTTTTTTTAAAAAAATATTATTTAAACAAACTCATGAGAAATTTGTATTTTTTTGTGTGGTTCCCAATTGATAAATGATCTGCCCAACATAATAAATTATAATTAAATATGTTTTTCTCCCTACAAAATTGTGACATTCACCCAACATAATAAATCGTGGTTAAATATGTTGTTTGGTCTCTACAAATTATCGTGAGTTTAGTCCTAATTATTTTTAATTAGTCCTTGAAAAATTATTCCAGACTCAATTTTGGTCTTTATTGTTAAGTTAACGTGTATTTTATTTTGAATAATTTTTTTCAGTTATCTTTAAGACATTATAAAAAACCCATCCAGAAAAAAAAGATCAAAATATGATTTATTTGTCATGATTTTCATACTTTTATCACATAACTTATCATTTTTCAAAAATTATATTCGATTCATCTCATGTTAAAAAAAATTAAATTAAATTTTAGTTAATGAGTTTTATATGATATTTTAAACATTTTTTAAGCAAAAAGAGAGCATAAGGAAACTCTCTAGTCTCTACACTACCCCAAATATATTAAACTTAATTACAAAAGAGATTAAAAAAAACCAAGAGGACATTAACCTAACCCAGTTAAACCACACAAAAATGTAGCAATTAAAGCTAATACAATTTTTTAAAGGTAATACAATTACATCCAACTATAAATGGTTTTAGAACCAATCCTAACACAAAGAAACAAACCAAAACAAACACGGACTCATCGGATATTTTAAACTATGTATGCAAAAAATATTAAAAAATTTAAAAATTTAATGATAACTAAACAAATTTAGTTTTAATAGGGATCAGAACATTGTACAAGAAAAAAAAAATCCTAGAAAAAAATTACCTGAATAAAAATATAATAAAAATTAAGTTAAGATTAAACTTATAATATTTCCATTTTATAGTGACAGAAAATATATTTAATTTTAATAAATTAAATATAGATGTTATAGGTATATCATGACTCATCACTCGTTAATTACCATATTCAAACTTGAAGTGGAAAAAAATATTCAAACTCATTTTATATGATTCATCAAAACACATATCACTATACATTAAAATTCGCTTTTAAACAAAATTAATTAAAAAAATGTTTGTTAAATAGTCTAATGAGTAAATTAACACATTGTAAATATTAAAATGAACTTCTCAAGCTGTTCCAAAAAGAAAAATGAACTTCTCAAAAAAATATATATTAAAATGAAGGAATCCCATATTAAAATTCAAACTCCATATATTCTTATGGCTCTATCAACCGAATTACATGCATATTTATAAAGTTTTGATTCTTAATTAGTGATGTTTGGTCCTCTTCTTTTCGTACACATATGTTCCTTGCTATGGAATTATTTTGTAGAGAAAAAAGGGTCCCTTTCTATTTTTTCCCCTAACCCCACGCATCCAACAGCAATGATATTCCCATCAATCAATCTTTCTTTCTTTCTCCATGAAATCGTGTCTTTGCTTCTATCATGCACGAGATAAATAATTTTGGAACCTAACAAAGCAATGGCCTAACCCAATCAATTCCAATATCCATGTTTATCTATGTAGCAATAAAAGGACAAAGCTCACATACACGCCGCCCACTCATCTTTGCCTATATTTAGCTTTAATTTATGGTCCTACGGCATAAGCTACATGAGCATATTTTATCTTTTTATACTTGATTCATGAACTAAACTTCTTCATCAAATTAAATGTTACCACTTTCATTACTTTGCATCACATGGAGAAAATTAGAGATGGCAAAATAGTACCAAAGAAAGCATATTTGATTTGAGCATTTGCATTTGTCTTGTCTAACCAAATTAAGTTAGCTAGCTAGGACGTGTACGTGAGTAATTAATGGTTAATTCACACTTCTTCAATTAGAGTAACATATTTTGAAGTTATAGAATAAATGAATTCAACTTATTTAAGAAAAATTTAAAACATGATAGGTAACCATTTTTTTTGTTAAGTAGTTTAATGATCATAAATTCTACTCTTAAGATAGATAAGTGAAATTGATAGATAATCGTCTTACTAGTATAGTTTAATCATACAATTCTGATAATATAAATATACTGCGACCACTTTGCAGTAAAAAAATATGTAAGAATGATTGATAGAAATCACATGTCTTCTTTATTTGTTTTTTGTATTTTTTTTAACTAAAGTTGTTGTTCTAAACAAAGTGTCTTAAAATTAGGATAGCGATTATGACATCTTTGAGAGAAATGCTATTTAATTTGAACATATATTTTTGACAATTTTTAACAACGTTCTCTCTCATACTCACATTGTATTCTTATTACTATTCCCCCTTTTCTCACTCAATGATTTTTGTCTAATAAGAAAAGGGGAAAAAATATTTGTCCCAAAATTGTCTAAAATGAGTGTTCAAACAAACAACACCCCTCCATAATTGATTAAGCTAAGTGAGGGTGTTGGAAAGGAAATTGTACTCCCCGCTGTCTTGATCACATATTCACGATAAAAGAATTTTTCTCTTCCCACCCCTCAGACTTTCACCTCCCAATATTCTGATTTTGTCCTTGGTTGAAAAGTTCAGGATCTATTTTCCGAACTTTTTAATGCCTTGAACGAACTTCGGAACATGTTTTCCGAATTTACACTTGGAAAAGTTCGGGATCTAAATTCCGAACTTTTGTTTGCCATGGTTTAAGGGCAAAAATGGAAAACCGGGGGGGGGGGGGGGGTGAAAAAGAGTTGGAGGGTGGGAAGAGAAAAATTCACGATAAAAGCCCAACCCAAAAACTCGTTCCCATGTTGGCCCAATCCCTCGCACACAATATTATTTTTTTTTATAAAAATGTCTTAAAATACTAAACCTTACATTAGATTAGAGTTGTCAAAACGAGCTATCCGGTCTTAAATGGATTGATTTGGATAGACTTTTGGTTTTATCGGAGCAGGTCAAAAAATCCATATTTAAATTCTACTTTTTTTTTTTCAGGTCGGGCTAAAAAACCCTAAAAAATATAGGCTAATATTTTAAAGTATGTGCACTACATTTACTCAGACTTTTTTTTAACGGCAAAATATATTATTATTAAAAATCAGATCTCTGTACAAGATGAACATAGACCGATAAAAATAAACTACAAAATAAATTCGCCATATATAATTGGAGATTTGGTAAGTCGGGCCATACAGATTAACCGATTTTGACAGCTATACATTAGATTAACCCATTTTGACAACTCTATTATGCATGTACTTACTTTTACTAATTTAGTATACATTTTTTTTTATTTTCTAGTAGTGTTAAAGTCATAAATAAATACAGATCAATTGATATATTCAAAAATATTATCGGAGTGTCGAAGTTTGAATTCCAAATTTTCTATCACTTCACACTTAAATTGTATATCTAATTTGTTTCCAAAAAAATTGTATATCTAATCACTAAGTTATGAGATTGGATTCTCTTAAGTGTAAATAAAAATTGAGGAAATAATGTGGACAATAGACCATTAAATTATAAATATAAAACAATACTTATTTAAATTTAAAAGAAATGGAGAAAAATTAATTGATGGTTAAGATATAAAAATTGAGTAAAATTGAAAAGGAAAAAAATAAGAGGATCCATTCTCCTAAATCACCAAACAAAAAAAAAATTAGTATTTTTTAACCTCGATCTCTACATAAGAGACAATAATTTAAGGGTACGCAGATTGTCTACCGTTTGCGCGCAAAAGGTAGGTGACTTTCAGCAATTCAACTCCGTCAGATCATTCGAACGTTCCAGAAACTCCCACGTTGCCTTTTATGGAAAACAAATGCTTAAAAAATTAGATTAGATGAAACACACAACACACTGTAGCTCTGCCGTCTCTAATACATCTACGACGGTCGGACGGAGCAGCGGCGATAGTACATACGACGTCGGCAGTTGCATCCACATCGGCAGAGATACAGTATAGAAGCTTTCCCCTGCAAATCCCATTGTGCTTGAAAAGGTGAAAGTTTCAATTGCTGTTGTTTATATCAGTATTCTTCTTTGTTAGTTGTAGCATACCAATATTGATTTTTTGTAGTTCTGTATTTGATAGCTGATACATTTGAATGATGAAGGATTTAAGATAATGGAACTCCACACCCACTTCATTAAGTTTGGATTTTCCCGCCACTCATGTTTTAGAAACCATTTATTCTCACTTTATTCAAATTCTCGTCGTTTTGGGTATGCCCGCAACCTGTTTGATCAAAGTACTGAACTAAGAACAGTTGTTTCTTGGTCTGCTTTGATATCTCAGCATGTGCAAAATGGGTTTCATAAAGAGGCCTTATTGGCATTTAATGAGATGTGTATGTCGGGTGTTAAATGTAATGAGTTTACATTCCCTAGTGTTCTCAAAGCATGCTCAATTAAGAAAGATTTGAATATGGGGAAAAAGGTTCATGCCATGACGGTGGTCTCAGGGTTTGAATCTGATGCATTTGTTTCCAATACTTTGGTTGTTATGTATGCCAAATGCGGGCAGTTTGGCGATTCTAAGAAATTGTTTGGTATGATTGTGGACCCGAGTGTTGTATCGTGGAATGCCTTGTTTTCTTGTCACGTGCAAAGTGATTTCTTAGCTGAAGCTGTTGATTTGTTTAAACGAATGGTTGCGAGCGAAGTAAGACCTAATGAGTTCAGCCTTTCAATTATATTGAATGCTTGTGCTGGATTGCGGGATGGAGGTCTTGGAACAATGGTTCATGGGCTTTTAATGAAGCTTGGATATGGTTTGGATCAATTTTCTACAAATGCCTTGGTTGATATGTATGCAAAAGCAGGGAGGATTGAAGACGCTGTTGCTATTTTTCGAGAAATTATACGCCCCGATACGGTTTCTTGGAATGCAGTTATTGCTGGATGTGTTCTTCACGAGTATAATGATTTGGCTTTGATACTGTTGAATGAGATGAAAAAGTCAGGAACTTGTTGTCCTAACGTGTTCACCTTATCAAGTGCCTTAAAAGCATGTGCTGCAATGGGGTTTCAGGCTCTGGGTAGACAGATACATTCTTGTTTGGTAAAGATTGATTCTCATTCAGATTTGTTTGTGGCTGTTGGACTAATAGATTTATATTCCAAGTGTGAGATGATGGATGATGCAAGAAGAGCTTATGATTTGATGCCAACAAAAGAGAATATTATTGCAGGGAATGCTTTGATCTCTGGTTACTCGCAGTGTGGTGATGACGAACAAGCAATCTCACTTTTTATCAAATTGCACCATGAAAATATAGATTTTAACCAAACTACTTTGTCGACGGTTCTTAAATCTGTGGCCAGCTTGCAGGCAATCAAGGTATGCAAGCAAATTCACACACTTTCCATCAAATCTGGAATTTATTCAGATTACTATGTAATAAACAGTCTTCTTGACACTTATGGAAAGTGTAGTCATATAGATGAATCATCAAAAATATTCGAAGAGCGCACTTGGGAAGATTTGGTTGCTTACACATCCATGATAACTGCATATTCTCAATACGGGGATGGAGAGGAGGCTTTAAAGCTATATTTGCAGATGCAAGCTGCAGACATCAAGCCAGATCCTTTTGTATGCAGTTCTCTTTTAAATGCTTGTGCAAACTTGTCCGCATATGTGCAAGGGAAACAATTACATGTCCATGCCATTAAGTTTGGATTTATGTCTGATATTTTTGCCAGCAATTCTCTTGTTAATATGTATGCAAAATGTGGAAGCATAGAGGATGCTGATCGCGCCTTTTCCGAGATACCGCAGAGAGGAATAGTCTCATGGTCTGCAATGATTGGAGGGTTGGCTCAACATGGCCATGGTAAAGAGGCTCTTAAGTTGTTCAATCAAATGCTTAAAGATTGTGTGTCACCAAACCATATTACATTAGTTAGTGTTCTCTGTGCATGTAATCATGCCGGTTTGGTAAATGAGGGGAAACATTATTTTGAAACAATGGAGGAAAAGTTTGGAATCAAACCTACACAAGAGCATTATGCTTGCATGATTGATCTCCTTGGAAGATCAGGGAAACTAAAGGAAGCAGTGAATCTTTTGAATTCCATTCCATTTGAAGCTGATGGATCAGTTTGGGGGGCGCTTCTTGGTGCTGCAAGAATCCATAAAGATGTTGAACTTGGTCAGAAAGCTGCAGATATGCTTTTCACTCTTGAGCCAGACAAATCTGGTACCCATGTTCTCCTTGCAAATATTTATGCATCAGCAGGCATGTGGGAAAAGGCCGCCAATGTCAGAAAGGTTATGAAATTCAGCAATGTGAAGAAGGAACCTGCAATCAGTTGGATTGAGGTCAAAGACAAGATACACACTTTCATTGTTGGTGATAGAAATCATTCTAGAAGCGATGAAATATACGCTAAATTGGACGAGTTAAATGAGCTTCTAAGTAAAGCTGGATACAGTCCTATCATAGAGACTGATATACATAATGTGGAACAAAGTGAAAAGGAAATGCTCTTGTATCATCACAGTGAGAAACTTGCTGTAGCTTTTGGATTAATTGCTACACCACCTGGAGCTCCAATAAGGGTAATGAAGAATTTGAGAGTTTGTGTTGACTGCCACACCTTTCTCAAATTCGTAGCTAAGATTGTTTCAAGGCAAATTGTTGTTAGAGATATTAATAGGTTCCACCATTTTAAAGACGGATCATGTTCCTGTGGTGATTTTTGGTAATATCATTATGATGACTCATTCGTTATTATATATACACATACACGGAAAATGCCTATTCTTACGAACGTGACTGTAAACGAGACTCGGTAGTCCAACATGATAAAAATGGTCTCACTCTCTCCCCCCCCTATTTTTCCTTTAAAATCAAAGCCTGAAGAGATTGGGGAATGAAGAGAACGAAAACATGCTCCCTCGATCACGACAACACTGTATCCAACCTCACTGGCCTTTTGGATGTGAAATCGACGGTCCCCGATTTCCAATGTAATCAACACTGTATCCTTTTCATCCTTGTCTTCCAAGTAATTAAAGATAGCCACAAGCAAATAATTAATCCATCTATTAATTTACACTATCTCTATTATCTGTTAGAGAGAAAGAACCCCTTTAGCATATTAATGTAATAGCTGAAGTAACACTATCTTTATGTCTACAATCCAAATTTACGAGTCTTGTATCCTCAATGGTGCTAAAAAAATAAAAAAATAAAAAAATAAAAAATAAACTAGTTACAAATGATGATAATTTTAATTTCCTAGTAAAACAGCATACAAGATTTCATTCCAAGTATCAGGAGCACCAGCTAGACACCAATGACTGCAGTCCTCATAAGAAGTGCCTCGACCAGTGTATATAGAAGGGTGGCCATCTATCCTCAGTTGTGTTTGCAAAGTAATATCAAGCCAATAAACTTTATTTTTCATGTTACTCAAAACACTCTCAACAATGTCTACACCAGGATAAGTTGGCTTTGATCCTTCCTCTGGCTTAGTTTGATTTAGACAGTGATTTTCCCTTGAAAATTCAGGAAGCATTATTAGTTTTGTGTGAATTTTAGTTAGAGTGGGATTATAAATTAATTTTTTTTTATATGTAAATATATCTTTTTTTTTTAAAAAAATTGTCTCTGTAAAAATGTTATTTTTGCTTTTAATCCTTACAAATACCACTTTTTGTTTTTTGTCCTTGTTATTTTGCTTTAGTCCTAGCAATATTTATTTTTATTCTAATTGGTCCTTACATACATAGTATATTAGATTTTAATCCTTTAAAATAAGGACTAAAATGAATATTTTAGTGACCGATTTCATCATAAACAAATGTTGGACGAACTAAAACAAAATAATCGGAACCGAAAGCAAAAAATGGTTTCTTTTTATATAAAATAACAGTATATTTTTTCAAAGGAGTAAACATGATATTATTTTTTTATAGAAATTAAACTAAAAGTAAATGATGATAAATTTACAAAAACTAAATGGATATTTAAACCTAAAATAAACTTACCCTGAATGTGCAGCAGCAATTCCTTGGAAAATAACAGTGGTCTTTGAGGGATCAATGTTAGAGTCAACCCAATTAGACCAAGTGGTTAACCCAATCTTGTAAGCTTCCATGTTATCCATGTCTTTTATCTCATTTCCTACTTGAAAATATCTGTGGAAGATTAACATACAAAGCATTAGTTAATAGCCACACACTTCAATTCTCTTAATTAGAAGTGTTTGTTTAACACACTCTTATTAGATATAAAAATTAGTTATATTAGTTAGTTAAACTAGTTAGGTATTTTTATCATTAGAGTACATATGACTTATATAGCCAATGTTAAGGAGAACTAACTAATTAGTATAACTAACTTTTATATCAACCCAGCTTTACTAATACTTTTCATTTTATTAAATATATCTCTCAGCATCTATTAGCAAAAAAAAAATGTAGCTAAAAAACTTGAGTACATTGGAGTTTGTCCTGTGTGAAACCACCAATGGTAGGTATTGAAAATCAAAACATCTCCATCCCACATGTTCCAAGATGTAATGGAATCAAGTTTTAATATTCTTCCTCTTTCTCTATCACGAACAGCATCAACTAGGTAACCATCTTTCACCCACATTATTGTAACTTCATAATCCTATATAACACATAATAATGTGACAATTGTTACAAACAAAGCAAACAATTATCAAGGATCAAAATGTTCCTTTAATTAAGATTGGAGCTGAATAAAAATATCTACCTCAAATAAGAACATAGAAAGATGATTTGTTAGTCTTGTTAATGTGTAATTTGATTCTGGCACTGCAATGTGAAGTAAACATGCAAGTGACTGCCATGTATTGTCACTTATAGAGTCCCCTACAAATGTTATCTTCTTCCCTTTGTATGTCTCCAAGAATTTCACACCATCAAATCTGTTAAACAACATCACTTGTAAAAAAATGTAAATAAAAAAATCAAAAATAGAAAATTTGTCCGTATAATTTGATATATAAAATACTCCCTCAGTTCCACGATAATTGTCGCATTTGACTATTTCATGCAGATTAAGAAAAAATGATCCTCGGATATTAAATTATTGTGGGACACTTGCATTGTAATTTTTTTACAGCGTCGACAAATCACGACCAATCATATGAATTAACGTAAAAGCGAATATGATTAAAATTAAATATTTTTTATGATCTGACAGTTATGTTTGATCGAAAAAGTGGAGAGTAGAAACAATGAAACATTACTACCTTGGAAGATCACAAGCAGAAGGCTTCCATCTATATTTGAGGTAATCCTGATCAGTTCTACCATTTCTTAGGCAATCAAATCCTTGCACTATAAAAGGACAATCACTTGAGGCATTATAGAGAGGATAATAAGAATCATCAACAACCCATTGTCCTTGAGAAAAATCACATCCTTGAGCTTGATTTAATTGCTTGTTTTGGAAGGCATTGACATGTACATGGTATAGTGTTGGAAGTGTCACTGCCCACAGAACAATAAAGGTCTGTGGAAGAAGATGTAACAAGAAATCAAATGTCATTTGAAATTGTCTTAAATCTTTTCAGATCATGTTTGTTTGCCATTTGTATACGTGGGAAAGTAATAACAAAAAAATTGATCCGCTAGTTACGTGTGAGAGTCTTAAAAATCTTTTTTTAGAAGATAAAATTATCAAAATAAATTTTTTTTATTTTTTTTGAAAAAATAAAATAAAATGTTAAGACCAAATTAGTTCCAAATTACAAGGGTGTCCGATAATTTCTAGATTAAGAGAAACTACGGTCAACCTTAAAATTGTAAAAGGTCCTATACCATACCTTATGTCATTAAGTATTTCAAAATTAGCCACTAACATTGATTACTTAAATTCTTATAGTCACTTCTTCAATAAATCTTATAGTTACTCTCATACTTCAATTTCTTGAAGTGGAAGCATTAACATTTCTATATCTTACAATGATATTCAAATTGGGTTTGAAGAATGTTATGGATGACGAAAAAATTAATCAAGAGGACAAATATAATTACGGGTCTATTATTTTAAATTTTAAGAGTATTTTTTTTTATTAGCCTTCTAGTTTTTAGGAGAAGGGTGTTCCAGTAATCTAAAATTCGGCCGCGAGGTTAGAAAAATCTGACCTATTTAAGAAGGAAATTAAACTCGTGTATAAATTATCCACTAAAAGGTATCCACTATAAACAAACATGGCTAAAGTGTACTTTTGGTCCCTTACGTTTATTTTAGGTTTGAATCAGGTCCCTTACGTTTTAAAAGTTTCAATTTGGTCCCTCGCGTTTTCAATTTTTGCATTAGTTAGTCCATTACGTCAAATATTTCACTAAATTCGTTTGATTTTTACACGTGGTTGACGGTTTGGACACGTGGACATTATTTTGGACACGTTGGCACAATTTTGAACACTTTTTTTGGGGCCAATTCCATTATTATAAGTAATATATATTATTTTTAATTATTTCTTTTTACTTAGTTAGCATCCCAAATGGCACCGAACATGTCCAAAATAGTGTCCATGTGTCCAAACGGTCAGTCACGTGTAAGGATCAAACGGATTTAGTGGAAAATTTTACGGAAAGGACTAACTAATGCAAATGTTGATAACATGAGGGACCAAATTGAAACTTTTAAAACGTAAGGGACCTGATTCAAACCTAAAATAAACGTAAGGGACCAAAAGTACAGTTTAGCCAACAAACATTATGCTTGATTTCTGTTGCTGCATTTTTTCTCTCTGTTTTGTTTTTCTTCCTCATCAGATTTTTGTCTTTACAAAGTCCAGTATTAGCGGGTCTTCTTTGATTAATGATAATAATACAGTCAAGGAGACAAATATACAAATAGTCCTCATTTCTAATTTTGTATGTACGAAAGTGAACTAACTATTTAAAATGTCTTTCATTTATTGGATTTTTCCTTGGAAACAAAATGAATGCAACTTGTTTTCTTTTTGGCTAAGATGAATGCAATTTGTTTAGCATGCTTGCAATATAAAACAACAATGCCCCATTTCAATATTGCACAAATCACATATTGAAATTTGAAAGAAAATAAACCTAATTATATATATGTCCCTACATCAAGATATCGAATTAGCTAGCTGGAGATTCTTAAGCAGGTTCAAAAATCAAAATATTTCTTTATTTTTATTTTTTAGTCGGTAGATAAAATGATAAACATCACTTAAAACTGACACACATTTTGAAGTCCAGAATTTGAATCTAAATAAATACGTTCCATCTAACAATATCAACACTATTAATTGATTGGCTTTATGAAATTTTTTTTTTATAATACTCACTTAAAATAAACGGAAATAATTGAATTATATATCCGTATGGCTTCATGTTATCAATGGAGTCTTCTAAAAAATATATTTTAATAGTATGTTTTCGATATATTCAAAAGACAATATCTAAAGAAAATTAAATTCATTACCCACCAACAAAAGTAGATCAGCTATAATTTTGTTCAATGGTAATAATTCAGCCAAATGAATATTCTTACCCCCAAAAAATTGTGTCAACTTAGCAGTAGAAATTTACTTTCTCCGATTTTAAATATAAGCAAAAAGTCACTTTTTAAATTCATTAAATAATGAATGAATTTGGTCTATATTATAGGTCAGATTCATTCATTATTTGATGAAAGTAATATTTTATTTGAATATATATCATTTTCGTCCCTGTAAGTTTGCGTTTTTTTTTTTTTCGTCCCTGTATCTTTTTTTGTTGCAAATTAGTCCATGTATGTTCAAATCTTTTGGTTTTAGTGCTTTAAAACTAAAATCTGCAGGAAAATCCGTAGGAAATCAGCAAATTTTCCTGCAGATTTTAGTTTTAGGGACTAAAATCAAAATGATTTGCACATGCAGAGACTAATTTGCAACAACAAAAGATACAGAGACTAAAACAAAAAAAATTATGAACTTACAAGGACGAAAATGATGTTTAAGCCTATTTTATTTATAAAAACTATCTTAAAATGACAATTAGTACATCACTTAAGTTTATAAAATGCAATGTAATATTTTCATGTGAAGTTGATCGATCTATGATTCTATGCTGTCAAAAAAGAAAAAAATTGAAGTTGATTTTCATGTCTTTATTTCTTGGGTAATTCATGAGTTCTTAATCTCGGTTAGAGAAAAAGTTGTGCAAACATATAAAAATGAAAGTATAAACAACAGACAATAATGACACTAATTTTAGGGTAACCATTTTTAAAGGTGTTTTTTTTTTTTAGTATCAAGTTCACAACTTGTGTATAAACAAGAGACAATAATAAGACTAATTAGTGAAGATTACAAGGAACGTCAATGTTAATATTGTATAAATATGGGTGGTAAATCACACAATCACCATCACATGCATGCATTGTGGATAAATCCAAATGGTACAACAGTAATATCATAATTATTTTTTTTGGATACAATCATAACTTATTTTTTAGTTACTATCTTTATAAATATGAAGTTTCAACTCCATTTTAACATTAATTAATTAATTAATTTTTATCGGAGAATTTATAAAACACACAAAATGAATTCTTCTGATCTTCTCTCTCAATCAAAATCGGTGATTGAACTCGTGACTATTTGTTTAAGGGGGTCCAAGTTGCTTATATTATATCACTTAAACCATAAGTTAATAACTTAAGTACTCCCTATTTTTCAATTTAGATATAAGTTCTTGCTACTTGCTAGTGACATTAACATCAGTTCTATTAGTATTTATAATCCATGAGAAGTCTCCTCAAATAGTAGTCAAATTAAGGCTCTTACTCCAGAGTGAACTATGGTTTTTCTTAGGCCATTACTTGCTTTAACTCTCTCTTCCTTTCTTCTAACTTGGTTTCTATGTTTGGCTGAAGAAACCAACTATTCTTCTTCCAAAATTGGTCAAGGTTACCGTTTGATAACCATTGAAGATACCCCTGATGGTGCACTTGTTGGACTCCTCCAAGTTAAGCAGAAGAACAATATTTATGGTGCTGACATTCCCCTTCTACGCTTCTATGTCAAGTAAGTGTGCTTAGTTGTTTGTGGCGACAAAAATTAATTTTGATTGATCTTATGAAATTGATTTCAGTTGAAAATGAATTAAATATAAAATGATTTATATTCGAATAGTTTTAACAAAATTGCATTTGTGTGTGTACATATGTAAATAAATTTGAGAATGTACAAATGTTGAACCGAACATGGCCTAAATCAAACATACTTAGCATCATATATTACGCATTCGCCAGACGTGTCTCCTCTTTTATATGTTAAACATATCAAATTTAACGTGAAATTCTTAACACTTCTACATATTCTTCGTCTTGTAGGCATGAGACCGAGACTCGTTTGAGAGTACACATCACTGATGCAAAGAACAAAAGATGGGAGGTACCATACAATCTTTTGCCAAGGCAACAACCACCGCCTCTTAAACCGAACATTAAGAGGTTTAGAAAGAACTCATTATCAGTGTCAGAGTACTCGAGTTCTGAGCTAGTTTTCAGTTACACTTCTGATCCATTTAGCTTTAAAGTAAAAAGAAAGTCCAATGGTGATATACCCTTTTTGACACCAATTCTAATGATTCAGACCCATTTAGCTCATTAGTCTCCAAAGACCAATATTTGGAAATTTCAACCAAGTTACCAAAAAATGCTTCTTTGTATGGTTTAGGAGAAAACACACAACCAAATGGATTTAAGTTACATCCAAATGATCCTTACACTTTGTATACAACTGATATATCAGCTGTTAATCTCAATTCTGATTTATATGGATCACATCCTGTATACATGGACCTTAGAAATGAAGGTGGAAAACCTTATGCACATGGTGTTCTTTTGTTGAATAGTAATGGAATGGATGTGTTTTACAAAGGAAATTATCTGACATACAAAATCATTGGAGGTGTTTTTGATTTTTACTTCTTTGCTGGACCCTCTCCTTTGAATGTTGTTGACCAGTACACTGCCTTTGTTGGAAGACCTGCTCCAATGCCTTATTGGGCTTTTGGTATGATTCACTTTACAATGTCTTCAATATATTTTTTATTTAGATTTAGATCAAGATTAATACACCTATGTTTGGAATCACGGTGAATATGCCAGAATCATGGTGGTTCACCGTACTGATTCTGATATATCCACCGTGATACCAAACATACACTATATTTTATAGTATTTCTTCTGGTAGCGAAACCTATGGAAAAGAAAGAAAAAAAACTAACTCATTTTATTTGGTATATTTATAGGATTTCACCAATGCAAATGGGGTTATCACAACCTATCTGTGATAGAAGATGTTGTTGAGAATTACAAGAAGGCCAAAATTCCACTTGATGTGATATGGAATGATGATGATCACATGGATGGACACAAGGACTTCACAGTCAATCCAATTAACTATCCACTTCCAAAGCTTTTAAGTTTTTTGGAGAGAATACACAACATTGGCATGAAATACATTGTGATCAATGATCCTGGAATTGCTGTTAACACTAATTATGGTGTATACCAAAGAGGTATAGCTAATGATGTTTTTATCAAGTATGAAGGTGAACCATTCATGGCTATGGTTTGGCCAGGAGCAGTGTACTTTCCTGATTTTCTCAATCCTAAAACAGTTTCTTGGTGGGGCGATGAGATTCGCCGCTTCCATGAACTTGTTCCTATTGATGGCTTATGGATTGATATGAATGAAGTTTCAAATTTCTGCACTGGAAAATGTACCATTCCAAAGGAAAGGTTTTGTCCACTTCAAGGTGAAAAATTACCAAATTCTACATGTTGCTTAGATTGTACAAACATCACAAGTACAAGATGGGATGATCCTCCCTACAGAATCAATGCTTCGGGAAAAGAGGTTCCAATAGGCTACAAAACTATAGCAACTAGTGCAGTTCATTATAATGGTGTGTTGGAATATGATGCTCATAGCCTTTTTGGTTTCTCTGAAGCCATTGCAACACACAAGGCACTTCATGAACTTCAAGGTAAACGACCATTTGTTTTGTCTCGTTCGACTTATGTAGGATCGGGCAAATATGCAGCTCATTGGACTGGTGACAACAAAGGAACATGGGAGGATTTAAGATATTCTATTTCTACTATCCTCAATTTTGGTATATTTGGTATGCCAATGGTTGGTACAGATATTTGTGGTTTCTATCCAGCACCTACTGAAGAGCTTTGTAATAGGTGGATTGAGGTTGGTGCTTTCTATCCTTTCTCAAGGGATCATTCAAGTGTTATTTCTCCTAGACAAGAACTTTACCAATGGGAATCAGTAGCCGAATCAGCCAGAAATGCTTTGGGGATGAGGCTCATATTAGTGGAGCCCCAATTGCTAGGCCAATTTTCTTCTCATTTCCAAATTATATTCAATCTTATGGCCTCAGCACCCAGTTTTTACTTGGAACCAGTTTAATGATTTCTCCTGTTCTTGAGAAAGGGAAAACAGAAGTTGAAGCACTTTTTCCTCCTGGAACATGGTATAGTTTATTTGATTTGACACAAACCATTGTTTCAAAAGATGGATCCTATGTTACCCTTGATGCACCCTTGCATGAAATCAATGTGCATTTATATCAGAATACTATTCTACCAATGCAACAAGGTGGTATGGTATCTAAGGATGCTAGAATGACTCCTTTTAGCCTCATTGTTACATTTCCAGCAGGTACAAATGAAGGAGAAGCTAAAGGAAACTTGTTCCTTGATGATGATGAGATGCCGGATATGAAGCTTGGAAATGGATATTCAACCTATATTGATTTCCATGCAACTGTCAAAGAAGGAACTGTGACAGTTTGGTCAGAAGTTCAAGAGGGAAAGTTTGCTTTGGATAAAGTTTTGGTTATTGACACAATAAATGTGTTAGGATTGAGATATGGAAGTGTAGAATTAGTTAGAATTGAGATAGATGGGGAGCCATCAATTGGTGTTTCAAATGTGAAAGTTGGTACATCAGAACATAAATACTTGTACAAGCAAAGAGATGGAGAAAAGAAGACAGTGATGGTTGGAATGAAGGGATTGAATATCCCTGTAGGTAAAAGATTTGCTCTTACTTGGAAGATGGGGTCATAAGTTTAGATTGTCTAATCTTTATTGGATCTAAATGTTAGGCTTAAATTTCTATGCCTTTGTTGTTATCTTTAGTATCCTATCTTCCTGTAATAAAGTAAGAAAAATATTGAATAAAGTTGAGTTTTTGTAAAATGATTTTAAGAGTGAAGAAAACAAAAAAAAATGTTTGCTGCCTTTTATTAATAGCTTTTTGCTTTATAATTTTTTTTCTCAACCCTCCTTAACAGGTTTTTTTTACCCCAATAGGCTCACTAAGGTGTTGTGTATTTAATTAATAGAACCACACCAATAATCCTTTAGTGTGTGGGGCAAAACAAACAAAACAACCAAATAACAATGGACTAAGCAATAATAATCAACCAACAAGAATAAACGGTGAAAGCGATAAAGAACACAAACTATTGTTTACCCAGTTCGGTGTTAATGAACCTACGTCTGGGGGAGAGAGCAGCCTCTCCGTTCCACTATCAATAGAAACCTTGATTACAATGAGATTCTCCACAAGAGTTACAAGAATTAGAGTTTTCCTAATTCTACCCTTTTCCCGAATCTCTCCCCGTGACCAAGAGATTCAATCAACAAGTGTTTCCCAAGGTGAATACAAAGTGTTTCCCAACCCTCTCTGAGTTTTCTTTCTTTGTTTTCCACACTTTCAAACTAATGCTCATGTTGTGTATTTATAGCCATCAATCTACTTGCCTTGCACCCCAAGACAACACTTTATGGATTATAACTTGCCAACCAAGATTGCTAGTCTTGCACTCCAAGAAAGTATCCTATTGGGCATATGTCTTGCTAACCAAGATTGCTAGACTTGCACTTCAAGACATATCATTGTGGCCCAAGTGTCTTGAGAAACAAGTAGCTTAATAATTTTGAGTCATACACAACATAAGGCTTAGGCCCTTTAGGTTGCTAAGGGACTAATTCTCGAGTTGGGAACAAAATATCTAATTATTTTTTTAACTAAGCAAGACTATCTCTCAAATAGATAAACCCGAGTTCTTTATTTAAGGGAGAGTCATGTTGTCAACTCTTCCAACACTATTTTTCAGAGACATTTATAGCAAGATTTTTTGGGTGCAAACTTTTATCACACAAGTTTTTATACATAGTAGTAATTTATATAACACGAGTATGTTAAGAGTATTATCTTTTCAAGAGAGCGTGAGACTCTTGAAATGAATCATTTGTAATGGAGAGAAGATGAAATGCTCGCGAGAGATGAACCATTTCTCGAAATAAGGAAAACAACTTTTTGACATTTCTCTTGTTTCCAAAATATACACATAATTGTTCACTTAAAAAATCTACTATATTCTTGTTAACAAGTAAAATTGAAACAAATTTAGAAAAGGAAAATAGAAAGAACCCAAGTCAATCTAGTACAGACCACAATGTATGCAACAGTTGAAACTATGTCACAGTTCAATGTTAAAATAAAGCATTGCCTTTAAAGCTACTCTATACATAACTTTCACGAGCAACAGTAGTTAAGAAAAAATAATTAAGAGGAGAACTTTGTAAATAAGCAACAAGATCACAAGCTAAAAGTGTTTTTCATTTAAGTAACATTTTCAGAAGCTTATATCAAGTATTTTCTTTAGATAGCCCTTAATACCTTGGATAATAGATACTCCATTCGGTTCTTTTTATAAGAGTCGATAATTGACTTTTTAGATTCATTCAATAATGAATGTATTTAAGCTATAATATAGACCAAATATATCAATTATTGAATGAATTAAAAAAGTGAATTGTCTCTTATAAAAAGGACCGGAAGGAGTAATAAATTTGCATGCAGAAATCACATTGTGGGGACTGGGGATGGCCGAATAAACATAGTTTTGAGGACAAACTCAAAATTTATCCAATTTTAACCAATTACTGAATTATTTTATCCATTTCATTCAGTAATAATTTATTTATGATGCATTAGGATCATCTCATGTGACCATGTGAGGTTCTGTGAAGACAATTAAAAAAGTGAAGAATAAGAAAAAATTAGGCAAAATTACACCAATGGTCCTTTATCTTATTTTTTTGTAACGATTTGGTCCTTTATCTTTCGTTTGTAACAAATTGGTCCTTTATCTCTCAAAACCGTAACAATTTGGTCCTTTTCGTCACTTTCTTGCAAATAAGTGCTGATGTGTCTATTTTATTGCTGACATGGATTTAACACCGTTACACACCGTTTGATATACAGAAAACGATTATTCATGCGATTGAACAAAGGAGCGATGAACAAAATCCCTTTTTCTCTTGCGATTCTGAACGGACAATTGTGAACGGATTGAACAGCTAGGGTTTGCGATTCTGATCGATTCTCTTGCGATTCTTCATGCGATTTGGTTCGATTACTGCTAAGGAAGGTACGATTCTGGAAACTCTTCCTTTTAGGGTTCGTTTTAGGGTTGTAAAAGGGGCGATTTTGATTTTCTCTCTGTGATTCTTTTTGGTTATGGTTTCTGGAAACTCTTTGCATAGTTTATGGTTTCTAATCCATGTGATTCATGTCTTTTGTTTATGGTTTCTTCTCTATGTGGTTTATTCTCTATGCTATTCTTCATTTGTTTTTATGGTTTCTTATGTTCTGTTTCTATGGTTCTATTTTTTCTACACAAACAAACTGAATGTTTTATAGTTTATTGTGCAAAATCCACAACCTCTATGCTAGCTCTGAGTACCAATCAAAAAATCCACAACCACTATCAACTTCACGATTCTGTGCAAAATCAGAATAACATTATTCATATGAAAATCTATAAATGTTTCTAAAGAGTCCAACTTTCACAACCTATTAACTCAAAATGTTTCTTAAATCAATAAACTCATAAAACCCATAAACACAGCAGAATATGAAAATCTATGAACATAAATTGGAAACCCATAAACTCACCACAAAGTTTCTACAACCCCAAAATTTTTTGCCTTTGTTTGGACCTTCTTTACTTACTGTACGAATCACAGCTTTCACTTGACACAAGCAATCTGGGGCCAAATCATTGCGAATGAAGCTCGTACTGTATCTAGAATTGTTGTAGCTTCTTGAATTTGAAGAACTGGAGCGGATTGAAGCCATTGAGAACTCCAATTTCCCTTTTTTCGTTTTAGGGTTCATAAATTGGGGAAAAACCAATTTATGTTTGTTTCTACATTTTATGAGAAAGAAAGTGTGCCAAGTGTAAATTCCACATGGATAATCTTTATTTCAGTTTTAATAACACGTCACTAACAGAGCTGACCTGTCAAACTCTTCTTTAACGGAAGTGACGAAAAGGACCAAATTGTTACAGTTTTGAGAGATAAAGGACCAATTTGTTACAAACGAAAGATAAAGGACCAAATCGTTACAAAAAAATAAGATAAAGGACCATTGGTGTAATTTTGCCAAAAAATTACTATATAACTTTCTTCCTGTACATGATTATAACCTCACATACATTGGCTTTATTTGATCCACATTCCACACAGTCACACACAACACAACCAAGGTGGGTCCTTAACCCTCTGCAGAGGAATTAGGCACAATTATTTAGACGCACTCACACAAATAAAAAAAATAAAAGAAAAATAAATTTATTACATTAATTAATATTACTTTAATTTTTTTCTCTTTAATTGTTGTGAGTGTATCTGGCTAACACTATTTATTTGTATTTGTGACTTGGCTGTACAAATATTTTCCCACACCACATTAGAGAGAAAAAAGAGTGAGGTATGAAATGGCCCACAATCACTCACGGGTTACATGATCCACCAAAGTCACGCGTAAGGTAATGGATCCAATGACTCACTTTCTCACTCTCTCTCAAGGAAGTTAAACAACACAAAAACAACAAAATAACCAACTTTTCATTTATAAATTAGAACTCACTCATGTTTGTTCTCATCTTGCATTACTCTTCCTACAGTGTGCTAATATGACTCTTCTTAACCCATTAGTCACTCTTTGTCTCACTTACCTACTTCTAACTTTGTTTCTTTGTGTAGCTGAACAAGCTACATCTCCAAAGTCCACCAAAATTAGTCAAGGTTATCGTTTGATATCTATTGAAGATGCCCCTAATGGTGCCATCACAGGACTCCTTCAAGTTAAGGAGAAGAATGATATCTATGGTCTTGACATTCCCCTTCTACGCTTCTATGTCAAGTAAGTCATACTCATACACAACATCATTATGTATTCAAGTTTATTTTTCCTTTCCTTATGAAACTTATTTGGAACCTGTTGGAACAACTAGTAACAAAAGAGAAATAACAAATAAACTCAAACAATGAACACAAGAAGTTTGATAACAGAGTTCCCTAAGTGGCGAGTATATTTCCGACTGTAGAAGTCGCCACAATTCATTTATATTACATTAAATGGATGAATTATGATTTCAGTGTTACAAATAGTATTTATAATAGTAATTGAACCGTACCGCAGGGGGCTGTCCCCAACCTCTTCCTGATGCATATGAGCCATACTCAACAGAACCTTATACTTTGTCCTTCATTTTGCAGGCACGAAACTGAGAATCGTTTGAGGGTACACATAACTGATGCAAAGAACCAAAGGTGGGAAGTTCCTTATGATCTTTTACCTAGGGAGAAACCACCAACTCTACAGCAGAACATTAAGAGGTTGAACAAGAACTCAATATCAGTGTCAGAGTACTCAAGTTCTGAGCTTGTTTTCAGTTACACGCCTGACCCGTTTAGCTTTGCAGTCAAAAGAAAGTCCAATGGTGATACCATATTTGACTCCAATGCTAATGAGTCAGACTCATTTGGTCCATTGGTCTTCAAAGACCAATACTTGGAAATTTCTACCAAATTGCCTAAAGATGCTTCTTTGTATGGTTTAGGAGAGAACACACAGCCTCATGGGATAAAGTTGTATCCAAATGATCCTTACACTTTGTATACTACTGATATATCAGCCATTAGTCTCAATATTGATCTATATGGTTCTCATCCTGTATACATGGATCTTAGAAATGAAGGTGGCAAGCCTTATGCACATGGTGTTCTGTTGTTAAATAGCAATGGAATGGATGTGTTTTACAAAGGAAACTCTTTGACATACAAGATTATTGGAGGGGTACTTGATCTTTACTTCTTTGCAGGACCTACACCTCTGAATGTTGTTGATCAGTACACATCTTTCATCGGTAGACCAGCTCCAATGCCTTATTGGGCTTTTGGTATGATTCACTTTTCACAACCCCATCACTATGATGCATATTCCATTTAATATTTCTATTTAGTATGTATTTATGTAGTCTGGTATCACAGTGAGTATGTCAGAATCACAGTATACACTATACATCTACTGTGATATCAAACATAGGTTTAGTACATATTAAAACTCGCCAAACTTGCCACCTATACATGCATGTAATTGGGAATAAAATCAGGCCTTGCATAAAGGGAAAGCAACCAATTTTTCCACTATGTGATCAGAGGCGTCTTTGATGCATGTGCCACATGAGCTACGGCACAGGGCCTCATAAATAGGAGGGCCTCAAAAAAAAATATATACAGTAGTATTAGTAAATGAAGCGTATAAAATGAGGGATTGTGGGCTTCCAGGTGAGTGATTGTGGAGTCCAAATATTTGAAAAGGTTATAAAAGATATTGTTCTATTGTGAATAATTTTTTTAGATGGTTTATAGTTTATTGCTATACTATAGTTTTATCAAATGGAGATGCGTATGATAGAGATTATCTTGTTTATCAAACTTTTTTATTTTAGTGAAAAAATAATTATTTTTTAGTGTTATTAATGTTATTTGTTATTTAAATCAATGACGATTCTTTTGAATATTTTGCATATTTTCTTTTATTAAAACCTATTTTTAATAATTTTATTGGGCCTCAAAAAACCTATTTTTAATAATTTCATTGGGTCTTCAAAAAATCAAAGACGCCCTGTATGTGATCATGTGAGTTCAACAATGTTTTTGGTGTAGGCTATTACAGGAGCATATCTTAAGTGTACATAAATACATTTAAGAATAGAATTGGTCATATTTTCTCATTTAACAACTTTTTGGCTTGTTATTACTGTCAAAAAAAAAACTTTTTGGCTTGTTATAATATTAGAGATTGTGCTCACCAAAAAATAAAATCTGAGATCATGGATTCGTGATGATGGGTCCCATAGAAATTGGCCCTTATTTTAATTTAATTGTTTAATGATAGAGCCCGTGGAAACATAAAGACATACATAAAGTTGGAAAGTTATAAAGCATCTTTTGTTTTAATATTTTAAAGTCTATGATTTGGCCTATATGGCATGTGTGTGTTAATACCAAGAGCAAATTGTGGGCCTTTGTCAATAACCAATATTGCCTATGTGTATAATGCATTTGTTTATACATATTGTGAACATAGCCTAGATTTATGGGATAGTATATCTTAGGAGTTCCACATTCAATTAAACATGATCTAAAGAAATATTTACAAACAGAGGAAGTCTTGATCTTACAAATCAGTTTTATAAAATTGAGTTATATGTTCAACTTAAAATTTTAAGATGGTATCAGAGCCTATTTCAAGATTTGTTTATAAACTAATCCATTGTTTCATGAAAGAGAATGAGAGATAACTCTTTCTGTTTTAATGAATCTATGGTCTCATTATTTATACATCAAAAGAGACCATGTATTGGGGTAAAATGGCAAAATATTTTGTTTGTACCTACACATAATTTAATCATTTATTAATGTCAAATATTCTTTTCAGTTTTCTCAATTTCTCCATTTGTTTATGCTTCATTTCCATGTTTAATAAATAATAGCATTGCCCTTATATTTAGCATCTAGATTTAGTTTAAAACTAGACATAAAAGAGTTTAGTTCATAAAATTATATTGTCTGTCTAAGAAATTACTTAACCAACATGCTCACTTATTTTATTTGTTATGTAATAGGATTCCACCAATGCAGATGGGGCTATCACAACTTATCTGTTGTTGAAGATGTTGTCGAAAATTACAAGAAAGCGAAAATCCCACTTGATGTTATATGGAATGATGATGATCACATGGATGGACACAAAGACTTCACACTCAATCCAATTAACTATCCACGTCCAAAGCTTTTAAACTTTCTTGACAGAATACATAGCATTGGCATGAAATACATTGTGATCGTTGATCCCGGTATTGCTGTTAACACCAGTTATGGTGTATACCAAAGGGGCATGGCTAATGATGTTTTTATCAAGTATGAGGGTGAACCTTTCTTGGCTCAAGTTTGGCCAGGAGCAGTGTACTTTCCTGATTTTCTTAATCCCAAAACAGTTTCTTGGTGGGGTGATGAGGTTCGCCGCTTCCATGAACTTGTACCAGTTGATGGCTTATGGATTGACATGAACGAAGCTTCAAATTTCTGCTCGGGAAAGTGTACAATTCCTGCAGGAAAGGTGTGCCCAAGTGGAACAGGACCTGGATGGATATGTTGTTTAGATTGCAAAAACATAACAAACACGCGATGGGATGATCCTCCCTACAAAATTAATGCTTCGGGATCACAAGCTCCTATAGGTTTTAAAACTATAGCCACAAGCGCAGTTCACTATAACGGCATTTTGGAGTATGATGCTCATAGTATTTATGGTTTTTCTCAAGCCATTGCTACACATAAGGCCCTTCAGGGGCTTCAAGGAAAACGACCTTTTATTTTGTCGCGCTCCACTTATGTTGGTTCAGGCAAATATGCAGCACATTGGACAGGTGACAATCAGGGCACATGGGAGAACTTGAGATACTCAATATCTACTATGCTAAATTTTGGAATATTTGGGGTGCCAATGGTTGGTTCAGATATATGTGGCTTCTATGCACAACCAACCGAAGAGCTTTGCAATAGGTGGATTGAAGTTGGTGCTTTTTATCCTTTCTCAAGGGATCATGCAAACTACTACTCTCCTAGACAAGAACTTTACCAATGGGAGTCGGTAGCTGAATCGGCTAGAAATGCTTTAGGGATGAGGTATAAGCTCCTCCCCTATTTTTACACCCTAAACTATGAGGCTCATATTAGTGGAGCCCCAATTGCTAGGCCACTTTTCTTCTCATTTCCAAATTATATTCAATCTTATGGCCTCAACACTCAGTTTTTACTTGGAACCAGTTTAATGATTTCTCCTGTTCTTGAGCAAGGGAAAACAGAAGTTGAAGCACTTTTTCCTCCAGGAACATGGTATAGTTTATTTGATTTGACACAAATCATTGTTTCAAAAGATGGATCCAATGTTACCCTTGATGCACCCTTGCATGTGGTCAATGTGCACTTGTATCAGAATACCATTCTACCAATGCAACAGGGTGGTATGGTATCTAAGGATGCTAGAATGACACCTTTTAGCCTCATTGTGACATTCCCAGCAGGTGCAATTGAAGGAGAAGCTAGAGGGAACCTATTCCTTGATGATGATGAGCTTCCAGAAATGAAGCTTGGAAATGGCTATTCTACTTATATTGACTTCCATGCAAGTGTGAAAGAAGGAAATGTAAAAGTTTGGTCACAAGTCCAAGAAGGAAAGTTTGCTTTGGATAAAGGTTGGGTCATTGACACAATACATGTGTTGGGATTAAATGGAAGTGCGGCAACGGCTACAATAGAGGTAGATGGTACACTATCAAATGTGACAATTGATATAACTGAACAAAATTACTTATATGAGCAAGGAGATAGAGAAAAGAATATAGTGATGGCAGGAATGAAGGGATTGAATATCCCCGTAGGTAAAAATTTCTCTATGACTTGGAAAATTTGAAACTTGCTCTAGTGATTTCTATATTATTTTTAGGTTTAATAGGTCTTTACCCCCTGCTAAGTGGGCGTGTTTTGCGTTACCCCCTGCTAAAAATTTCTTGAAGATTGCCCCCTTGCAAAGTTTTTTTTTTTTGGTTTCCCCCCTTTTCCTCTCTTGGATGCAAGAAATTTTAACGTTTTAAATCAGTTGAACAAAATAACCGATTTAAAAAACATAATTTTTTAAATCGGTTGAACAAAATAACCGATGTAAAAAGTGCACTAAAGGGGGGAAACCAAAAAAAAAAACTTTGCATGGGGGCAATCTTCAAGAAATTTTTAGTAGGGGGTAACGCAAAACACGCCCACTTAGCAGGGGGGTAAAGACCTATTAACCCTTATTTTTATTAGCATTTTAGAGGGATAGGAGATGAGCTAGAATAAAGCTAATCTTATAGTAAAGTCTTTGAAATGCTTAAATTCAAAATTATTTCTGCCTAATATGAGGTCCTTATTGTAATCCTTCATTATCATATAGTCGTGTAATAAATCAGAAGTAAGCAAGTACTCATAAATGTTCAGATTCATGCAAAAATAGATACACACACATAAACAATGAAGCAAGTGGAAACACAAATCCTGGAATATGATGGCCTTACTCATGTCATGTGTGTTTCTCAAACCATCAAAAGCACTAGCTCCCTGCTTCATCCATGATCCATCTCCATTTTCTTTTAATAAAATAGACAATTGCGCACTGATTAATATGATGGCCTTACCCAAGTTTAGTTTTGTTTATTTGTGTTTGCTGCTAATTGGTGTGGCCTTGTTATTAATTTTGGACATGAAGATTAGTGATGCTATGCCTGGTGCGTGTCTTGCTGCAGCAAGGCTGTTAGTAAGAGAAATTAATTATTTTGGAGAAATTTGGGTACAAATTAAGAATCATCCATGTTTAAAAAGTACGAGTCTCGTCACTGTATTACTTGACAAAAAAACTTAGTTAAGAGTAGATTGAGAATATATATCCAAATTCAATCCCAATATTTATTTATTTTTTGTAAATAGACGAAATGACAAGTCATTAAAAATTCAACACACACAAAGTAGAGGGATCGAAATTTAAACCACAATCATAACATTCAACCTAACAATTTCATTGTTTCTTCCATTGATTATGATTTGTGGACTAATTCTAATAATCTTTTGTGACACTTTATTTACTTTTTTATGAACTCTGGATTAATGGTTTTTTCTACTTTAATCCGGTTGATTAAAAATAATACTATATATATATATATATATGTGTGCAAGTAAGTTAGCAAGCCTACTTCCACTTATTATATTACTAAAATTTCAAATGTTTTTTAAAATAACTACTTAAATTCGAGTAAAAACAAATAATTTTTAATTCATCTTATTAATGACATGGAAAGCATTTAATATAATTTTCACTCAAGAACAAATTGTTTGTAATAAAGAGTTATATTATATTTAACTAAATAATTTAAATAGTTAAGTTAGAGGTAAAATTTATTTATATTAAGAGTTAAGATTTTTATTTGAATTGTTGGGCCTCTTGGCATTGGACCTTGTAGGTCTTTTTAGGTCATTATCTAACTAGTGGCACTATAAGTAGCGAAGATTTCTTTTCCGACCCCCCGTGTTTCTTTTATACCCCCCTAACGTACGCTTTTGCCCTTGCACGGTATCATGGTTTTTACGAACCGAAATTTTAGGATATCGTGGTTTATAGAAACCATGACGCTGGAAGATGTGTTTTGCAAAATTAGAAACATTATAAATTAAACTTGGTGAAAGTTGGAAGCATATTCCTTGATTGAAACAATAAAAACAAACATTAAGAAACATCATTCTTACCGGAAATAAACTAAACAACGATTACATAACTGATACTTAATGGAAACAAACTAAAACGTACATCACAATTGGAAATCTCATACAAAATGTTCATCATTTTTCAACAATCAAAGTAGCGTACAAACATGGATATTTGGGATCAACTAAAACGGAGTTGAACATAGATTCCACATCTTCATCAGATTTCAACTCTTTCCACTCGTATTTACGTGTTGCATCGTCGAAATCACACACACGATCGCAGCCTAGATCGATGAACGGTTCGTAATAACCAAGTTTGTCAATCTGGATATGTCTCGCATATTTGAAATGGTACATAACTTGAATCTTGTCTTTGAGAGTAAAAAGACTCCTTAAATTGTCCTTCAATTCCACGCAGAACAGTTCATCGATACCGCGAAACCTGACAGTAAATGCATGAGATGTCACTGAACAATTACGATTGGAAGAATTCATTTTCTAAAATTGTTTTTGGATGTATGAGAAAATATGAATTAGGGTTGTGTATTTATACACGGATCCGATAAATTATAGCCACAAAAAATTGTCGATTTTATCTCAACCACAAAAAAAAGGTAGAGGGTGCAATGTTAACCACATGTGAATTTCAATGCAATCTTGTCCACAAAAAAGTGTCGGAGCAACCTCAGCAAAAAAAAAAGTGTCGTTGTATTGTCGTAAAAAAAAATATTCATTGAATAACTACCTTTCTCTTTTTCCCCCTCATGACTCTTTTTATACCCCCCATGTTAAATTTTCAGAAAAAAAACTCATTTCGGTTCGCAGAAACCATGACGCATAACAATTTACATAAACCATGGTTTCTAGAAACCATGATACTTTGTAATTCTGAAATCATGGTTTTTAGAAACCGAAGTAACCAGAAATGCAAACAGAAGCAACAGCTTCTGACTTACAGAACCACCCGTGTTTCTTTACCGAACGGTTTCTATAAACCGCGATTTCTTGCCATTTAGGTTCGTAAAAACCATGGTGATTGTTGCCAAAAGTATACCGTTTTGAGGGCCAAACTTGGATTTAAGGGGGGTATAAAAGAAACACGGGGGGTCGGAAAAGAAATCTTCATAAGTAGTATATATGTAATACATTTGAAAGCAATCAATGAAATCAAATATTTTATTTATCTTATTTTATTTGTCTTGTATTTACATTCTTTATGTTCTTCTTTATCATTCCAACAAATTAGTTATAGTTTTGTATCATCTAGTGTTTTCATTCTTGAACTTCAACAGCACTGTATTATCCTTATTCCACAAACACCATTGATCCCATCCCATGTCCATTTTATGCTCAAGCTTCACTACAACACAATCTTCACATTTCAGTTGGGCCTCTCCACCCCGTCAATCCGTAACCCTTCTGACTAGATTCTGAACCTTGAGAATAAGTTTCAAGTGAACCGGTCGACAATAATAGAGTATTAGATTATGGTTTAATTAAATAATTTAGAATTTCAAGTTAATTTAGAAGAATTTATATTAGTTAGTGTTTTATTTGAATTATTATTTAGTTGGGCTTTTAATCATTGGGCCTTGTAGATAATTATTCGAAGATTTCTCTTTCAGCTCCCCACACTTCTTTTATACCCCCTAACTGATGTTTTTGCCCTTGCACGGTGTTTTGGTTTTTACAAATCGAAGTTTAGAAACATGAAAAATATATGAATCTAAAAGAAACCGACTTCGATTCGTAAAAACCAAATATTTTAATTCATATTTTACACCATTTTCAGAGACAAAATGAAATTTATGGGGGCTATAAAAGAAAAATGGGGAACTGGAAGAGAAATTTTCTAATTATTCACTAAAGAGTACTATATGTATTATGTAGTGTATAAATCAACCAAAATTAATTTAATGTCTTTATTTTTTTTATCTTAATGTCTTTATTTTATGCTTTCTTTATATATTTTTAGGTTAATTTTAGTTTTCTAACATTTTGAAAATATTCGAGATCAATTTTTAGATGAAACTTTTACTTTGTCATTTTGTGGTGTTCATCCATCTCGATTAATAGTTGCAGATATATTAATCTCAAATTCTGCACTTTTACTCACTAACTCACTTAAAAGTTAAAAGTGCTTGATAACAAAAAAAATTATACTCCTATGTAGCAGCACTCCACTCCAGTGTAGTGTTGACTGTTGAGTTTATTTAGATTATAGGAGGTCCTCCCTCCGTTCTAAAATATAAGCAAAAGTGAGTCAAAGAAATTTGATATATTTAGTTCAAAATTTGGACCAAATACATTCACTTTTGTTGACCAACTTTTATTTATATTTTGGACGGAGGGAGTAACCAAAGTGGAAAATACTTGTATAAGCACAACTATAAATAACATGTGTTAGGAACACTCACAACAAGTATAAAAAATTAAAGATAAATGAATTAAAGTGATGTAAATTGATGTGATAATTTTATTTTTCTTTTAATATTTTTGATTTATGTGAGTGTGACTAAATAATTGTGCCTATGTAAGACTTTTTCGAATTAGAGTGTGAGTAGACAATGGGTGTATAAAGAGCCAACGCACATAAAACAGTGGCATTAGACGTACGTAGTATGCTTATGGTTAGATGTGGGAATAGGCTAGGCCGAGCTAAGCTTTGCCAAGTCTGAGTCTGGCCTGTTATAAAAATCGAAGACCTAAGCCTGGTCTGTGGCCTATCATAGGCTTATCTTTTAGGCCTGAGTCTGGCCTTTTGAAAGCCTATTGTGGCCTATAAGCCTGTTTAAAAGCCTATTTTTCATGAACATATTAAAATAAAAAATTATATTTATTTTTAAAATTACTTATGAACTAATAAACCAACGTCCTTTTGTTATTTAACATGATATTTTACAAAATTTTATTATATATGTCATTATATTTCAATTCTAGTTTATAATAATACATTTATATACGTGAAAAACTAATGTAGATTAATAAACTTAAATTATTGAAAAAGTTAATAAATATATAATTTAATCAAAGTACAAATTTAATATATAAATAATAATAGTTTTAAAAATATTATTCATATTAATTTAAATAGGCCGACCTAGTAGGCTTAAAAGGCTTTTTTAATAGTCTGCAGCCTGACCTATTTAACTAAATAGGCTTATGAAAAAGCCTTGGCCTGCCCTATTTAAAGAAATAGGCTTGTCTGGCCTGAGCCTATATAGGCTAGGCCTTAAGGCCTCGTAAGTCGGCCTGGCCTATTCCCACCTCTACTTATGGTAGATAAGTCATAGACAATAACGGCGGTGTGACAGCAAGAGGCGGCAAACTAGACATTTTCATAGCCACTAGCCAGCAGCCACCTCATCAACCAACACACCAAATTTGTTTATGTATTTAGAAGGTGAAACGGGTGGACAACGGGCCGGGTCGGTCGGATTCGGGTCCAAAAAGACCACCCGGCCCAATCCACGGGTGGAGAACTGTAGTCCACACCGAACCATTTATGAGATTCGGGTAAAACGGGTTCGTGTCATGCGGGTCGCGGGTTAGGCGGATACACTTAAACGGTTCCAGACGGACAAAATAGATCTAGAAAAAATCCAGTGATATCATGAAATAGAGCAAAAAAATATGAATATATACAAAAAAAACTTAAAAAAAAAACCAGAGAATTAGATTGTGAAGCAGGAGACAGAGAAATCAAACAATTCTTGTGCAATAGAGACATATATAAACCAATCTAAAGCATGATTCAAGGCATGTGAAGTGAAAATATATCAGAGAGAAGAGAAACAAACAAGTAGTATATGATAGTTTCAAGGAAGAGAAACAAAACTGAGTAACAAGCAAGTACAGTATAAGTAAAAACGAATGGTTTGAAAGAAAGAGAAAACAAGGTTAAAAAGAAAGAAAAAAATTGGCATAGAAAACATTGATTTTGTTAGTTTTTGTAATTCAAGCTTCTGACGAGAACAGCTTCTGACGCGAACAGCTTCTGAAGGATACAGCTTCTGAAGCAGACTTACTCACACAGCTTCTGGAGGTTACAGGCTCTTGTACAAATTCTGACTCACCTAGCTTCTGATGCTCACAAGACTCTGACTCAGACTCTTATACAAACAGGTTCTGAAGCAACCAGCTTCTGAACAAGCTAGGACAGCTTCTGATACCTTCACAAGTTCTGAACCTCTGGTTCAGTTATGTTTTCTGTTTTGACAGTTAGATTAGTTTGTTATGTACAGCTGTAATTTTTTCTGTTAGTTAGTTACATAGGATAGACTTTGTTAGTAACTTGTTATTCAAGTTACCTTTCCTTATCTTGTACATTTTCACCTATATATAGGTGTCGTTGTTGTTAATAAAATTACACATAACTTTTTCCCTTAATTCATTCTCTTCAATTTTATTCATAAGTTCTCTCTATTCTTTCTTAGTGTTCTAAGTGTTCTTTGTTGTTCATCTTTGTGGGTTATCCCCAACAAAGTGGTATCCGAGCTCGTACGATCCAAAGGGATCTTGATTCGTTCTTGAAAGAAGAATCAGGTTGAAAGTGAATCAACCATGGCTGGGAACAACAATTTCCATGCGAATTTGCCAGTTTTCGATGGAAAGAATTGGGATAGATGGGTGAAGCAGATGAAGGTGATATTCAATGTTCAAGAAGTGTATGAACAAGTGAATGCAGCAATCACTCCTCTACCAGAAAATGCAAATGAAGAACAAAGAACAACATTCAGAGAAGCAAAGAAGAAAGATAACAAGGCCATGTTTCTCATTCATCAATGTGTTGATTCAAAGGTGTTTGAGAAGATTGCAGATGCTGAGACCTCCAAAGATGCATGGGATATCTTGCAAAAGAGCTATGGTGGTGATGCAAAGGTGAAGAAAGTAAAACTTCAGGCCTTGAAGAGACAGTATGAACTGTTGCAGATGAAGAGTGATGAATCCATTGCTGATTACTTCACAAGAATGGTGACTCTCACTAATCAAATGAAGAATTGTGGAGGTAATCTTGATGAGCAAGAAACGGTGGAAAAGGTACTAAGAACTTTGACTTCAAAATTTGAGCATATAGTGGTGACTATAGAAGAGACTAAAGATTTGAGTGAGATCAAGATAGAGGATCTGCAAAGCACTCTTGAAGCTCATGAGTTGAAACATGGTGAGAGGAGCCATGACAAAGAAGATGAGCAAGCTCTCTTTTCAAAATTCAAGAAGTATCAAAGTGACAAGAAGAAATGGCAGAACAAGAAAGATTCCAAGAAAGGCAAAGATCATGTTGAAGATGATGTTGAGACATTGTCTGAATCCTCTGATGGAGGAGGAGGAAAACAGAAAGATAAGTCAAAGAAGAAGGACAAAAGCAAGATTCAATGCTACAACTGTGACAAATATGGCCATTATGCTAATGAGTGTAAGATCTCAAAGAAGAAGAAGGGTCAAGACAGTGATGAAGAAGCAAACGTAGCACATGATAGCTCAAGTTCAGAAGATGAAACAAGCTTCATGGTGATAGACGCTGATGAAACAGCAGATTCTATGGAGTTGTACTTTGACTCGGGATGTTCTAACCATATGACAGGTAATAGAAGCATTTTATCTAACTTTAATGAATGTCTCAACATAAAGATCAAGCTTGCCAACAATGAATTCACCAGAGCTGGAGGTATGGGGAATGTCATGATTGAGATGTCAAATGGCAAGAAACCTGTGATTGAAAATGTTCTTCTTGTGCCTGGAATGCAATGTAATTTGTTGAGTGTAGGGAAATTGATTTCAAAGGGTTTCAAAATAGTGATTGAAGACGAGACACTACAACTCTTTGACTCTAAGAAGAGACTGATCCTCAAGACAGCTCAAAGTAAGAACCGAACCTACAAGACTCGATTCAAAGCCATTGGAGCAGAATGCCCACCTGCAACTGTTGATAACAGTCAAGTGATTTCTGAAGGGATTGAAAGTATCTTGGTGAAGAGAAATGATGGACAAGAAGCTAGTATCACTGGTGTGTTAAAGAGTAATGTGATAAGTATAGATCAATTACTAGAGAAGAACTACTCAGTGAAAATGCATGATAAGGAGCTGAAGCTAGTTGATGCAAAGGATAGAGAGATCCTGAAAGCTCCAATGTCCAACAGCAAAACCTTCAGGATGTTGAACATGTTGGAACATCAGTGCGTTGTCCCAACTGTGAATGAAAGTCAGAACTGGGTTTGGCATCACAGGTATGGCCATTTCCATTTCAGGAGTTTGAACCTGTTGAATCTGAAGAAGATAGTGAATGGTCCTCCTCAGATTAAAGTTCAAAAGCAACTGTGCAAAGAGTGTTGCATAGCCAAGTCAACAAAGAAGTTAATGAACAAGACACCACATAAAGCATGGACTGGTGTGAGACCATGGATTGGTGTGAGGCCTAGTGTAGATCACTTTAAGGTGTTTGAGTTACTATGTTTAAGACATGTGCCAACACATTGTAGAAGGAAATCAGAAGGCAGAAGTCAAGCAATGATTTTCCTTGGTTATCACTCAGCTGGAGCTTATAAATTGTATTCTCCAACAAGAAACAAGATGGTTACATGTAGAGATATGCAGTTTGTTAAGGCTAAGAGTTGGAGCTGGAGTGGTAATGTTGTACACCAAGATGTTGCAACATCTGGTGTGACATATGTGCCTGAAAAAGCCATGTTGGTAGAGGCTAAACCAATAGATTTGGATCAAGCCATGAATGATTCAAATTGGTTAGAGGCTACAAAGAGAAAGAAATATGCAGAAGACATTTTGAAAAGGTTCAAAATGGTTGGCTGTAATGCATCAGTCACACTTACAGACACAATGGCAAAAACTGAAGCAGAATATGTAGCAGGTTCTCTAGCTGCATGTCAAGCAAATTGGTTACAATCACTTCTCAGTGAAACGAGTATCATTGAGGACATTACAGGTGTGCTAAAGACTGACAACAAAACAGAAATCACTTAGTTTCTGAAGCTCAGAAGGAAAATAGGGGTTGTTAGTTTTGACGGCTTGAATTAAGGAGGAGTGTTAGTTTTTGTAATTCAAGCTTCTGACGAGAACAGCTTCTGACGCGAACAGCTTCTGAAGGATACAGCTTCTGAAGCAGACTTACTCACACAGCTTCTGGAGGTTACAGGCTCTTGTACAAATTCTGACTCACCTAGCTTCTGATGCTCACAAGACTCTGACTCGGACTCTTATACAAACAGGTTCTGAAGCAACCAGCTTCTGAACAAGCTAGGACAGCTTCTGATACCTTCACAAGTTCTGAACCTCTGGTTCAGTTATGTTTTCTGTTTTGACAGTTAGATTAGTTTGTTATGTACAGCTGTAATTTTTTCTGTTAGTTAGTTACATAGGATAGACTTTGTTAGTAACTTGTTATTCAAGTTACCTTTCCTTATCTTGTACATTTTCACCTATATATAGGTGTCGTTGTTGTTAATAAAATTACACATAACTTTTTCCCTTAATTCATTCTCTTCAATTTTATTCATAAGTTCTCTCTATTCTTTCTTAGTGTTCTAAGTGTTCTTTGTTGTTCATCTTTGTGGGTTATCCCCGACAGATTTACCTTCTCAATGTTAGTAATAAATAATAGTAATAAATATAAAGTTGATAGTGGAGTGATATGTGTCCCGAGATAGTGGTCTCTAGATACTATCATCAAATAAATTTACTTTCTCCTAGCTTTCTAGTTATACGTGTAGTATTGAGTATGACAAGAATTAGGCATGGGTCGGTTCGGTTACCCATGGATGGGAAAAACTTAACCGAACCGGTCCGTTGGTATCCACAAAAAACCAACTTTTTAGACTTTTAGGCCCGTTTAACATGTTGAATCCGACCCGTTTCGGGTTTTAAATCTCGGATACGGTGGGTTGGATCGGTTTTTCGGGTCTTGTCCACCCCTAACTCTACCAATAATGAATTGGTTTAACTTACGGGGCATTTTATTTTTTAATCCGTGGTTAGAAATTTAATTTATGTCTCATTTAGTTGATAGAACATTGCATTATATATGTAATATATCAGAATTTGAATTTCGATCAATTTAATTTTTAACTTATAAATTTTTTTATAGAGATTAATCATCACTAACGGTGTTAAAACTCCATATCAATATCATGATAATTCAAAAAAAAAATGAACACTCTAATATTCAATTTATATTACTGGATTCAATATATATTAGATAAAATTTAATCTTGTGTCATAATTTTAAATTAATTTATATTTAAAAATTTATATTTTGATATATTTATATAAAAATGAGTTAAACAATAAATCTAACAGTAAAGATCGATTTTAAAATAAAAAATTATAATTTCTGACTTAAAAATAATCAAACATATTTAAATCAGTTATACTTTCTAAAATCAATTTTAACTCCTTCTATGTAGAAAAACTTAACAAACATACACATAGATGAATTGTTAATATGGACCTATTTTTTCAACATGAACAATGAAAAAAAAGGTAAAGGCAAGAGCACTTTCCACGCACCCAACCACCTAAGAAGACACTTGTCCCCATCCTTAAACACGTGTCGTTCATCTTTAGGTTATTTTGGCGCCAAAGAAGCTATGGGGTCCCTCCATTTAGTAGCGGGAAATTGAAGCAAAATCTTCTCTTGCTCTTACACGCACACACAGTGACTCACTCAATTGGGCATTACCCACACACATGATCCGATCCTATCTTTTTTCTTTGGTGCCATTGTTGTGCCCCCACACACTTCGCAGCATCTAATGCAGTCAAACAATCACCATGATGGTTAATGGTTATGGACCTTATGGTTATCATCATCATTCATGTCTTAACAATGCATGTCCTATATTCATCATACATGCATGTGTAAACAATAAACATCAATTTTCTTTTTCTTATCGTCTACGGACAAAGGCATGCGTCACGTGACCTGCCATGAACAGGGCCGGTCCCGAGATTTTGGAGGTCCGGAACAAATAATAAAAATTGACCCCTAATAAAAAAATTAAAAGAGAACATCATTTATTTAAATTGTAAATAGCATCAATAACAACAAAAATAGTTATTTATTCATGTAACTAACATAAATAAAAGGTCTTTCCACAATGTTGAAAATGAACCGATAAATAAAAAATTAAGCGATATATTATTCAAAAATGACCCGATAATTTTTAAAAAAGAGTAATCTTTTATTTAAAATACAAACAACATCAATAATGTAAAAAAATAATCACTTTCAAATTAATAATAACAAAATACACCTTCAAGCTAATATCATTAAAAATTGATAGTATTTTTAATAAAAATTTCAACTTAATATTAGAAATTAATTCTTCATTTTCAAAAAAATAATAAAATGTAGTTTTTTTAAAAAATAAAATAAAATAGAGTAGTGAAGTTATTTATAAGTTATAAGTTATAGAAAAAAAAATATTACTGTATTTCATAAAAAGAAACACAATTTTAAAATAATTTATGCAATGTAATGTTTAATATGAATGGATACTATTCTTCCATTTTTCAAATATCTTAATTAAATAAGAGAAAACCAAAAAGTACCACCACTGGAACTCGAACCCATGTCCACACAACTACAGGATCAAGACACGCTCCACTGTACCAACTTCAATTTCTTGAGATTTTCTATCTTCAAATAATACTTAATCTATTTTTCATATGATGGGCTTAAAAAAAAATTTAAAACCCCATAAATTGTGAGGCTCAGTGGTATAGCACTGACTGCACTTGGCCATGTCCGGCCCTGGCCATGAACACAATATTTATACTATATTGTATCTTTTAGAAAATGACATAAAATAATACACCACACATACTACCCCTTACACACGTACGTTCACATCACGTGATCTTCTAAGTAATATTTTTTGACGGACGTGATCTTCTTATAGTGGTTGCATACCAGTATTTATTACTATTATATGAATGGTACAGTCTATAGTACAGTACAGTATATTATACAATATTTTGCTCACAAAATAAAATTAAAAAATACTCTCTCTACATATACAGTATAAATAATATTAATCTTGTCTGCTCCAATTTATTTTCTATAATATACTACATACTATATAGTATATAGTAGTATTTTCTTAAAATATATAGTATTTATTTATTAATAGGAAGTTATGGAAACGCACGATCGATGGAAAGATTTGTTGGTTGAGTCGAGTGCACCTGACGAAAATCTTATTAGTATTGTTTGTCTATTTTTTATTTTTTTGGCATTCTCTAGCTTCTAAAGAAAGAAGTTGACTTCGGTTGTTAAAATTTAACCGCTATAAAATATGAAAAAAAATTGTTTAGATGAAGTAAAAATCAATTTAAATTAAACTTACATATAACTGTGAAATCTCGAGTTTGAACCGGGGTCACGACATCTGGTCTAATAATTTCGACATTTTTTGTCTATTGAGTTAGGACTTATGGGACGAAAAAAATATTTCTATTATAAATTAAACTTGAATTGTTCAAAATGAATAAAAATTCATTACTACTTGAGCTGAATATTTTGATTCTTTTTATTATTGTTAATTGCAGCACTAACCCTCACGTTCATTAATTAATACTACTATACAGTTAATAGTTAATATCTAATTATATAATATATATCTATCATTTGAAAATTGTTACCACTAAAATAGTAAGGCTCCGCTTCTTGTTGCGATTTTCACGTTAGTTGTTTGTTGTTTTTATTTAGTTTGGCATCACACTCCCACTCACTTGAAAAATTTACCCTTGATTTGGTTGAGAGGAAAGAAAGAGGGACGAAGGAAAATTACGTATTTCAATGGATGAATTTAGATTAACATTAGTTTAAATTTATCCATTGAAATGCGTAATTTTTCTTCTTTCCTTTTTCTTTCCTCTCAACCAAACACACCCTTAGAGTGGGCGTACACCAATATTGATGTTTGGACTACGCCTTATGTTTAAGGTGTTAATGATCCATTCCACTTGACACTTGAGTAGTACAGTACTATATAGTAAGAAATTAAGTACAAAAAGAATGATTTCATTTATGGTATAATATTGAATTAGAAATTGGTTTAACTCATTAACCTACTCACTGTCCACATTAACCTACAATGTGTTTGCACGTCTAAGACTAAGCAGTACTCAATTCAGCCTCATTTATAAATAATTAAAAAATAATTTTTTAAATTCTTTATAAAGTGGTGTTCTTAGTATATAATATTAGAGATTAGATCCATCATTTTCACAATAAATCTAAAAAGTGTGTATTTTAAAAAAGTGTAAAAAGTCACACATAATAATATGATGTCTCGTCTATAGATATAATGTTTGAAAAGATTGATTTTATTATTTACAAAAGAACATGTAATTATCTTTAAAAAAAAATAAACAATTTTTGTTTGCATATAAAATTGGAAAGAGTACTTTATTTTTTCAATCGGGAACAATAATTACTAATTAACAACCACTCTTGGTGTTGACCCGAGGGAGAAGCCCTTTACTTCTTCTTTTGCGGCAGGAGCGCTGTCTTAACTTAATTTATGAAAGGTGTGTTAAATAATCACTATCTCTTTAAGGGTGCATGCAATTGTAAATAAATAATACTCCATTCGTTTCTTTTTAATTGTCTTGTATTATCATATTTAACGTTTTTATTTAATTGTCCTTTTTGTATTTTATGGGTATGATTTGTCAATTGCTCTTATCTTTTTCCATAAAACCAATTAATGCTCTATATTTGAAAAAAATGTAGGCAAAAAAATAGGAATTTATTGGTGGATTAAAACAGTGTATAATAGGAAGATAACGTGCAAAAATACACTTCATTAATTTGGTGTTATCATTCTAAAAAGACAATTAAAAAGAAACAGAGGGAGTACAATAGTATCAACCAAAGATTAAATACTACGATTAAATTTCTCAATTCTCGTAATTTTTATTTTTTTTTATTACAAACAATTTTAATGTTCCCGTAAAAAAAAACAATTTTAATGTGTGTGTTAAATTTGTTAATTGCATAAACATTTTCTTTTAGAACACTATATGATGATTTCTTAAAAAAGATTATAACTCACACTAATTATGTTTTTTTACCTCTACCCAATGCACTGACAAATAAAACATGACTTCATTATCAATTTTATCATTGACTTCCAATAATTTTGTGAAAAATGCAAATTTTGTAAATTCAATCGGTTAAGGGAATTGTTTTTTCATAAAAACTAACGAAAATGACCAATATGATAAATAAAATTGAAGTTAAGGGATCAATTTATAACTTTAATTAGTTAAGGGACTAATATGAAACCAATAAATAAGTTAAGGGAGCAATTGTTCAATTTAAACTAAATTATTTTATAAAAGTTAAAAGATAATTTTTTGTTGTTGCACTTTTTATGATTACATTTCTTAACTTATTTTGATGTGTACACTTATAATTATGTTGTATGTTTTGCTAAGTTTAAACTGAGCTAAAACTCTTATTATTGGAATCATATCGTGAAGTCCAATAAAATTATAATGTTATTCATGTGAATTAATTGCGGTGTTCATGCATTTATAGTTCTTGTGTTTGTATGCTAAACGTTTGATTTTGGGATCAACTTAAGAATAAATATTTGTTTATTATTATGAGACATATAATAATAAATGGAACTTGAGTACCAATATGATTAAGTAGATGATGAACACATAATTCTTACTTAACGACTTAGAAATGAGCATTAAGGTCATAGTGAGATACAAAACAAGTTTTAACTTAAGTGAAATAGGTTAAACCAGCCTACACACAAACATAACTTATTCGTCGTTTCATAAATGGTTCAAATTTATCAGTTATGGGTTATTGCGGTCTTGGTTTGTTTGGCATGAAAGAGTCGTTTGTGCATATTGTGTTTTCAAAGGTTTCTTGGTACGTGAACAATTTGTATTGGCAGTCATTTTATTCGTCATTACTAAAAATCGCGAAGGCTCGCACAACACTTTTTTTGCTATATGATTTCATGTTCGTAAGTTAGTTATACGGGTAGTACATGTGACACGTGCGTGTTTATTTTTGTTTATTTAAAACAACTTTGTGTTGCATTTGGAATGTATGTAATATATGTTTGAGTTAATTACTACATTTTGATGTGGTTGGACTATGTTAGGTTTGTGTCATCCAAATATTTTGTATTTTATGTTAGTCTATTTTGTGTTATGTAGTAGATTTCTCTTTTACACATATTTTGCTTAAAAATAAAATAAAATAATTAATAATATGCGGATGCGGGCTTGACTAACGAAAACACATTTTTACATATGCACTGTAAATTTGTGAAAATTATTAGATATGAGTCTAGTTGTCATTTCTATGCGTGTAATTCACATATAGTGTGTTAGATGATGTCCAATTATTGTAAAGAAATAATAATGACAAATCAGATTCGCGCGTAAGTAACGAAAACATAGAATTTCAAGTTGTATCCAACCCAATCTCCAATAAGATGAGGATGAAGGGCATGATATGCATGTATTATGTTCATGCTAACACTACAAGAAATTTGACATATAGCCACGGCAAAATTTTGTTGGTAAAGGTCAAAAAACCGTGGGTATAGGCTGAAAAACCTATACCGACTGCTGTTCTGTTCCGTCAACTTTAAGTATGCTGTACCCACGGAAATTCGCCATTGCTATAGCCTATAGCTACAGCGTTTTGGTCTGTTGCACAAAATCTAAGAGCTATACCCACGGATATTAACACCTATTGTAAATTAATTTACCCACACATTTGTCCGTTGGTATAGGTCGTACAATTTTTTTTTTTACAAATTGCACATATTTTTTAAAATAATTATAATGATAATAATTTACCAATATGCATCTTTTGTACATACCAAGTCCTCTATAATTATAAAAAAGAATTTCTATTATATTAAAAAACTAATAAGTGTTACAAACATCTCAAACCAACAAAGTACATCAAAACACTTACAATTTCACCTAACTAAATCTCCCAAAATTGAAATTGCACAAAATAACTTGGAGCAGAACAAAATTGGTACAAACTTGAAAGTAAAATGACAACCATTGTTTACTTCTAATCCATCCCAAAATTACAACTCTAAAAAACTAGCAACGGCTTACACTTTGTACTTCTAATCTCACTCTTCAATCTTCGTTACTGTCTGAACTTAGAGAATCCATTTGGCCGGGGGTACTAGAAGCATCCTTCTAAGGCATATGACTTTGTATCTCTTGAACCTATTGAGATGTTACAGCCTCATTGTCATGTCTGTTTAGTTCTTCTTGAAATATTTAAAAATAGATGAAACAAAAACAAACAATAACAATTTCATCCAATCATGGCACTAATTGCAAAACATCATAAATATTGACATAAATAGTGACACATCAATACAAGACCGGCAACAAACAGTAGGTTAACAGTTCAAATATAAACAAATACAACATGAACTTCAATTTAACAAGATTCATAATAGAATATAGTACAACATAAATGGTAATTAAGGGGTAATTACCACTTTCTTAACAAGATGTTGGCTTTACGAGTATCTATATAAAATGGTTTAAAAAAAGAGGTTGAGGCGGAGACTACAATCAAATCATGGAGTGTGGAACCACGTTAAAAATCTTGTTAGATACTTCCATTTCAAGCAACAAATAAGAATTGTTAAAGTAGCAATGCGATCATAAAATCATCATAGCACAAAACCTCATATGATCCGCTAAAGGCTTCTTTATTTTTTTTCAATCAGTAAAGTGAGGAAGTATCACGACGTGAATTCAAAACTTCAAATAGGCATCGCCAAAAAATAAAAGATGTTAAAAGGTTCAGAATAGGAAGACCTCATTGATCTTTGGGGTGGACCATTCCCCAGTAACTGTCAGTTGGGTGATTTCATAGCGAGAAGGCATGCAAGTAATCATTAAGCTTCCATCTTGGCAGCTTTCCTCATCCGAAGTAGGATCAATGACAAGGTTCTTACCGAGACATGATTGGAATCATTAAAAAATGCAATATGATAAAAATGAATTAAATTAGACTCTTAACTGCAAAATAAGCATGTCACGAAGTAATAGTTCATGGCAGGTTCAAGCACCTTATACAAGCACAAATTACACTGAATTACAAATGCGAGTAAAATTCATACCACAGAAACTGAAGCAACAAGGTCATACATCAGTATTCCAGCATCTGCCAAGGCAAGACTAGCAACTGATATAACAACTGGGAGATCACCTGCAGCCAGTTCAATAATAATATTATTGCTAGAAACTTCGCAGAAAATCAAATAGAACATATTCTGATTAAAGATTTCAATCACATTGAAACTCTGACTGCTCCAATAATATTAAATAGGATCATTCATAGTTGCTTCTTAGTTCTTACAAGTATAAAATCCAAAGGAATATTGATGCATCTCAGACAACTTCACTAAGAACTGGACTACTACAGAAGATTATACCTTAATGTATATGGTAAAGGTGGCCATAGAAAACTATAAACTATGTATAAAAACACAAGACACATACACCGAATGTGTACAACACCATTTATCATGAATGATATATCCCATGTACTTCACAGTATCCTTCAAAGTAGATCAAACTATAACATGAATGCATAGTAATTAAAAAAGTGGTAATTAACTTACTAAATATAGTTTCAAGTGGACTTGTCAAGAACGGAGAGAACACCAAACTCAATCACTTTTGGTATTTTCCTCCAATGAAGTAATTATTTTCTTCAATTGACCTTCAATAAATCAAATGGTATATAATAAACAATTGGATACAAAATAAAATAAATAAAAAGTTTGAAATTAAGAATAGTGTAAACCTGTTGATGTAGATGGAAGTACATGTAAATGTTTATGCAAACAATTGATCCATAGTCAAGTACAACTACAAAGTCATGACCATTACAAAGTCAAGTACCTATAAATTTTATGCAAACAATTGATCCGTAATGAAACATTAAAGCCAAATTCATTTTGTGTACCTAGTTCATTCATGAAGTTGTTCATCATGTTCACCCATCTCTTCAAACAAATTCAAGGTACCAAAGCAATTGCAAATCATGATTACGCTACCATAAAAAATGTTCAAATAAAAACTTCAAATAAGAAAATCTAAAGAGTAAAGACAATCTTTAATAGAAAAAAGAGTATAATATCAGATTAGAACAAAAACTAGAATGTTAGGGTTTTCAAAATTGGGGACTTTGGATTTTACCCAAATGGTAGTATTGTTAGGCCCTAATTTTTCCCCTTGTTCTTCAAAACTAGTTTGGCCAGGGTACATTGAAGATAACAATAGCTAGAAATAAGATGTCAACAGTGGAAATAGAATACACAAACCCTAAGAAACATCAATAATCGGTTAGCAATTCCCTTACAAACAACACAATAAGTAACCATATGTGAATAGAAAAGATTGAATAAAGAAGGAGAAAAGGAAGAGAGGAGGGTTCTGACCTTTAAGAGTGATAGCGGCTTGTTCATATAGCCAATCGACCTGGTGCAAGCGTCGTATCACTGTGGGGATTGGTGGGTGACGGTAATGACACGGCGGCCGACACTGATTGGAGAGGAGGACGGCTGTGTCGACCGCGACCGTGCCTGATGCGTTTCAGAGCGGCGATTTCTCTCTTTCCCGGTCGATTCTGGCATAGAAACCATGGTGGAAAAAGGGGTTTTATTGTTGAAGAGAAGAAGAGGGTTTTATTTGTGTGGAGAAGCACGACATGAAAAATAAATAAAAGAGACAATAAATTTAATTCTACAGAGGCGCGCGTTTCTAAATTTGGGAAAACATTAGTGTATCTATACCCACGGCCAAGCATTACACAACCATAGGTATATGACATCTATACCTACGGTATATTAACTGTCACTAAAACTGTCCGTTGGTATATGGCAATTTTCTTGTAGTGTAATTTCATGCATGTGGTAATGCTATACAACCTCATGACAACTCATGCACAATAATAGAAATATATAAATGCATAAACTAAATATTTTACAAATTAATATAGATTTATTTTAAATTTGGTAACACTTAAAATGAGTTTATAAATAGTTAATTTTTTTTATAAGGTTAGAACTACAATTTTATAATTTACCATATATTTTAGAAATACTAATTTATGTTAAAAACTTTATTGATATTTTATAATGTTTTCCCTTTCTTTCATATTTTCCTTTTTTTTACATGCATCAACAAAAATTAATATAAATTACTAATACATTATTACTCTTTGACAAAGTACTAATGCATGATTAAAAAAATTCTTTAAAATAAGTAACTTTGATTTTTCTCAACAATAACTTCTTGTCAATCAAGCTTTGATAACAATGATTCTAAATTTTTACTTATATTTATTTGTTACTTATATTTTTATTAAACAAAATTTAGATTATGTGAAATTGTAAAATAGAACTTTACTTTGTCATATTATTTAGTAGCCAGAATTTAATTATATAGGATGAATAAATAGAAATCTCGGGTTCTAATTTCCATTTCTACATATTATAATATTTCTACCAACTGTATTATAATGTAATTTTAATATAAAAAAATAATGAAATTCAACTAATTATATATATGATTACCTAATGTTTTTTATTAAACATGTGTAATTTTTTGTTTTACATAAAATAGTAATGTATTATTTTCAGTCGATATTTTTTATATCTTCAGCATGATATTAATGTTGTCAAATGAGCATTTTGATAACAATTTTTTTTTATAATTTTAGAAAATACTACTGTTTTACATTTTAATTTGCATATTTTTTTGTATAATTTTTTTTATATATATTTGATTAGTTCTTACTATTTAAGTATGTCATAATTTTATTTCTTAAATTATATAAATAAATATTAGATAATAATAAAAATAATAATAATATTTGATTGAATGTATGTATAAAATTGTATATTACTGATTTCTATAATTAAATTCATTTTTATACATATTTTGGTCAAACTATATAATATATAATTATGAGATAATACTTTAGTAAAAAATAATAATATAAGATGGTATTTTTAACAATTACTTAGTGTGAAAGGATAAACTTAAATATGTTAACAAAAAAACATTTTTCATACATTATTTTCTATTAAAATTAAAAATAGGGTAAATGAATCTTTACCCTCCTGTAATTTAGGCGAATTTTTTTTTTCTCCTCTTAAATTTTTTGTTGTGACTTGCCCCTTGCAATGTTGAATTTTTATTCTCCTAGTACATTTTTACTCCCTGCAGGTGAGTAAAGGCCAACATCAGGGGGGTGCAGGGGGTAAAATGAACTAGTAGAAAAAAAAATACAACATTGCAAGGGGCAAGTCACCCAAAAAAAGTTTACAAGGGAAAAAAATAAAATTCGCCTACATTACAGGGGGTATAAGTCTATTTACCCTTAAAAATATAATATGTAGTAGAATTAAATTTTGGTATATTAACATTCTAGAAAAATATTAAAATAATCACATATTTTTAATATGATACATATGCTATCGTTGAAGAATGAGAGTGGATTCCCTGCAGTGTATAATTTACTGGAGAGGGAGCAGTTTCCATCTCTCCCATTAAAATATTATCCATTCATGTTTTTCATTTTTTTAATTTTTTAATGGAAGGCTTAGATTAGACTGGAGGAAAACATAGTGGGAGATAATCCACTCTCTTGAAGAATTGTGGGTAATTTATGTAACGACTAATAGACATTAACCGCGTGATTAAGTTTTGTAGTATTATTGACAAACTTATAATTTTCACTCCACTTATATAATTACTTTTTATTGATTGCTGAATAATTCAACCTTGTTGGGCAACTTAAAAAAATATAAAAAGTTTAATCAAGACATTAGGATCAAGTGGTTAATAAACCCTCCTTAGTATGAATCGTTCTAAGAACTAGAGTTTAATTTCTTGGTCAAACTTTACTTATCTAGCAGCTAGGGCTGGAATTGAGTCGAACTTGAATAAGTTCTACTCGATTTGTTAAGATTTAGTTCAATTCAAAATTCGGCTCGAGTTTATTATGAACTACTTCCTCCGTCTATTTTTATAATAGCTAATTTGACAAAAAGTTTGTCCATTTTTATAAGATCTTTTTACAATTATCAATGACATTAATTTTTTTTTCCAAACTTACCATTATTTACTTTCCATAGTTTTTTTAATAGCATTAAATTCTCTTTTGTTTGATACAAAACACTACAATTAATTGTAAGGGTAAACATGTAAAAAGAATATAATTTGTCAATCAATTTAATACTAAAATTCAATTTCTTAATATCCGTGTTTTGTCAAACTAGCTTCTATAAAAAGGGACGGGTGGAGTATTTTTTAGCTCAAACATGACTCGTTTTAGTTCACGAACTACTTGATTTGACCCGTTAGATTCAACTAAGTGAATCACTTATTTTATAGTTAATTTTGTGGTCAAAATTGAATCTTTCAACTTTTTTTAATAAAATAATATTAAATTAAAATAAAGGTTATCCAAAACATATAATAGATAAACACATACAAAATTTAGACCAACGTAAATATGTGAAAAAATATATAAAACAAAAAACTGATAGAAGTAGTTATGAGCTTTGGAATATATATCGAGTTAGTCAAATGATTCGGACTATATATAGTTTATGATAAGCTCAATATATAGATCGAAAATCATGACAAAATATTTGAAAATATTTGCGGGATTAAAACTTGCTAACACTTTTTATACGAACTAAAAACGAAATTTGAGATATTTATAGATACTGAAAACATATTTAATATTTTATTTAACGAACTTAACTTTTTAAAACATTATTAGTGGATTTTTTTTACATAAACTAAAAGCCACTGGTCTGATATGTTTAGCTTAATTGGTAGGGATAATGTATTATATATGTAGGAATCGGAGTTTGAACTTCGATCATCTCACTTATTCATTCTTAAGGATAAAATTTTTAGCCATTAGGCTACCTAAAAAAAAACAAATCATTAAAAACTCCCACACACAAAGTGAAGGGATCAGAGTTCGAATTCCGGTAATAACAACTAACCAAACAATTTTGATATTTGTAACGGTTGAGTTAGAATTTGTGGACCAAATTCAACAAAAATCAACAAATTAACACATAATAATAGATTTGTAAAAAAAAATATCAATGGAAAAAATCATAAATATTATATCAAAATTTCATTGTAGTATTTTTTAGTCAAACAAAATGTTTAAATATGTTTTTATATTTAAAACAAATCCATATCTAGTCATAAAAAATAATCAAATCCACATTAATAAATACTTAATATTATTTTATGAATATAATATACCTAGTATTTGAATAATTCAACCAACAATTTCCAATGCATAATTTTAATTAGTGTGTCTAAATACAGTTAATAGTATGAGTGAGATAATATTTTTATGTTTTACCTACTCAAAAAATAAAATAAAATAATTTGACCAGCCAATAAAAAAGGAAAATGACAAAGGACTTTGTAGTATAAAGGTGTGAGGTGTGATAGGGGGAGGGGCCACTCAGAGTGAAAGAAACACACTGCAAATTACAGAGAGAGAAAGAGAGAGTGATAGTGACAGGGGTGAGAGAAAGACAGAGGAAAAAACACAACAGCCTCCTCCGTCTCAGTGAAAAACAAAAGCAAAGGGTAAAATATTTTTCATTTTCTTAATCTAATTTTTCATTGTGAATGAATTGTCAAGTTTTCAATACTCTCTCTCTCTTTCTCTTTCACTCTCTGTGTTAATTTCGAGAAAATAAAAACCATTTCATTAAAATATTATTATTGTTCTCTTGGTCTTTGTAACGTGTTTTAATTTAATTTATAATTTATTATAATTAAAATTCTTGGTCTGTTGATGTTTGTATTGAGATTTGCGTCTTTGTGACTGTGTTGTTGTTCTTGTTGTTTTTGGTTTGGTAAATTTATTTATTGTTTTTGCTTCAGATCCATAAAAAAAGAACACTTATGTTTTTTATTTGGCTGTTATAGAACATAAAATCTTGACCATAAAATTTTGATCCTCTTTTCTGTTATCTCTTTTTCTTGTTTTCTATATCAGTGTGTGTCACTCACCATTTCATACTCTTTTTCTTTCTTCTTGAGTTCAGAGAGAGAAAAAGTTTTGAATCTTTTTTTTTAGAGAGAGATAGAGAGCGGAGGAATTGCTCTAAAGACGAAGAACAGTGGATTTATGTCTTCTCAGTTTATTCTGGAAGTGATTGGAGCTCTTAATTTGTGCTCCGTTTTCTATATGCTCTTTCTTCAACTGAGCATATTTCTTGTGAATCCATCTGTTTCAATGCGATTGAGGCCAAAAAGGTACCTTCTTAATTTTTAGTTTTATTTTTCCTTTCTTTCATCATTTACCATAATTTCTTGAATTTTTTTAAAATTTATTTTTTATATATTTGTTTTGATTATTGTTGTTTCATGGATTCTCTGGGTCTGATGATGTTTTTGATTTTGTTTTTGTGATGAACAGGACTTGTTACCGAGTTGTGTGTTTTGGAGGCTTTCATATACAAAAACAAAGAATTTCTAATATCTTTTTGTTCTTAAGAGGGGATTTCTTTCACCTGAGATCTTGAGAGATTTTGTCACCCTTTTTTGTCTTTGATTCACTTTTTTTGATTATTTTATTCACCTTTTTTCAAACAAATTTTCTGGGATTTTCTTAAGGGTTTTTGGAGGGTTTTTCTCAAACAAAAAAGTGATTTTTTTTTTTTTCTTCATTTTTTCACCATGATGATGGGTTCTAGAAAATCTAGAGCCAAACCAAGGCCTCAACCTTTGAAAGAATCCAAATTGATGACAAGAAATTTGCGCATAGTTTTTGATGATCCTGATGCAACTGATTCATCCGAAGATGAGTCAAACCAATCAACAAGAATCAGACGAAGTATCGTTGATATTCCGATGCCACCGGTTGTTTCTGCGGTATTATCTCAAAACAGTTCCTCCGAGAAGCCGAAGATTGCTACAAGGAAGAAAAAGACCTGTCTTTCACCACAAGCTCAAACCAAGAAGAAGGTTGTTCCATCAACAGCATCTGCTGCAGCAACAACAAGAAGGGGACAATCCTCTGCCAGATACCGAGGCGTTCGTATGCGAAAATGGGGGAAATGGGCCGCGGAGATTCGTGATCCATTCAAAGGTGCTAGAATCTGGTTGGGAACTTACAACACTGCTGAGGAAGCTTCTGAAGCTTATGAATCCAAAAGGCTTCAATTTGAAATGATGGAAGCTGAAATGGCTGCAGGAACACGCCTCAACCGTGTTTCTGGTTCTTCTGCTGCAGCCCGTCCAGCTACTAATGCTGCTAATGCGTCTATGTCGGAGAAATTCTCAACAACTACTGAAGAATCTCAGAGCTTATTCTCACATGGATCGCCTTCTTCCGTGCTTGAATTGGATACCGTAGCATCGTCCAATTTGATTGAGAAGGTTGATGTTCCATCGGTCAACAATGGTGCTGCTGCTGAAGACGAAGCGATTGAAATGGTGGCTTGTCAACTTGAAGAGCTAGAAATTCCAGATCTGAGTGTTTTGAACTTGCCTGAGCCACCGGTTGCTGCTGCAGAGAATCCTATTGGGACTGATCCCAATCTTGGTTTTGGATTCGATTTTGATCGGTTTAACATCGATAATTTTGAACTGGGTTATGATGACTTTGATGATGACCTTGGCGACTTAAGGGATCTTCACATTCATGGATTTGATGACAATGTGCCTAGTGAGCTTCCTGATTTTGATTTTGCTGCTGATGATGATGAATTTGCTGCATGGATTGATGAACCCCTCCAACACAACATGCCTTGTCCCAAAGTTTTGTAGTCTCTTAGGAGTGAGACTAGGTAGTGGTAGTAATGGTAGTAGTACTATGATGTTCTAGATTTTGCTTGATGATTATGTAGTTTTGTGAGAAAACATCGGATCTGCAGAACCAGTTTTTGATTGAGAGTGATCACTCTATTATCATTTTGAGCTTATATTTATTTATTATATGTTGTTTATTGAGGAGTTGTAATGGTATTAGTTTGAATGTCATACAGGATCCTTTGGTTTTCTTGTGCTATTAGAGCCGTCCCAAGGGTTCTTGCTTTATATTTTCTATATTGCTTAGTAGTATGTTGTAATTTGAAAGTTGTTCTTCTATTGCTGTGGATGAATCATGAATGAACCTTCAAATATTTTGATTGCATTGTTTTTCTCGTCTATTGTTTGATGCTATGAAATGAACCACATATGCTCTTCGAATTAATCATGCTTCAGCATCAAACACGTGTCAGTATCAGACGCAGCACAACACTAACACATATGATTACGTTAAATTATGACATTTTTATAAATTATTATTAGTGTTGACGTGTTCGTGTTTGGTATCCGTTTTTGTGTTTGTGGTTCCATAACTTTGAGATATTTCTTGTAGTGGTGATAGATCACTGCTTTGAGTTGGTTGGATGGAAGATGGGAGGAGATAAAAATATGGTACTTGTATAGTTGTATTAGAGATATGAGAAATACAAAATATAATTTATTTTCCAATGACAAAAGAGTGTATGTACTAGTAAGAGTGTATTTGTTTTCCAATTTGTACTAGTATTAATTATTATTTTTTGTTTTTTAATCAACAAGTATATTTGTAGTCAAAAAAACGAGAGACTTGATTTCTTTTCCCTGGCTTTATATATAAGGTTATTTCATTACAAGTTAACTTTTATTTTATTTTAACTAAAGAAGACATATTTGTTTATTAATTTATTTAAATGATAAAACATATATATAAAAAAAAACATAAATTAACTTCACTAAAATTGTAAGTGAATCACAGAATCAGCATGAAAGCACGACTAAATTAATAGCATAAAATAATTGCATTTTATATGTAGAGCCGGTGATCGAAACCATAATCTCTCACTTATTTCTCATAAGAGGTGAATTTCTACCTATTAGACTACCTAAAAAGTAAGAGAATACTCGCGAGCGGTAAGGAGAGAAATGAACAATTACAAAATTTAACGAGGTAATTTTTTTTTAAGAAGCTAAAATTAGCTCATCCAAATTGATACCAGTGAGAATCGAACTTGAGACCTTAAGCAGAAGAACACTACTAAGTCTCAAATTAATACCACCTGACCAACACCCAAGTAGGTTTTAACAAGGTAAATTATTTGGTAGATATTTATTTGAAAATTGGTATATTATAAGCAACATGTGTTTAAAAAATGACATTTATTTTAATATAATAGTAAAAGATGAAAATGAATTTTTTTTAAAAGAATAATTTTTTTTTTTAATTTAAAAAATGACAATAATTTTTGTTTATGAGATACCATATCTAGGAGAGTTCACCATAACAAATACTATTATAGGGTAGCCGCCAGTACTTGTACCCAGCTGTATCGCATTTCATTTCATATTTCATATATAGTAATAGTATCACACATTTTGATTCACTCTTTTATAATTTTTAGTCGGTAGGTTCCTTTTTTCCGCATATCATTTATAGTACGAATTGATTTTTTGCTGCGATTTTATGATCAACATGTGATGTAGGGTGTTACATTTCCCTAATTAGAAAATTATCTGATTTTATATAATAATAAATAAGTATCAATAATGCACCTTTTCTTCTTCATGAATATATATTAATTAATTACTAGTCCTCACATGAGCACACAAAAAACAAATTCAAGATTTGAGAATTTTATTTTTGTTTGACAAAAGAATATCTAAGTTGTTTTGACCTTAAAAACAATTTGTTTTGATTTATTTTAAATTATTTAGACTGTGGTCCGTCTTGGCCAGATAGATAGAGGTCGGGTCGATTGTTCAGCATTTCTATGAAGAATAGAGTTGCAATAATATTAACCATACATATACTCGTAGTGGATAAAACATAGTACGAATACTATAAAATACTACCATATTAGATATTTGAAGATGATCAAATATATTGATGTTTGTTTATCTTTTTCTCATAAATTCTATCTACAGAAATTAATATTATTCAAAATGTTTCAAACATTTTTTTTTGAGTGGCTTTCAAACATTAAATTTGGATATACTATCTTTTAACTGTAGTGAGAATTTCACTACAATCAACGCTCATTATCTTACCCAATTATTAATATAGACGACAATTATTATGAATTTATACTACTAAAATGTAGTACATTTCTCAATCGTTAGTTGGTTTAGTGGTAATTGGCGCTGAATTTAGTAGGGAGGACCACAGTTCGATCTCCCGTAACTGTGATCGGAAGGGGGTTGAAACCACTTGATGTCAGAACTGACCCCCGAACCAGATTCAATTGGTAGTGAAAAAAAAAAATTGTAGTATATGCCATCTAAAACTACTAAAATATATGTTCACAAAAAAAACTACTTGTAAAACCCAACTCGATTGTTATTGTGATATTTTTAAACTAAACACCTTCATTTGAATTCAAATATGAAATTTTAAATTGCATGTATGAGGTTTAGTGATATTTACTACTATGTCTAAAAAAACAAACAATTTTTTTAATATCGTTTCATTGATAACCTAAAAGAGATATGTATTATCATATTTTAGTATTGTATTAAATACATTATAATTTTTAATGAAACAATTCTTTGTCAGATTTTACTTATTTTTTTACTTAGTTGTGAAGAAACAACAAAACAGTATCGTATTAAATTTAAATACTTATTTTTGTTTACACTTTCGAAATTGAATGCACTTCAATTCACTTCTAAATTTTGTCCATATATTGATTGGATTATTCTGTTAGAGTTTTTTTTCTCGCAATTTTTTGTTTACACTTTCGAGGTTGAAATTGATTGGAATATTCGGTTAGTTTCTTTTTTTGCAATTTTCGCTTACACTTTCGAGGTTGAAATTGATTCAAGCATTTAGTTAAAGTTTGTTTTTTCCACAATTTTTATTCACACTTCCGAGGCTGAATGCACATAACTTTGTGAGAACCTCTGTAACTCTTTATAGAAAGTGAGTAGATTCCTCTTACTATGATGCTTAGTTCAGATTACTTTCTATTGGAAGAGTTGGAGTATCTTTCGTACTTCTTGTAATAAATTTTCTCTATCGTAGGAGTTGGAGAACCTTTTAATATTTAGTACTACATATTTGATTTCTTTTTGTATTTTTTTAATAAAATGACCAATGTTGTACATTACTTGTTAATTTGTTAATTTTCTTTAAAGTTGAAAATCAAACTCGAAATCATGCTTATCACCTCAACAACCAAATCAACCCTATAACTCCTCTTTATTTTGTTAATTTAGTACCATTTGTGCATAACAAAATTTATTATGATTTGAAGGATTTGTGTTTATTTACAAGCTTTCGTATACGCCTCCGTGTTTTAAAGAATGGTCAACATTTTAGTGTAACATTTATCGGTTAATTAAGTTAGATCAGCTCATCACCAAGTATTTTTTCAATGATATTAATCCTTCGGTTGTTATAGGAAGAGAATCTTTTTTGTCAAAAAATATAAAAGGAAGAGAATCTTAATAGAGTTCGGCCACAAGTAAACTCTTTTTAACAAAAATTATAATTAGATTAATATAAAAAAAATAAATTATAATTAGATTCTTCTAAATAATTTGTTCGATAGTCGTTCATTAAAATATAATGATGGTGAGACCTACTCTACCCTTCATAATTTGAGAATATTTACTCATCAATCAATAAGAACAAACCACATAAATAGATTTATATGTGGTCTTCACAAATTTATTACAAATTAGTTGTAGGGACTACATACAAATCTACTTATGTGAATAGTTATTGGTTGATGGGTAAATACTCCAAAATTATAAAAAGTAGATTAGAAAAAAAAACCCCAAAATAAATACTAACATTCACTAAAATGGTGAATAGTTGTATATTTCTCTTATTTTTCGGCATATTTTTGTTCTCCTACTTTTCCTCAAATACAAGAGAATCCAAATACTACAAAGTCTTTGGGTAAGAGTGGAATAAGGGATCCATGTAGATTCAATGGGATATGTGGCCCTAAACATTTTGCGAAGAATAAATCATAAAAACAAGAAGGAGAGTGATGTTGAATTGGTAAGTAAGGGGTGAGGGATTTAGGTGAAGTGGACCCCAACCACATTTGCAAACGGACAATTAATCATATTCTATATGCATATTCTACATGATAAAATACCAAGATTCAACAATTATTATCATATCATACTTATGTCTAAAGGCAGATGCATCCATACTGTATCCCTTTCCACCGTTGATCCTAACTCCCAACTCTTAAACCAAACAAATCCATCTATTTCTCGTTTAACTTTATTTGTGATTGGTCATTGTATTATTTAATCATTTATTTAATTTAAAATAAGTTTCTTTTCTTTGGTGATACCAACTTTGTAACTATTGGTTGCAAATCTTTGTCTAATTCTTGGTTCCCCACAATAAAACAGCATTATGTGGTTCTTGTTGGTGCACTAGAATTAAAGATGATGACAAAAGGAATAACGGCGCAAAATGAGAGAATGAAAAAAAAAAGGTTGTATTAATGATAGCTACTACAAGACTATTTATACAAAAATGTTAGATATTTTGTGTTGGCTGCATTTTGGTAAAACAAATAGTTAAGCAGGATGTGGTATGGAACGTTACAACATTAGATCCTGACAGCTGTACGCCAGCTAGCGTATCTTTTGTGCGCACATTTTATTTTAAGAGAATATCTTTTCTCTTTATTCAGTCCTTGTGTGTGCATTAAGGAAGGTTTTATTTTCTAAACAGATCTTTTGTTTAAAGATTGTTTTAGAAATTATTGTGAAGATTTGTTTTAAAAAACATATCAAATCTTTTAAAGATATGGTTTTATTTTATATTTGTGAGCTGGATATATTTCTGGAAAGAATCTCTTGGAGCCCAAGTTATCAGCTATATAAGGAAGACTCAAGACCTAGTTTTCCTCACCGAAACCAATGTATTAAAATGTAGACTTTTAGGGTTTCGTGTCTATGTAAGCCTTGTGCTTTAGATTTGTGCGCCTTTCTTGTATCGATTGATGCAAGCTTAGGACATAGGTTACTGTAATCTTCTTCCAAACCTTTAGGTAAGAAGCTAGAGTAGTTTGCACTCCAAAACCTTTAGGTACGGAGTATAGAAGCTTTTGGTATACTCGCATGAGTATAGTTTTTTTGAAGAGTGTCTTCACACATGTTTTATGTACCCCAACCTTTGATAGGTTGGTCAGAACCCTTGTTGGGATTACAAGGAAGAGGAAGTGAGATGGTGCATCTCAGATCTAGGCTAAGACCCTAGGTTGTAAACAATAGGGGAGTTGCTAGATGGGAAGAGCATAAACTTGAGGGTTTTGTCATCAGTCTAGGGCTATTGATTATTGGTTACATTCCTGGATTGGTATCCCCCAGATTAGGTTGCTGTTTGCGCTGAACTGGGTTAACAAACCTCTGTGTGTTGTTTATCTTCTTGCTGTTTACTGTTTATACTATTGTCCATTGTGTTTTTACGTTGGCACGATGTTGGAACATCATATACCACATCTATGACCAGCGTGCCAGAATTTCAATTGGTATCAGAGCAGGCATCCTGTTCTGTTTCTGGGTGAGATCCATGGAAGATACTTTCTGGCTTTATGGACAAGGAAGAAGAAGATGTGCTTGTTGCTCCGATACTGTTCTTGTTGTATGCTGAAGTTGAGGGGGAGCATACGTTTTGATATTGAGGGGGAGTATTGTGTGAGGCTGAGTGTGTTCAAATCCGCTGCTGCATGTCTCTGATGCTGGGAGCAAAGTATTTCTCGCCTGATGTAACTATCCGAGAAATTATTTTGCTGGTTGCGTGTGCAAGACGTTCTTCGCCTGATGTAACTATCCAAATTACAACTTGCTTGCAAAGTATTTCTTTACTTGATGTAACTATCTGAAGAAGTAGTTTGCTGTGGCTGTCTGCAAAATAATATTCGCTTGATGTAACTATCCGAATTGTTCTCCACTTGATGTAACTATCTGAAGAACTATTTTGCTAATGCCGTGCGTAAAGTAATTTTCACTTGATGTAACTATCTGAAAATTTACTTTGCCACTTTGAGTTCCTTCTCCACTGCGTATCCATGAAGACCTGAAGGAAAGATCACAACTGGTTTCCCACGAAGAGGTTTTAGCCAAAATTTGCCAAAGGGGGAGATTGTTGGATATTTTGTGTTGGCTGCATTTTGGTAAAACAAATAGTTAAGCAGGATGTGGTATGAAACGTTACAACATTAGATCCTGACAGCTGTACGCCAGCTAGCGTATCTTTTGTGCGCACATTTTATTTTAAGAGAAGATCTTTTCTCTTTATTCAGTCCTTGTGTGTGCATTAAGGAAGGTTTTATTTTCTAAACAGATCTTTTGTTTAAAGATTGTTTTAGAAATTATTGTGAAGATTTGTTTTAAAAAACATATCAAATCTTTTAAAGATATGGTTTTATTTTATATTTGTGAGCTGGATATATTTCTGGAAAGAATCTCTTGGAGCCCAAGTTATCAGCTATATAAGGAAGACTCAAGACCTAGTTTTCCTCACCGAAACCAATGTATTAAAATGTAGACTTTTAGGGTTTCGTGTCTATGTAAGTCTTGTGCTTTAGATTTGTGCGCCTTTCTTGTATCGATTGATGCAAGGTTAGGACATAGGTTACTGTAATCTGCTTCCAAACCTTTAGGTAAGAAGCTAGAGTAGTTTGCACTCCAAAACCTTTAGGTACGGAGTATAGAAGCTTTTGGTATACTCGCATGAGTATAGTTTTCTTGAAGAGTGTCTTCACACATGTTTTATGTACCCCAACCTTTGATAGGTTGGTCAGAACCCTTGTTGGGATTACAAGGAAGAGGAAGTGAGATAGTGCATCTCAGATCTAGGCTAAGACCCTAGGTTGTAAACAATATGGGAGTTGCTAGATGGGAAGGACATAAACTTGAGGGTTTTGTCATCAGTCTAGGGCTATTGATTATTGGTTACATTCCTGGATTGGTATCCCCAGATTATGTTGCTGTTTGCGCTGAACTGGGTTAACAAACCTCTGTGTGTTGTTTATCTTCTTGCTGTTTACTGTTTATACTATTGTCCATTGTGTTTTTACGTTGGCACGATGTTGGAACATCATATACCACATCTATGACCAGCGTGCCAGAATTTCAATTGGTATCAGAGCAGGCATCCTGTTCTGTTTCTGGGTGAGATCCATGGAAGATACTTTCTGGCTTTATGGACAAGGAAGAAGAAGATGTGCTTGTTGCTCCGATACTGTTCTTGTTGTATGCTGAAGTTGAGGGGGAGCATACGTTTTGATATTGAGGGGGAGTATTGTGTGAGGCTGAGTGTGTTCAAATCCGCTGCTGCATGTCTCTGATGCTGGGAGCAAAGTATTTCTCGCCTGATGTAACTATCCGAGAAATTATTTTGCTGGTTGCGTGTGCAAGACGTTCTTCGCCTGATGTAACTATCCAAATTACAACTTGCTTGCAAAGTATTTCTTTACTTGATGTAACTATCTGAAGAAGTAGTTTGCTGTGGCTGTCTGCAAAATAATATTCGCTTGATGTAACTATCCGAATTGTTCTCCACTTGATGTAACTATCTGAAGAACTATTTTGCTAATGCCGTGCGTAAAGTAATTTTCACTTGATGTAACTATCTGAAAATTTACTTTGCCACTTTGAGTTCCTTCTCCACTGCGTATCCATGAAGACCTGAAGGAAAGATCACAACTGGTTTCCCACGAAGAGGTTTTAGCCAAAATTTGCCAAAGGGGGAGATTGTTGGATATTTTGTGTTGGCTGCATTTTGGTAAAACAAATAGTTAAGCAGGATGTGGTATGAAACGTTACAACATTAGATCCTGACAGCTGTACGCCAGCTAGCGTATCTTTTGTGCGCACATTTTATTTTAAGAGAAGATCTTTTCTCTTTATTCAGTCCTTGTGTGTGCATTAAGGAAGGTTTTATTTTCTAAACAGATCTTTTGTTTAAAGATTGTTTTAGAAATTATTGTGAAGATTTGTTTTAAAAAACATATCAAATCTTTTAAAGATATGGTTTTATTTTATATTTGTGAGCTGGATATATTTCTGGAAAGAATCTCTTGGAGCCCAAGTTATCAGCTATATAAGGAAGACTCAAGACCTAGTTTTCCTCACCGAAACCAATGTATTAAAATGTAGACTTTTAGGGTTTCGTGTCTATGTAAGTCTTGTGCTTTAGATTTGTGCGCCTTTCTTGTATCGATTGATGCAAGGTTAGGACATAGGTTACTGTAATCTGCTTCCAAACCTTTAGGTAAGAAGCTAGAGTAGTTTGCACTCCAAAACCTTTAGGTACGGAGTATAGAAGCTTTTGGTATACTCGCATGAGTATAGTTTTCTTGAAGAGTGTCTTCACACATGTTTTATGTACCCCAACCTTTGATAGGTTGGTCAGAACCCTTGTTGGGATTACAAGGAAGAGGAAGTGAGATAGTGCATCTCAGATCTAGGCTAAGACCCTAGGTTGTAAACAATATGGGAGTTGCTAGATGGGAAGGACATAAACTTGAGGGTTTTGTCATCAGTCTAGGGCTATTGATTATTGGTTACATTCCTGGATTGGTATCCCCCAGATTATGTTGCTGTTTGCGCTGAACTGGGTTAACAAACCTCTGTGTGTTGTTTATCTTCTTGCTGTTTACTGTTTATACTATTGTCCATTGTGTTTTTACGTTGGCACGATGTTGGAACATCATATACCACATCTATGACCAGCGTGCCAGAATTTCAATTGGTATCAGAGCAGGCATCCTGTTCTGTTTCTGGGTGAGATCCATGGAAGATACTTTCTGGCTTTATGGACAAGGAAGAAGAAGATGTGCTTGTTGCTCCGATACTGTTCTTGTTGTATGCTGAAGTTGAGGGGGAGCATACGTTTTGATATTGAGGGGGAGTATTGTGTGAGGCTGAGTGTGTTCAAATCCGCTGCTGCATGTCTCTGATGCTGGGAGCAAAGTATTTCTCGCCTGATGTAACTATCCGAGAAATTATTTTGCTGGTTGCGTGTGCAAGACGTTCTTCGCCTGATGTAACTATCCAAATTACAACTTGCTTGCAAAGTATTTCTTTACTTGATGTAACTATCTGAAGAAGTAGTTTGCTGTGGCTGTCTGCAAAATAATATTCGCTTGATGTAACTATCCGAATTGTTCTCCACTTGATGTAACTATCTGAAGAACTATTTTGCTAATGCCGTGCGTAAAGTAATTTTCACTTGATGTAACTATCTGAAAATTTACTTTGCCACTTTGAGTTCCTTCTCCACTGCGTATCCATGAAGACCTGAAGGAAAGATCACAACTGGTTTCCCACGAAGAGGTTTTAGCCAAAATTTGCCAAAAGGGGAGATTGTTGGATATTTTGTGTTGGCTGCATTTTGGTAAAACAAATAGTTAAGCAGGATGTGGTATGAAACGTTACAACATTAGATCCTGACAGCTGTACGCCAGCTAGCGTATCTTTTGTGCGCACATTTTATTTTAAGAGAAGATCTTTTCTCTTTATTCAGTCCTTGTGTGTGCATTAAGGAAGGTTTTATTTTCTAAACAGATCTTTTGTTTAAAGATTGTTTTAGAAATTATTGTGAAGATTTGTTTTAAAAAACATATCAAATCTTTTAAAGATATGGTTTTATTTTATATTTGTGAGCTGGATATATTTCTGGAAAGAATCTCTTGGAGCCCAAGTTATCAGCTATATAAGGAAGACTCAAGACCTAGTTTTCCTCACCGAAACCAATGTATTAAAATGTAGACTTTTAGGGTTTCGTGTCTATGTAAGTCTTGTGCTTTAGATTTGTGCGCCTTTCTTGTATCGATTGATGCAAGGTTAGGACATAGGTTACTGTAATCTGCTTCCAAACCTTTAGGTAAGAAGCTAGAGTAGTTTGCACTCCAAAACCTTTAGGTACGGAGTATAGAAGCTTTTGGTATACTCGCATGAGTATAGTTTTCTTGAAGAGTGTCTTCACACATGTTTTATGTACCCCAACCTTTGATAGGTTGGTCAGAACCCTTGTTGGGATTACAAGGAAGAGGAAGTGAGATAGTGCATCTCAGATCTAGGCTAAGACCCTAGGTTGTAAACAATATGGGAGTTGCTAGATGGGAAGGACATAAACTTGAGGGTTTTGTCATCAGTCTAGGGCTATTGATTATTGGTTACATTCCTGGATTGGTATCCCCCAGATTATGTTGCTGTTTGCGCTGAACTGGGTTAACAAACCTCTGTGTGTTGTTTATCTTCTTGCTGTTTACTGTTTATACTATTGTCCATTGTGTTTTTACGTTGGCACGATGTTGGAACATCATATACCACATCTATGACCAGCGTGCCAGAATTTCAATTGGTATCAGAGCAGGCATCCTGTTCTGTTTCTGGGTGAGATCCATGGAAGATACTTTCTGGCTTTATGGACAAGGAAGAAGAAGATGTGCTTGTTGCTCCGATACTGTTCTTGTTGTATGCTGAAGTTGAGGGGGAGCATACGTTTTGATATTGAGGGGGAGTATTGTGTGAGGCTGAGTGTGTTCAAATCCGCTGCTGCATGTCTCTGATGCTGGGAGCAAAGTATTTCTCGCCTGATGTAACTATCCGAGAAATTATTTTGCTGGTTGCGTGTGCAAGACGTTCTTCGCCTGATGTAACTATCCAAATTACAACTTGCTTGCAAAGTATTTCTTTACTTGATGTAACTATCTGAAGAAGTAGTTTGCTGTGGCTGTCTGCAAAATAATATTCGCTTGATGTAACTATCCGAATTGTTCTCCACTTGATGTAACTATCTGAAGAACTATTTTGCTAATGCCGTGCGTAAAGTAATTTTCACTTGATGTAACTATCTGAAAATTTACTTTGCCACTTTGAGTTCCTTCTCCACTGCGTATCCATGAAGACCTGAAGGAAAGATCACAACTGGTTTCCCACGAAGAGGTTTTAGCCAAAATTTGCCAAAAGGGGAGATTGTTGGATATTTTGTGTTGGCTGCATTTTGGTAAAACAAATAGTTAAGCAGGATGTGGTATGAAACGTTACAACATTAGATCCTGACAGCTGTACGCCAGCTAGCGTATCTTTTGTGCGCACATTTTATTTTAAGAGAAGATCTTTTCTCTTTATTCAGTCCTTGTGTGTGCATTAAGGAAGGTTTTATTTTCTAAACAGATCTTTTGTTTAAAGATTGTTTTAGAAATTATTGTGAAGATTTGTTTTAAAAAACATATCAAATCTTTTAAAGATATGGTTTTATTTTATATTTGTGAGCTGGATATATTTCTGGAAAGAATCTCTTGGAGCCCAAGTTATCAGCTATATAAGGAAGACTCAAGACCTAGTTTTCCTCACCGAAACCAATGTATTAAAATGTAGACTTTTAGGGTTTCGTGTCTATGTAAGTCTTGTGCTTTAGATTTGTGCGCCTTTCTTGTATCGATTGATGCAAGGTTAGGACATAGGTTACTGTAATCTGCTTCCAAACCTTTAGGTAAGAAGCTAGAGTAGTTTGCACTCCAAAACCTTTAGGTACGGAGTATAGAAGCTTTTGGTATACTCGCATGAGTATAGTTTTCTTGAAGAGTGTCTTCACACATGTTTTATGTACCCCAACCTTTGATAGGTTGGTCAGAACCCTTGTTGGGATTACAAGGAAGAGGAAGTGAGATAGTGCATCTCAGATCTAGGCTAAGACCCTAGGTTGTAAACAATATGGGAGTTGCTAGATGGGAAGGACATAAACTTGAGGGTTTTGTCATCAGTCTAGGGCTATTGATTATTGGTTACATTCCTGGATTGGTATCCCCCAGATTATGTTGCTGTTTGCGCTGAACTGGGTTAACAAACCTCTGTGTGTTGTTTATCTTCTTGCTGTTTACTGTTTATACTATTGTCCATTGTGTTTTTACGTTGGCACGATGTTGGAACATCATATACCACATATATGACCAGCGTGCCAGAATTTCAAAAAACAAAAGTGTCACATAGGCCTTAATAAAGTATAAACTTAGTGAGCAAGAATAAAAGTACAAATAGTACAAACTAAGAAATACTAAAATGCCCTTAAAGTATAAATTACTTCTAACACCATCCCTTAATTTATACTTAGACAAAACTAACGACACCAATTCCATCCCTCAAACGAAGAAATTGATCAGTCTTGATAGCCTTTGTCAACACATCTGTCAGCTGCTTCTGGGTGCTACAGTGCACAACTTCAAGCACTTCATTCTGAACCTGATTCCTCAGAAAATGATACTTGGTCTCAATATGCTTGCTTCTTCCATGTAGCACTGGATTCTTGGCAAGATTGATTGCAGACTTGTTATCAATCATCAGCTTCAGAGGCTTATTTACCTTGATCTTCCGATCCTGCAGTAAATTCAGAAGCCACACAGCTTGGCATGCAGTCACAACACCTGCAATATATTCAGCTTCACAGGTTGGTAGAGCAACAACAGGTTGCTTCTTGGAACACCAAGAAATAGGACTTCCCAGAAATTTGAAGAAGTATCCAGAAGTGCTTCTTCTATCAACTCTGTCCCCACACCAATCAGAATCTGAATAACTCAGAAGTTCTGATTCAGTCTTTCCTTCCGAGGGGAATATCACTCCATGCTTCAGAGTCCCCTTGATATACCTCAGAATCCTGACAGCAGCTTGGTAATGGGACCATTTTGGTTTACTCATAAATCTGCTAACCATTCCAACTGCAAAGCAAATATCAGGTCTGGTATTACACAATACCTTAGAGAACCAACCAACTGTTTGAAGGTTGTAGCATCCACATCCTCTCCATCAGAATCAGAGTCCAACTTCTGATTCGTATCAGAAGGTGTGATAGCAACTTTGCAATTCTCCAGCTTAAATCTCTTCAGAAGCTCAAGTTCATACTTCATCTGATGTAAAATGATTCCTTTCTCAGAATACAGAAATTCCATCCCTAGAAAGTAACTCATTTTTCCAAGATCTATCATCTCAAACTCATTCATCAGAACCTTCTTGAACTTAGCTATCTCTTGTTCAAAACTTCCTGTCAGCAATATGTCATCAACATACAAACATACCAGAATCATATTGCCTTCTGAAGTGTGCTGAACATAAACACCATATTCCAACTCACATTTCTGAAATCCATGCTTCTTGAAAAATGAACCAATCTTCATATTCCAGGCTCTGGGTGCTTGTTTCAATCCATACAAGACTTTATGTAATCTATACACCATCCCTTCCTGATTCTTTTTCTCAAAACCAGGAGGTTGTGACACATATACCTCTTCTTGTAATGGACCGTTTAGAAATGCAGATTTCACATCTAAATGCATCAGAGGCCAATTCCTGTTAGCAGCTATTGCGATTACCAGTCTAATTGTCTCATGTCTTGCTACAGGTGCAAACACTTCAGAATAATCTAGCCCAGGTTTCTGCAGAAATCCTCTTGCTACTAACCTCGCTTTGTGTTTGCTAATTGATCCATCTGGCTTTAGCTTCTGCTTGAAAACCCATCTGACGCTGATGGCTTTCTTGCCTTTTGGAAGTTCTGACAGCTTCCAAGTCTTGTTTCTTTCTATAGCCTCAAGTTCCTCCTTCATGGCATTCAGCCAGACTTTCTTCTTGAGCGCTTCTTCAATACCCACTGGTTCAGAATCTACTAACATGGCACACTGAATGACATCTCCCTCTGAGTCAACTTCTGTGTCTTGCAACATGCCAAAATCTGCAAACCTTCTTGGTATAGTTCTGACTCTTTGTGGCCTTTGAGCTACTTCAAAGTCACCAGCTCCAGAGACACGACCTCCAGAGTCACCACCTTCAGAGTCATCCCTTTTAGAAGAATGACTACTATCAGACTCTGGATCATCATCAGAGTCTGGTTCAGAATCTGGATCAGAATCAGATTCACCATCTGACTCATCTTCAGAAGATTCTTCATCTTCTGACTCTAACTCTTCTTCAAAAGTTATCTCTACCTCAGAAGTTGGTTGAGACTCTCTCCAATCCCAAACTTCTGATTCTTTCACAATGACGTCTCTGCTAACTTCAACCTTGTTAGTTTCTGGACAATAGAGCTTGTATGCACCTGTACTGTGGTACCCCACCAATAACATCACTCTGCTCCTATCATCCAGCTTCTTCCTTCTAGCTTCTGGAACATGTTTGTAACACACAGAACCAAAAACCTTCAGATGACTAACACTCTGCTTCTCTTTAGTCCACTTCTCTAAAGGAACAATTTCCTTCAGCCTCTTTGTTGGACACCTATTCAGAACATATGCTGCAGTAGCAACAGCTTCTCCCCAGAGTTTGTGAGGAAGCTTCTTCTCTTTTAGCATACTTCTCGTCATATCAAGCAAAGTACGGTTTCTTCGTTCAGCAAGACCATTGTGCTGAGGATTATAAGGAGCAGTAACCTCATGCTCAATTCCATTATCATCACAGAACTTCTGGAATTCTATAGAGTTATATTCACCTCCACCATCCGTTCTGAGGATCTTTATCTTCTGACCACTCTGCTTCTCAGCCTTCACCTTGAACTTCTCGAATTCTGTGAACACCTCAGTCTTAAACTTGATAAGTGTTACCCACGTCATTCTTGTGAACTCATCCACAAAAGACATAAAATACCTATTTCCTCCAAGTGAAGGTTCTGGAAATGGTCCACACACATCAGAGTGCACTACTCCCAGAGCATGCTTTGCTCTTGGAGCAACTTCTGATACAAATGGCAATCTGGGTTGTTTGCCTTTCATGCATATCTCACATGACTTCTCAGGCTTCACAATCTTAGGAATGCCACGTACGAGCTTCTTAGAACTTAGATGCCCCAGACTTCTATAGTTCAGATGCCCCATCCTCTTATGCCACAACTTACTATCACCTTCTGAGCCTTCTGCACTCAGACACTCTGTTTCAGCTGTTTCAACATTCACCTTGAATGTTCTGTTGCTTCCCTGTTCAGATTGCATAATCAACTTCTGATTGGAATCATACAACTTCAAGAGGTTGTTCTTCATAACAACTGAGAAACCTTTCTCAATGAGCTGACCTACACTCATCAGATTGCTTCTGATTCCAGGAACATACCAAACGTCCTTGATCAGAACAGTCTTCCCATTCTTCACTTTAACTTTGACATTTCCCATACCTTCTGCATTAAGGTACTTATCATCAGCACATCTGATCTTTGCCCTCCTTCTGGAGTCAAAGTCTATCTGCCAGAGTTTGTTTCCAGTCAAGTTGTTAGACTACTAGGCTATCACTTAGAAGGGGGGGTTGAATAAGTGAACCTTGAAACAATGTCGTTTTTAAAAAATTATTTGTTTCAATCGAGCGCAAGCGGAAAACCACCGGATCGGTAGTCTATGCACCGATTGACCAAAGGAAACGTAGTATAAGCCTTTGAACGTTTTATGAAAAGATTTGAAATGATAGAGTTCAAAATTTGAATTTAAACAATGAATTAAATTCAGTCCCAAGCAAGTTACAATATCAAATTTAAACACAATCACAATCAAGCATAACAATTGAATTTTTTGATGTTCTAATACGAACATGAAAAATTCAATCGATTCAAGAAATCAATGAAATTATAACAAGTAAAATATTGAGAGAGAGAGAGAGAGAGAAACACACAACGATTTGATTAGGGAGTTCCCCGGATTTCGCGTCGTCCACACGTTTGTCCGAGTACGTCTCCCCCCAAATAACCAAACGGGTTATTTGAGAGTGTATAGATCAAAAATGATTAACAACACGTGCACAGTTTACAATTGAATCTTATAAACCTATAACGAGACAAAGAGTAAACTATGCAACAAAACCTCGACACACAACGAAACTTCGCCCTCTGATTCCAACGATCCGACCCGTGCCAAACCGCACTCGATCGTCCAGCTGAGTCCTTCGTTTCTTGTTGTCGATCCTTCAAGACAAGCACGATCTTGAATCCTTTGAGAGAAACTAGAACCTTCAACATACAATCCAACCCGACTACGATTCTGATTCATCGCGAACCGTATCGAACGTTATCACACAAAAATGCAACCTCTATTGAATTGATCCCATACTCAAACTTCAATTTTGATTGCAATCTTTGATGAAGATGATGAATTTGTGTTGAATGAAACCTTTGATTCAAATTCTCACTCAATTTGCAACCCAAAGTGTTTTCTGATCTTTCACACTAGTTTCCTCTTTTTACAATGACACATCACATTGCTATTTAAAGAGAGAATAGAATTGAGCAAATTTGGGCAAAATTCAACATACGTGTATCGATACAAATGATGGTTTGTATCGATACAAACCCTTTGACCAGCGATCAAATTGAAAATATCGACCTATGTATCGATACAAAGATGTATATGTATCGATACATATATCAGTTTCTTGAAATCTTGACTGATATGTATCAAATCATGCAAGCATGATTCGATACATCATGCACTCTCTGATTTTTGAGAGAAGTGAGTGTGTATCGATACATGCAAGCATGATTCGATACACAGGTGACTCTCTGCCTCTGAGAGATCACTTTTGTATCGATACAAGTGATAGATGTATCGATACAAATTGCACAAAATCAGTCTGAAGTAATTTCAGGACATTTGTATCGATACACATGTTTATGTATCGATACATAATACCTAAAAATCAGTTTTTCAAAGTTTAGAAATAGTTTTTCGCTGTCAAGTCATTTGTAATGTTGCCAAAATATGTTCTACTCTATTTTCATGTGTTTTGACAATTATTAAAACATGAGGATGAACAGGTGCACTTACATTCTCCCCCTTTTTGATAATTGTCAAAACTATGCATAAGCTAACTAAGCCTATACCTAATATGCAATAAAATAGCAATATGTATACAGACGCAATAAAAACACCAAGGCTAACAATAAGCACGCTCCCCCTGAGTTGATGCCATAATGCGATTGTCATAGTAGATAATATTCAAGATTCTTTTAGCTATTCATCCTTAGCTTGTGCATCCAAATCTCTCCCCCTTTGACAATATCAAAAAGAAGAAGAGAGTCTATCAGAAGTATTGTGTTCAAACAATTTTAATCCAAAGTCATATAGTGCACTTACATTTGTCGAAATGCACTTATATGATAAAAGTTCCTAACCAATATAAATACATACAAAGATATGCCAAAATATAGCAATGACGAATACCAAAATTTCATGACAAATATGGAATGTAGAATAACAAACCAAAACCAACGCATGAATATTGTAACACATCGACATTTTAAATCAATCAACATATCAAAATATGGGACGAAAATAAACAAACTAATGCAACAAATGCATAAACATAAACGCGATAATCCATACAAACCAAATTATCCAAATACCAAGTCATACAATCAAAAGTAAATGTTGTCAAAAACACGACAACTTTAAAAATTATCCGTACAACCCAATTGAAAATAAGAAAAGTCATAAGAAATAACAATAAATTGTTCATGCGGAGAAAGAAATAAAATGCATTAGAAAGCAAGAATTAAGCAACATTGTCATCATTCATCCATATTGTCCGGGTTAGGAGGAGGGTTAGGATTATAGTAACCATGCATCTGAGCCTGCATCTCATCGAATCGGGTGGTCACATAGGTTCGGAGGTCATTGGTGGTGGTGTACAACTCGTCAATCCTAGCATTTTGAGTTTGATAGTTTTGAGTGTACTCATTGTAAAAAGTGGTTTGTTGCATGCTCATATTTCTCATTAAGTCCATCATCTCATTCCAATTACCACCTTCTTCACCTTGACCCTCACCATCACCTTCATCTTGCCTAACATTCCTCCTTTGCCTCCTACCTCTTGGAGCAGCAGCTTGACCTTCATTCTCATCATCTAGACCATGGTAGACATACGTATTGTCAACATTTAATGCCCAGTTCATTTTGGCCATTTGTGTCTCACTGAACTTTTGCAATCTTCCAAGAGTAGTGTACTCAATTGGAAGATTTTGGCCAACCTTGAACTTCTTCAATATGGTAGCAATCAAGCTACAGTACCCAAAGCTTTGATCCCTACTAGAATTCCTTAAGTCAAACATCCGACTCACAATATAGAACGGCCAATCAACTTTCCGGTCCTCCATAAGCAAGAACATCAGATCAATGTATTTTCTATCCATTCTAGAACTAGCACTTTTCGGACGCAATATGTGACTCACAATCCAGTAAACCACTCTAGCATTTACACTTAATTTTCCGGTTCCCATGGTTTCCGGAATATTGCCATTTCTAGTAATAGAGGAGATGAAGACATTTGAGTCATAATCAACCTGACTCGTCTTAGAATATGCCAAGAGATCCTCCCCGGTTATCCTATTTCCGGTACTCATGCCAAATAAATCAAACCACATATTCGCAGTGAACTTGTAAACTTTACGACCCCAACAAAATTCAAACTCAGCCCCATTTCTTTCCTGTAGTCCAACATAGAAAATCCTAACCAAAGTATCATTGTATTTGGTTTGCAAATCACAAAATGTGTCAAGTTGTTCATTTTCTAAAATCTCCGCAATATCATTCAAATGCAAATTTTTGAGAGTTTCAATACTAACAGACTTCTGAGGTAACACACTCCTATTTCTACAATATTGAGTGTATGTAGTAATGCAATCTTTATGAACAAATTCATCTTCCCTAAGTCCAAAGTTAGGAACCTCACTACTACTACCTTCTATTTCCTTTCCTCTCTTAGATTTCTTTGGTGCCATTCCTAGGAGATTAAGAAGTAGAATGAATTACCTTGAATTATTGATGAAGAACTTGAACAACTTTCACAAACCCCAAATTGATGAATCCTTTGAATTTGAAGATGATGCAACTTTAAACACGAAATTGATGAGGGAAATTGAGTGGGTAATGAATTTGAAGTGGTTTGGTGTTAATTTTTGTGAAATTTGGTTGAGTTTGTGAGAGATTTTGATAATTGGGGATGAGGGTTTTATGCCCTTTTTCGTGTGGAGAAGAAGAAGTTTTGATGGTTTGATGAATGAGTGAATGAAAATTGATACTTAAAACCGTTTTTTACGCGTTTGTATCGATACAAATGTATGTTTGTATTGATACAAGTTGGTTTTTCTGAAGCATGTATCGAAGCATGCAAGCATGTATCGATACATGAGTTACGTTCTGTCCAAACTGAAGAGCTATGTATCGATACAAGCATCATATGTATCGATACATATCAGTTCATTTTGAAAATTTTGAAAAATAACCAACATGTATCCATGCAATGTTTATTTGTATCGATCCAAAATGCATTATTTTCAAGTTTTCTCAAAATACATGAACATATAAATTTCAAAAATAATTTTTATGACTTCCAAATAACATGTATGTATGAAACACAAATAACCAATAAGGTACACTTTTATGTATGTGAGCAAAACAAAGTACCAAAGCACATTATAACATGAGAACACATGTTAAACCATATATGCATGATAAAGCATCCACATAAATGAATCAAAGTACCAAAATTAATCATATGAAAAATATATGTCTATCTATGCACACAAAGTCACATATATAAGAACAAAACAAACATATACAAACCTAAGTATAAACTTAATATGGTAATTGTAATGATTTTTGTCAAATCCCCATTTAAAACGTATGAGTCTCAAAAACTTATCAATATCTTTGAGCAAAATTCTTGGAAATGGAGGTTTAGACATCTATCAATACTAACTTCATATTAAGATGAAAAAGGTATATGTATATGAAACCAATGTACAAATGCCAAAAAAAATATAAAAGCAAAGATAGAGAATATAATCTTCCCTTAAGTGTTTAGATATAGGAAGTGATCAATTTCCATAACCTTGCAAATGTCGAGTTGAAGATTTTCTCATCACTTTACTTCTTCATGTGTCTTGAACTCCATTGTTGTAGGTGTCTCTTGTCAATGGTTCAAGACGTCTTCCCTACATACTTAGACATTTGAAATAGGTCCCCAACTCATGTTGGGTCCTAGTTGGTTAGTAGAGACATTATTGCCTAACTTAGGTAACCATTGCAATTTGCCTTTTGGTACCAAAACTTTTCGAGCATGACATTTTGCAATAGTATGACCCTTGTCACAACAATAATGACAAACGATATGAGGATTACTTTTCTTAGGATCCTTTTCAACAAATTTATACCTTTTATTACTAGGTTTCAATGATTTGTTGAATTTAGATGGATCAATTGCAAAAGTAATCTCCGGCTTGGATGGTTCTTTTAGCTTATCTTGTAACTTACGTAAGTCTCTACGTAAGTAAAAGCATCCATCACATCCGGTATTATTGTTACCACAAGTATCATAAGTCACAAGAGGTTTTTGAAGCATAGACTCTTTGAGAGCTTTCAACTCAAGCTCCGTTTCCGAAACTTTTGCCTCAAGGTATTTATTAACTTCCATTAAACCTTTTAGTCGTTGAAAAGCTTCTTTAGTTTCTTTGTGTAACTTTTCAAAAGCGACTTGTAACTCATGATATTCTAAAAGCGTATATGAGCTAGAGGGATTTTGGTTTACCTTTTTAGGAGCAAGTTTCTTGCGATCATGGGATGATAGGCACACATTTGCCAATGCATCTTCATCACTTGAGCTAGAGCTTGATGATGAAGAGGAAGATGAGCTTCCACTTTCCCATGCAACATATGCTTTCTTTCCTTTGTCCTTGCTTCCCTTTTTGAATGAAGGTGACTCCTTCTCTTTTCTCTTGAGCTTGGGGCAATCCGGCTTGAAATGACCAACTTAGCCACATTCATAGCATGCTCCCTTTTTGGAGTACCTAACATCTTCATTCTTCCGGCGGTAACCACTATCTTTCCGAAACTTCTTAAGATTGTTATCGGAATGTCTTATCCCATTCTTTCTCACATATCTATTGTAGCGTCGAACGAAGAGTCTCATTTCTTCATCATCGGAATCGTCTTCGCTTGAGCTACTTTCCACTTGCTCAACCTTTTTGGACTTGGATTTGGAGGCCTTTAGAGCAATGGACCTCTTATCCTTTTCTTTTTCCTTTTCGTTATGTTTTTCCTTTTTCTCACATTTCTCATGCTTTTCCAACAAATTAAGCACTTGTTCATGTTCCGTTAGCTTACCAAATAAGGTTGTGAGACTCAAAGTTGTGAGATCATTCGCTTCTTTGATTGCGGTGACCTTTGGTTGCCATGACCTATTAAGACATCTCAAAATCTTATTAGTAGCATCTTGATTTGTGATTGGTTTACCTAGACCATGTAACTTGTTGGTGATTTTTACAAATCTTTGTTGCATATCCGCAATGGTTTCACCATCTTGCATATGAAACAATTCGAATTCTTGAGTTAAGGTGTTTATTTTCGAAATTTTGACCTCATTAGTTCCCTCAAAATGAGTAACTAATGTATCCCACATTTCTTTGGCCGTAGAACAATGCGACATATGATAGAATTGTTCAATCCCAAGGGATGAAATAAGTATGTTTTGTGCCTTTGCATCGTAATTGACCTTTTTCTTTTCATCATCCGTCCATTGTGCCATAGGCTTATTTTCGACAATGCCATGAGGATCCGTGATAGTTGAAACAAACGGACCATTCTCAATAGCATTCCATACTTCACCATCAAAAGAATTGATGTGAATACGCATACTACTTTTCCAATAGTCAAAGTGATCGCCATTGAATATAGGAGCCCTATTATACGCCCCTTTCGGTGCAAAAGCCATGTTTTCTAATAATTGGCACAATTTACTCGGTTTAATCGTTTAAAATCGAACCGGGCTCTTGATACCACTTGTTAGACTACTAGGCTATCACTTAGAAAGGGGGGTTGAATAAGTGAACCTTGAAACAATGTCGTTTTTAAAAAATTATTTGTTTCAATCGAGCGCAAGCGGAAAACCACCGGATCGGTAGTCTATGCACCGATTGACCAAAGGAAACGTAGTATAAGCCTTTGAACGTTTTATGAAAAGATTTGAAATGATAGAGTTCAAAATTTGAATTTAAACAATGAATTAAATTCAGTCCCAAGCAAGTTACAATATCAAATTTAAACACAATCACAATCAAGCATAACAATTGAATTTTTTGATGTTCTAATACGAACATGAAAAATTCAATCGATTCAAGAAATCAATGAAATTATAACAAGTAAAATATTGAGAGAGAGAGAGAGAGAGAAACACACAACGATTTGATTAGGGAGTTCCCCGGATTTCGCGTCGTCCACGCGTTTGTCCGAGTACGTCTCCCCCCAAATAACCAAACGGGTTATTTGAGAGTGTATAGATCAAAAATGATTAACAACACGTGCATAGTTTACAATTGAATCTTATAAACCTATAACGAGACAAAGAGTAAACTATGCAACAAAACCTCGACACACAACGAAACTTCGCCCTCTGATTCCAACGATCCGACCCGTGCCAAACCGCACTCGATCGTCCAGCTGAGTCCTTCGTTTCTTGTTGTCGATCCTTCAAGACAAGCACGATCTTGAATCCTTTGAGAGAAACTAGAACCTCAAACATACAATCCAACCCAACTACGATTCTGATTCACCGCGAACCGTATCGAACGTTATCACACAACTTTGATGAAGATGATGAATTTGATTGCAATCTTTGATTGCACCGCGAACCGATTCTGATTCTGATACTCAAACTTCAATTTTGATTGCAATCTTTGATGAAGATGATGAATTTGTGTTGAATGAAACCTTTGATTCAAATTCTCACTCAATTTGCAACCCAAAGCGTTCTCTGATCTTTCACACTAGTTTCCTCTTTTTACAATGACACATCACATTGCTATTTAAAGAGATAATAGAATTGAGCAAATTTGGGCAAAATTCAACATACGTGTATCGATACAAATGATGGTTTGTATCGATACAAACTCTTTGACCAGCGTTCAAATTGAAAATATTGACCTATGTATCGATACAAAGATGTATATGTATCGATACATATATCAGTTTATTAAAATCTTGACTGATATGTATCAAATCATGCAAGCATGATTCGATACATCATGCACTCTCTGATTTTTGAGAGAAGTGAGTGTGTATCGATACATGCAAGCATGATTCGATACACAGGTGACTCTCTGCCTCTGAGAGATCACTTTTGTATCGATACAAGTGATAGATGTATCGATACAAATTGCACAAAATCAGTCTGAAGTAATTTCAGGACATTTGTATCGATACACATGTTTATGTATCGATACATAATACCTAAAAATCAGTTTTTCAAAGTTTAGAAATAGTTTTTCGCTGTCAAGTCATTTGTAATGTTGCCAAAATATGTTCTACTCTATTTTCATGTGTTTTGACAATTATTAAAACATGAGGATGAACTGGTGCACTTACACAAGTGATTTGAACACCCAGTGTCCATATAACACCAATCAGAGGAACATCTTCCATCAGACTCAGAAGCCATCAATAACACAGGTTCATCATCTGAATCACCTTTAGCTATATTTGCTTCTTCTGATTTCCTTCCTTTGTTTGCCAAACAGTCTCTAGCAAAATGGCCAAACTGTTTGCAACAGTAACATTGAACTTTCTTCTTCTCCTTTCCCTTCTGATATTTCTTCTCATCAGAAGTTGAAGCTTCCTTCTGGAATCTATCACCACGTCTATTAGAATGCTTCTGGTCCTTCTTGACAAAAGAAGCTTTCAGAGCTTGCTCAACCTCTCTTTCAGAAGTTCTCTCAGCCAGACGCAACTCTTGTGCTCCTAGACTGCTTTGCAACTCTTCTATTCTCATGGTTTCCAGATCTTTAGAATGTTCAATAGATACAACAATGTAATCAAATAGAGGAGTAAGTGATCTCAATATCTTCTCTATGATTACTTGTTCAGAAAGAGTTTCACCACAAGCTTCAATCTCATTAGTGATAACAATCACTCTGGAGATATACTCTGAAACCTTCTCATTGTTCTTCATGTTGAGATTCTCATATTGCTTTCTCAGGGATTGAAGCTTCACCTTCTTCACTGATACGTCACCACCGTAACACCTAACCAGTATATCCCACGCCCCCTTTGACGTCGTAGAATCAGCAATCTTCTCAAACACATTCGCATCCACACACTGATGGATAAAGAACAACGCTTTCTGATCTCTCTTCCTTGTTTCTCTCTGCGCTACCCTTTCTTCTTCCGTTGCATTTACTGCAACCGGAACGTATCCTTCAGTGACAAGATCTAGAACATCTTGAGCACCAAATAATATACGCATTTGAATCACCCACCTATTCCAGTTTTTACCATCAAGAACTGGAAGTTTGGTATTCAAGTTGCTTCCATTCATCTTTAAACTTGTGCAGAAAAAAGATTTCACTCACACTCACACAGTGTTTCCCTGTGTTTGGAACCGGAGCTCTAGATACCAATTGTTGGTGCACAAGAATTAAAGATGATGACAAAAGGAATAACGGCGCAAAATGAGAGAATGAAAAAAAAAAGGTTGTATTAATGATAGCTACTACAAGGCTATTTATACAAAAACAAAAGTGCCACATAGGCCCTAATAAAGTATAAACTTAGTGAGCAAGAATAAAAGTACAAATAGTACAAACTAACAAATACTAAAATGCCCTTAAAGTATAAATTACTTCTAACAGTTCTTAACGAAAGTGCTTACTTATCCTTTTCTTTCTCATGTTAACTAGAAGCCAAAAGAATAGAACATTATTTTTCATTTATAAAACCAAAATTTAAATGAGTTGGATTTCAGAGATAACAAAGTCGGTCTAACATTCAACAAATGCTTATAAAAGAACTTACAATTTTTGTACCAAAAAAAAAAAGAACTTACAATTTATATACCAAGAAGATCTTTACACACAACAAAAATTAAATTCAGATTCTTGTGCGATATGAGTTCTAACACCTTAGATCAAAATTGTTTTTTTTTTTTTTTTTGGGGGTCTTTTCCATCATGATTTGGAAAAAGAAGGACATCATACATTTCATTATTATTAATTTTCATCGTGTTATTTACTCCATCAATAATTAAATTATATTAAAACCGATTGATTACTTTGTTTGTGGATACTAGAGCATCTCCAATAAGGGTATCATAGAGAGTATCATAGACTAATGATGCGTACCTTAACTTTTTTTATCATTGGAGTTCCATGATGTGGCATAGAGGGTATCAAAATTAATGATACCGGTAACTTATTTAAGGTACCGTATCATCAATTTATTGTTACCTTTTTTTGTATATCGAATTAAATAGAATTAATAACTTGTTAATAATGTATGATACCTAGAGTGGTATCACCAATGAAGCAAAACACACTCTATCAAAAAAACAAAATGAAGCAAAACACGTAAGAGTTGCATAAATACTATATGACATTGTAGGGATCACTTTTTAGTGATGTATGATACCCAAAGCGGTATCACCATTGGAGATGCTCAAAGAGACATTTTGTTAATGATTGCAAGTTTTTTTTAAGTTATATGTGCTGGAGTAAAAGAATTGAACCAATGATCAGTTAAAAACAACAAAATCCGAAAAAATTAAAAGTTTAATCCAAATTAATTAAATTGTTTTAAAGTTTTAATTTTAAGGTTATATATGCTAGAATTTAAGAGTTCGTTTGATACACATCGATTTATGATTAATCATCCGCATCAAACAAACCTTAAAAGTTTAGTATCTAATTTATATTGATTAGAGCATCAGTTTTATGTCATTGAAAGCTGACTATATAATATATGTGAATTGAATCAAACTATTTTATTTTATTATTACTTTTTCTTTTATTACAGACTATTGTTATCTCAATATATATATATATAATGTTTTTATTATAGTTTATTTATTTATTTCAAAATTGGGGTTTATAGTTTATGTATTTATTATGTCAATCATTTTATTACGGATTGTTAATAGTCGGATCAAACTACCTCATTTTTATCAGGTTAATTTTGTTCAATCACATCAAACTTAGCATAATATGAGCACCTAGATGAGTTTATAAAGGAACTCTCCAAATGTTCAATTGAGCCATAATGATTCCAAGATTTAAGGCTGTCAAGTCGAGATTATATCAAAAAGTATTTTTTTAAAGTAAAAGTTAAATTACATATTTAGTCTTTAACTTATTTTGTTGTTTTATTACTATTTTTTTCATTTTGATTTCTTAACTTTGCTTCGTCAGTCAAATTAGCCATTTTTATCAAATTTCTTTGTTAACTTTACCTGCATGGCATTAGTTGTGAGTGATTAGAGTGTGAATTTTCAGTTTTCCCTTTCTTTCAAATCAGATTTCGAGAATTGAGATTTGAAACATAATCACCACCAACAACTAATGTCATGTAAAAAAATTCATGAATAATTCTTAGATGGTTACAACTACAAATATTAATTATTTAGGCACGAAAATAAAAAACATACAACATTTTTATATTTTACTAAAATAGAAAAAATGATAATTCTCTTTTTACATTTTTCTACTTTTTGTGAGTGTGTCTAAATAATTTAGATTTGGACTTATGACTGTTAAAGAATTGCTCCAAAGTTAATAGGGATTTGCATAAATTCGACATGACTAATTTGACCAAGAGAACCAAAATAAGATAAAAAATAATCATGAGACTAAAATAAGACTATAACATAAGTTAAGACATCAAATGTATTATTTAGCAAATGTGTAACATAAGCTTTCAATTTTTTTTGACGCCACATAGCTTCAAGTTGAAGCCCTAATCTATTACTACCATTCTTAAAAAACAAAATTTAAACAAGGAAAATGCTAACTAGTGCCCCTGGGGCACTAGTTAAGGAACCAAATGTAGTAAATTGGTCTTGAAACTTGTGTAATTAATCTTTATACAAAAGTTCCTTATTTTGATATCCTTAACTAGTGCCCCAGGGGTACTAGTTAGCATGACCCTTTAAACAAAATTCAAACTACACATACTCCAATATTTACCTTAACATTCATCATCCTGTAAAAAAATGTTAACAATTACTATCATAAGTTTATATACTTTGAATTTCTCTTCCTACTTTATGTCTTCATCCTCATTATTGAGATGAAATCTTTCCAAGAAGCTTGCTACACCAAAATAAGGCACAAAATCAACAATCACAATGTCAAAACATTTACGGCGCAGGCCGCAGGCGTGATTTTCGTTCTCAAATTAGTCCAAAGCCCCAAAACCGTGGGCTCTACTGAGATTGAAAATTAACAAAATGGCCTTTGGGAATGAAAAACCAACCCCCCCAAATAATTAATCCACTACTTATTTTTCATAATTCCAAAAAATAGTCAAACCATAGACCGGTTTGAATGAAACATTCCAAAACCCAAGATATGTGAGCTAGTTCCAAATAAGATAAGTAATTGTGCCATTCTATGGATTACTCGCATGCCCTATGAAATCACTAAAATACCCTTCCGTGGCTTAAGTAACGGATGTAGGAAAAATGAAAAAAATTTAAAATACCGTCCGTGACTTAAGTAGCGGATGTTATAAAAATAAAACCCGATAGGGTGTTTTAAGGGGTGTCCGTGACTTAAATAACGGATGGGGGTATTTTTGTAATTTCGTAGGGCACGCCACAAAAATGATAGTGCACTAAAAGTAATTTTCCCAAATAAAGTGACTATCAAATGCAAATTGTAATTCATACTTCAATTTGTTAAACCGTTGAAGCCCAACGAAACAAGATCTAAACTCTAAATATTCTAAAATAAAGTCTTTTTTTTGTCAAGGGTTTTATTAAGAATGAATAAATAAAAAATGCTGGTGTCCAAAAATTCTAGTTGAACTAATAAAAATGCCAAAATCGTTAAGTCGGATGAGACGCCACATTTGGAGTTTAAATTTTGACTCTTCTACTTGAGTGTGAGAGTTCCCAATTGCTATTATCAATTTCGTTTATCTAAAAAAAAATGGAGGTATATTAGAACTCTTTTCTTCCCAAAAAATTTGTCACAGTAGATAATTCCATACTACAAATTTAAAAAAAGTTATAACTGAAAGGAAGAGAGTAACAATTTGATCACATTAACCTCATAAACTATCGATTGATTATTATTTGTATATGACCAATAAAGTTTAGGGTGAGGGGATGATTTAAGTTCCAGACAAGGAAGACACTACTTACAGAAAGGGCTCGAATCAGGAACATCTTGAATCCAAGACATATTTTTTTTCTCCATTAGACTAAATACTTGATGTTTATATATTAATTATTATGATCTTTTTTGAAACATATTGATTCAAATGATCTTAAGATTCAACGCAGAAAATTATAACTTTGAGAGTAATACATGTAATATTAAATTAATTAAATTAAGTGAAAAAAGAAGTATTATTGGATTTATAAAGGGTTGGTATGGCTTTTTGTTTTATCGGCTGTTACTTTTCGAATCCCCCAAAGTTTCCTTACTCACCCTTTGAAAATACAAAAATGCCCTTCTCGCTAACTAGGTAACGAATAACCCATTCCTCCTATAAGGCGAGTGTGAAAAATATGTGATCGTTTGGTCAACCTTAAGAAACAGCCTCTCTCTTGAAAAATATGTGATCAACCCTCGCTTTCTAGGATGCAAACACGTGGGGGGTTCGCTTCCTAGAAAGCGAATCCGTCTGTCACAGAATAGCAAATAAATGGCAGGAAAGAATAAAATTGCAATGTAAGAAGTTCAATAACAAAAAATTCATACATTTTTATTACAACCATATATAAAATTACATTAGACATTAATAATATATTCCTAACCCCTAATTGGGGAAAAACTAAACTCGGGATTGGGTAAAAAAAATCAGGGCTTAGACAAAAATAATACATTCTTCGGGTAAAAGTAAATTTGAGCTTGAGGTATAAAGAAACCTAGGCAGACATAAACAATACATTCTTAAGCCTATGATTTAATTCTATCACCTACCAGTTTATCAGCATGAGACAGTCTCATTTGTGTTCGGGAAAATCCCATTTGCATGGACCCAACTGTATGCATCGTTGGTCCCGCTTGAGTTACTTATATTGTTCCCAATTATGACACAAAAAGTACCCCGTGGATAACCATATCGCTCCCAACCATGGTGACTAAACAACATTGGTGTGAGCGATATGAGTAACCCACAACGAACTATGCAGCTGTTTGAAAACAAAAAAGAACTAAAATATAAAAAGCAACAAAACTAAAAAAACAACTTAAACTAACTACAAAACAAAATAACTAAAATATAAAAAGCAAAAAAATGAGAGAATTAGGGAGAAGAGAATGGTAAAAAAAGGCACATATGGTGCCTATTTATAGAATTCATCATGCATTCTGATTAGCTGAAGCCATGGCACAACCACGCACGTGGCCAATCCTATTTGGCCATGTGTCATTCACCTTTGTTTTTTGGGAGGCTATTTTTTCGACAGCCGGCCAGTTTGCTTTGTTGAAGACGAACACTTCTTTCAAAATATACGCTATGTAACATGTGAACGGTGTTTTCAAAATTTAGTTCATTTAACACACTGACTTTTCAAATAGGGAGAGGGGTAAAAAGCAAAGGTCAGGGGGTGAGCAAGTGTAACGGGGAGTGCAAAAAGAAAATCCCTTTTATTTTTGTTTGAAGGCCTGGTAGGCCTTACAAGACGACTTTTCTGAGACTTCTACCACACTAAACGGGCTGCTGGTAAAATTTGGCCCATTGCATGGATTATTTTATTTTTTCGAACACTTCAAACTTGTTTTTGGAACCATTCTATTTTCTCTGGTTTCGGAATATTTAGAGTTTAGATCTTGTTTCTTTGGCTGAATGCATGGCTAAATTAGCTATTATAGATGAAGAGAAGAGAGGGTCTTCCAAAAGGAAAGAAGAAAGAAAGATGAAGAAAGGGTGTGGATGTATAGAAGAAATTCCACCATCTCTCATTCTTCCCTTTGTAAGTGATGGAACGTAGTTTTCCAATAAATTTATCATTAAATCAAAAATAAAATAATAGAGGATTTAAAAATAATAATAATTAGAGGGAGTAATTAGATAAAAGTAATTGGTGTTATATTAAAATTTAAAAATGATTATTTTCGGACAATTTTGTGTATAAATGTGGCAAATATTTAGAAAAGGAGTGTATGACCATGTCACACAAAAATGTTGACATGGCCAAAATATGCTAACTGGATCACTGTCACATGTTCAGAGGACGCTTACTTGAAATATTACAGGGACGAAAATCAAAATTCGTACAAATTACAAGGACGAAAACCAAAATTCGCTCAAATTAACGGAACCAAATTTAAAATCCAGAAATGTTAAAAATTTATTCTCCAATTCTTCATCTTCTACCATGCAACCACCACCATTTAAGAACTCTTCTCACTTTATTCAACTTAAAAACCCCGTAAAGTCTTCAACGTAAAAAATCTTCTTTTCAAAAGATAAATTTTGAAAAAAAAAACTTATAGTATAATTTTTTCAAAATCTTACAATCTTTTCTACAATTTTTGCTTTATGATAAATTTGATTTTCCTTTCCCATTTTTATCATAATAATTAGAGTTTGTACAGATGGAGAGAAGTGACACAAGGAGAGAATTTTTCTTTTTTAATACTAAATATGTAAAGGAAACTAGAAATTAAGATGGAGTATATTTCAGAATTGAAATGATAATCTTAGATTAAAGGGTAAAATATGTTTTAATTCACTGCTATTATAGCGAGTTTTGATTTTTCGTCCCTGTAAAATAAAATCATTTATTTTCATTTTTTTAAAAAAATTCTTTTGTTTTTAGTCCATAATAAGCAAAATTTTGACATATTTTCAACCTAATATGGACTTATATAGGTTTAATATAATATATAGACCACTTTGAACATTAAAATGTCATAATATTAACATTTAAATGTCAAAATTTTGCTCATTAATGATTAAAAACAAAAGAATTTTTTTTGTAGAGATGAAAACAAGTGATTTTATGTTACATATGGACAAAAACTAAAACTCACTATAAAAGTAAAGACTGAAAACATATTTTACTGTAGATTAAATACCTTATGAGAAAATGTAGAATTCATGGCGTTTGAAGGTGAGAAGATTTCTCATATAGTGGTGGTTGCAAGATAGAAATGAGAAGATTTTTTTGTACAGAGACAAAAATTAAAATTTGCTAACTTTTTTTTTTTTGGTCATACAAATTTCCTAACTTTACATGGACTAAAAGCACATTTTACTTTTTTTTTTTCCTTCTACTTATTGATTATAAAACTTGTTTCCACTTTCCACTATTTTGCATCACTGCTTTCTAAAGTCCACATGCATTAATAATTTTTTCTTTCAAAAATGGTCATATTTAATTTACAGTTGAAAAACATAAATTCTCCCCCATCCCCTCTCTCTTATGATATTATTAATTATATGCATGGTTTCTTAATTTTTTTGCCCTTTCTTTTTCCGACTTATTGATTATAAAACTTGTTTCCACTTTTTTGCATGATTGTTTTGTAAAGTCCACATGTATTAATAAATTTTTTCTTTAAAAAATGCTTATATTTAATTTACAGTTGAAAAACATAAATTCGCCCCCATCCCTCTCTCTTATGATATTATTAATTATATGCAACTTTTTTTTACAATCATTTTAACTACAACAGCTTTTTTTAATACCCCTGAATTTTGTTGGAGAGTCCAGGTAAAAAGAGATTTGCTAGATTTACAATTTTTTTAATCTTTTTATGGGATTAATACTAATGGTCAAAATTTCCATACTTATATGTGACAAATACTTCGGTGTCCCTAAATTAAATTTGTAATTTTGAGTTGATCCTTTAAATATTAATTTCATACAAAATCGATAGTTGTAAAATGATCATCAATATCACAGTTATTTTTAATACTTTTTTGTTGTTAGCAATGCTTTTCTCTATTGAAATAGAACTTAATGTTATTTTATGGTACAAAATTTATTTGTTCTCTTAGTATGTACAATAGTTTATTTAAAATTATTCAGATATGATTACTTAAAGATTTGATATAAAAAAATGATTATTAAATATATAACTAGATAAGGTTGAACAAGACTTCCAAATTAAAAAGCCAAATCGTGCCTTAAGAAAATCTTGTTTTTTCTTTTTTGGTTACAGCTTTGACGGTGTAACAATTTTTTTTGCACGTGCATCTAATCAAATCACAACATATAAATATTTATTGAGATATTTTAGGAACAAATCTATTAAAGTAACACTATGATGTGATTTAATTGGATGCATGTGTAAAAATATTTTACACTATCAGTGCATGGCAATTAATCTTTATATTTTAACTTTAATTTTTTCTTAAAAGGTGTGATCGATCTATTTATGTAAAATTTAGTTGGACTGAACCTATTGCCAACTCTAAAATACAAGCAATGTAATACTCCTTCATTGCTAACTAAAATACAAGGAATATAATACTCCTTAATTATTTTATTTTTTTATAAGTAAATATTGAATTATAAAGAGTACAAAAGGTACTCAACTCTTATAATTCAAGAGAAAAACACCACAAATCAACGAAAACAATCCAAGGAATTTTTACATCAGTCGGAGAAAGTGACATTAACACAAATCTCTCCCCGACCTATAAACCAAACCAAGCAATATAAATAATTTGCTCTACAAAAGAAGAAACATTAACAAAATCTCCTCTAAATATGATATTGTTGCGCTTTCTCTGTATGCGCCATGTCGTTGCCAATCAAATAATGTGACGAAACCTTTTGTTATTGCTTCCTTAATTATTATCTTGGTCTTGTTGGACTTCACTAAGTAATATACTAGTCTTATACCCGTGCCTTGCACGGTTTTAATTCTTTTAAAAAAGAAAAAAAGTTTAAGAATAACCACATATCCAAAACATAGTCCCTTGTTTTTATTAAAACAAAATACAAACCTTAAGATCAAATTCTGACAACACAAAGTTGCTGGAGTTAAGTTGTTAATGAAATAGACCCATAATAGAGTTACAATAATCCATATAAGTAGTTGATACATCAAAATTCTTAAAGCTAGGATTAATATATTATCTAATGTTTGGGGCAATCCTCCTCCCATTTCCAGATGCTTTGAGGACGAAAATAACCTACAATTGAAAATGTTTAAATTTACATTAGATATTGATCTATGTATTAATAAATAATAGTCCATGCAGTGGCGGATCCAGAAAATTTTGTCAGTGGGGGCTAAAAAATAGTGCGTATATTTTAACTAAAGAAATGTGTTACGAATTTTTACTAAATACACAAATATAATGACAAAAAAAAAATTAAAATACATAAAAGTTCATATAAATTACAATTTGATCTCTTATGTTTCCACCATTTACGTTAGTTAATTATTTCCGTTAGTTTTGTCATCTACAACGTATCAATTGTACATGTGTGTAAGTGTCCATGTGTCTGTCCACATATGCAAACTGATTAACTAATGCAAACGGTGAAAAGGTAAGGGACCAAATTGATATTTTTTAAACGTAAGAGATCAAATTGAAACTTAAAATAAACGTAAGGAACCAAATGTATAATTAACTCTAAATTTATTAAGTTGATAGTAGACCTAGTCATGACTCATGGGGGCTTAAACATTATATTAATATTATTATTAGTGTAAAAATATTATATTTGGTGGGGGCTTGAGCCCCCAATCCATTACACTTGGATCCGCCCCTGAGTCCATGGGTAAGTAACTAATATTAAGTTTAACAAAAAGACTTTTACCATCTTCAGTGTTCCAGCAAAGATGGCTGATATTCTAAGATAGTTGCATAGAATGAATGGTTATAACATATCATCAATAGATAATGAAATCAGAAAGAAAAAATAATGTAAATGAAGGTTAAAAATTCAATAGTTGATAAAAACCTTAGATTCCACAAGTTCCACTAAAGTCTGTTCAGTTGAGTATGAATGAACATAGCTGGACCTAAAGGTGGGATTCCATTTAACATTGGCCACCATTTTAAGCCCCAATATATCATCCACTATTAATGGATAAAATCTTGCATGACATTGTTCCTCCTGCAAATTAAAATTGGTAACGTATATAGTTCAGTTAGTTGCAGCTAAGATTGTATTTAACAAAATTGTGATAACCAAAAATATAACATACCACAAGCAGACTTTTTTTCAATTCAAAAGCAGATATTCCAAAGAAATGTGCACAGAGGGAATCAGAGAACACAAAAACAGATCTTTCCTCCTGGTGTGTGACCTCAATATCTAGTTTATACCTAGGAATTTCAATGTAAAAACCTTCAAAACATATTTGAAAATAAATATTAAAAAATTGGAATATAAAATTTTCTCTAAAAAAACCTCGGAGTAACAATTGAATTAACATGACCATTTCCACATTTGAGAACACCCTCAGATACAAAAACATTTTTGCTACAACAAGCACAACCCTCGTAGGTCCATCCATCACGTGAAACAATAATTTGTTGGGTAGTTCCGATTGTGATGCATTCAAATTCCTACAAAGCAGTACAAAACAGTTTGAATTGGTAAACAAATCAAAAAGTCATATATTAAGAGCAAAATTTTCCAAATACTTTAAATTTAAATGTCAAGTTTAAAACCTCAGTCAATTGGTTTATCTGTTGAAGTTTGCGGAATTTACCATCAAGGCCAAGATTTTCTTGATCATTACCAACCAATATAGGATTATCAATATTACCAATACGAATAGTAATAATTGACCGACAAGGATCAGGCATACTTTCTCCATAAAAAACGAAAACGTCAATGAACAGTTATGAATAAAAGTAATATTAACGGACACATAGTTAGCATTAAAAAATCAAATTAAAATTAAAAATACCTCTACTTGAAATCAATAATTTCAGTAATGGACTGATCAGTAAAAACCTGTGTACCATAATCTCCGTTTCCTATGGAAATGGGTGAGTATTCTGCATAGAATACAATTGAATGAAAACTAAATACAAAACTGTAAATTTGATGAGATTTATTTTTGTCAATTAAATTAAATTTACCATAAGCCTCATGGATGACAACATTCCTTAGAATGACAGTGGTTGGCTCCACTCCCACATCATGCCTAACACCATCCAGAAATGTTGTTGCATGACTCCCCCACAAGAGACAATCAAGCAAGACTTGGCTAAATGATTTCAAGAATTTCTAATATAAATAAATCCCTAAATTGATTTTAAGAGAGAAAGATAGTTGTGAGCTCAAAATGAAAGTACATACTTAATATCTCTCAGCACAAACATAACCAAGGGCAGCTTTGAATCAATTCTTTGATGAAATGTTACTTCATGAACAACGCCAACAATATCTAAAATCAAAATGCAATAAAAAAAATAAACCTCACTTGAAATACTAAAAGATACATGATAGCCAACCCTTATGTACAGAAGAATACCATGAATATCATCAGAATGCCAATTTCGTCCAAGTATTTCCGCGAAATCTTTCGAGAAAAAAACGTTTCTCAGGTATTGGAGGTAAAGAGCCATAAGAGATAAAAGTGCCATCAAACCAAACTAACTTCAGTTGATTCTGGCATGCTCTAAATAGAAGATCATTTTCTTCCACTTTGAAATTGTTCAGAATAATAGTTTGGTATTCAACCAATTTAGAACTGAACGAACGAACATATCTAGCAGGGACCACAATTTGAATCCTATCACACTAAGAACAAAAGAATCAATGGTCAAATTTTAAACATGCGGAAAAAACCACTAATACTAAGTAAATGAAAATGGATACACAAATAATTGAATGCTTACATTCGAGTCCATTAAAACCATCTCAATATGCTTATGTTTGAGATAATCTTTGGCATACCAAAGATTGACGATCCTCACAGGCAATTTCCAAACTTCTTTGCCAACTTTTATATCTCTTACTTATTTCATCAAATGGTCTAGTTAAAATAGATTGCATCTGAAATTTATGAAAAACAGTTACAACCAACAACTATTCAATAATTTTTTACACTCTCAAGGTTAATAAGTATACATTTTAACTACAATAACAGATCCGGGTATGATCTTTTTACACCAAATTTACGCAGGATATACAAAATCAATATGCAGCAATATCTGTTCTTCAAAATATCATACTTACTTCCAATGTCTAGATCAAATGCTGCTTTAAAGAAGTTGGCCAACCTTGGTTGTTTCTTTCAACAATCTCCTTTTCTTCGCCAATATCTTCCATTCAATGGCTAAAAGGTTGGGAAGTTTTTTATAAATTAATTCAAAGAAAAAAGTGTAAAAGGAAAAAGGAAATTTATTGAAACCTTGAATCTAATAGAAGGCGACGGATTTCAGAATACAAAGAGGGGGTTTCTTAAATATTTGGTTTCCACCACTTGGCTATGTGTGCTTGAAACAGGGATGACTCATTTATGTGGGTCACGTGCCATAAACTTGTCCACCAAGATTGCATTAACATTATATTCTCTTTTGCCACAAAAGTGACTCAAAATCAATATATGTATTTTTTTCAAAAATTGAACGATATATATTGATTTTTGTAGACTAAATTTTGTTATATTTCGCAACAAATAGAGTATGCGGGGTAAATTTATCCAAAGAAAGACTAAACATCTAATTTTAAAATATAAGTAAATTGTAAACTTCAACTAAACTACAAACCTATCCTTGAACTGATGAGCCTCGGGAATGTCTGGATTAACGAAAATCCTAGTAGTGTTGATAACATTTTGAATAGATGCTTGGTCTACAAACAAAAAATAAAATTAATAATCATAAACATAAATTAATAATCATAATCATAAAAACAAACTTTCAGAAACTGAAGGGCAATAAATAGCATATTAAATTAAACACTACATAACAGCAGCAAGATGCATCACAAAAAATAATTATATCAGTTACCTAGCATCAGTCAGCTCAATCACAACCATTTTGGTTATTTTCCCGTCCCGAACATATTCCCTCTCAGGAGAGATTCCAGTCATTAGGCCAATCACATCTGCAAAAGGATATTTTTTAGAGCTCACAGGGAATGAAAAACAAAATAAGTGCAAAAGTACAATGCAAACACCAATATAACAGGGACTATAACACTAACCAACTAAAAATTCATAATGCTTGAGTTTGGGTGGATACATGTGAAAATTACACATACAACACGTGAGTTTGGGTGATTTACCACGTAGGATAACGATCAACGACAACTTGCATCCTTGCAACTACCCATATCAAGTTCTTTTTGCACATTTCAGGCGTAGAACCAAAGCCATCGCCAAGAAGTCCCACAATCTTAACATGATTAAGTGCAGTTTCCTATTGTCAAAAAATAATTGAGATATATCATCTTGTATTAAAATATTATGAGGCAGCCACTATTAGTATATGAATCTTAACTAAGCACGGCAAGTAAATATACGACCCTAACCAACTTTTTATCTACTAAGATTATCAATAAAGATTCAGTTGTATACCAGCAAATGATTCATTATCGTGTCTATAGACGCCGTTTGATCAGCACCAATTTCATACGACCTAATAGAAAAGTTTTCACTGAACACAAGACCATCCTGAACAATTTTGCCTATACCAAAGGGGTCAATAAGCATGTCAGACCGCCTTGGCTTCCAATCAAGCATCATCCACTGCTTTTCTGCTGCCAAGAAAATTGTTGTAATAGCAGCAAGAAGCATGCTCCAGTCAGGTAACTGGTTGATAAAAGTCCTTGAGGACTGTGACGAAGGCAAAACATCCTCATGCTTAAATTTTTCTACATATGTAGAAACCTTGGTTCCATTAATCTTCGGAGGGGCATGGGCATTTGCCTTTACTTGCAAACCACCAGAAGACGCGTGTTTAGATTTAAGCCCACCAAGGTTCGTATTCCCACTACCAAGTTTGTTGCCACCAAAGTCTGGCAAGGATGAAGTAACCGGAAAAAATGAAGTAGCACCAGTGGCCACCATAATGAGTTTCTATTTTCTACAGCAGCTGCATGTTAAATTGAACCAGGTTAAAAACAATACATCTTTCTCACCTTCCATGATGACAAACTATAAATGAAAACGGAGAATCGTATTAAAAATGAATCAACAGGAAACATAATTATATTTCACCCTAATACTCCCTCCAGTGAGAAAGCAGGTACCTTCCACAACTTTAGAACACGGACTTGGATTCGAACGGTTTCTTTGTCGGGAAGAATTTCAGCAATACTATCGAATTCCTTGAATACTTTAGCCATCACTTAACTATTAAGCTATTTTAAACTATTCAGTACAGGAGAAGGATGGTCAGTGTCGCTTGGAATACAAATTAACCACCAGACTCCATCTATTTATAGGCGATCAATTACCGTAAAATACAGTTCAGGGTTTGAAATTGAAATTGAAATTCAGAATCGATTTCGTTGGAGGGAATTTTAATCTACAAACCCTAACCCTACTAAAGGATAGAAAGTGGCGATAGAGCCTGCAAGAAGAAAACAGCAAAAAATACTAACTTGGATAAGGAGTCCCCTGGATAACACCTAAACAGAACATACCTACTGACAAGTTGCAGAAGCCAGCAGGCACACGCTCGGCTGACAACATCGCAGAACCCTAAATCGCTTTTGGCCGAAATTGAAAATCACCAAAGAAGGGAAAAGGCTCGACCCACCAGTTTTTGCAACCTACAGTGGCAATTTTAGGAACTCTGTTGTCAAGATTATAGATATCATGTACAAACACAACTTATATATATCTTTCCATTTTGGTCATTGTCTCCCTCTAAAGTCTAAACTATACTATATCACATGCCTAACGAAATATTGGAGTTTCTCAGCTACTCTTTCCCAACCAGAATTCACTCAATTTAGTATGCATCTTTCTTACGGCTTGGAGGCTAAGGTGGGTGACCAATGGTTGGTTCAACTTCCAAATTAACAGGCCTTTAAACTTAATTAATTATGGTCAAATTAAACCTATAGATTATACAAAAAGAAAAACTATAGATGAAATACAATTATACTCCCTCCATCTTTTTATAAGATCATCTAATTAATTCTTTGATATCAATTAAGAAAAATAATTGCAATAATAAATTTGTTAAAAATTTCCGTTACTTTTACATAATTACTCCTACAACTAATGGTATCTATCATAAGAGAGAAACACAATTTTCATTTTTCAATAGTAAATTAATTAAGACATTTTTGTAAATAAATCATTAATGCATGTGGATTTTTTTTAAAAAAAAAGAATTTTATATATGTAAATATATATATATATTAACAAACAAAAAAAGAAGTGGAAAAGAATTTTACAATTTTTGAATATGTTAAACAAAATAAATTATTTATTTAATGTGTTTATGTTTTTTTTTTTATCATGAATGTTCTTATACTATTCTTTTGTATATGGTTTGCATGAGTAAGTCTTATTAAGCAGAAACACAAATGTATAGTGTTTAAGCACACACACATAATCATAAATATCCACATTATTTATTTATTTTTTAAAAAATTATTATTAAATTATTTTATATTTTCTATTTCTTCATTCAGATGAGTGTGCCTAAACATTATACATTTATATTTGTGCCCATATTAGAATTCCTCATGGTTGCTAATACTTTGATTTATCAATGTGCGAAGACATAATAATAGTTAAGAGTATATATTTTAAGAGTTATCCTATATATTATGAAGAATTCTGCCAATGAGAAATACAAGAATAACACTTGTTAATGGGTTAAATAATACTCCCTCCGTCCCTTTTTATAAGAGCTAGTTTGACAAAAAAATTGTCCATTTTTATAAGACCCTTTTACAATTATCAATGACATTAATTATTATTTTTTCAAACTTACCTTTATTTACTTTGCATAGTTTTTTTAATAGCATTAAATTCTCTTTTGTTTGATACAATGCACTACAATTAATCATAAGGGTAAACATGTAAAATCAATATAATTTGTCAATCAATTTAATACTAAAACCCACTTTCTTAACACCCGAATTTTGTCAAACTAGCTCTTATAAATAGAGATGGAAAGAGTAATGAAATGGTTGCGGAAAACATGGTGCATTAGTTGTAATGAGCAGTGGAGATTGGCTTCTTGCCTCTTTTTTTTTTGTTTGACTCATTTGCCTTTTTTATTTTTATGTTTTGTAAAAAAGTAAGCATTTTCCTATATTTAAAGAAGAAAAACTTATTTATCTAATTATTTGAAATAGTCTTAGTTAGAGACAATGCTTTTTAAAAGGTTTTATGTTTAGAGATCAAGTTGACAATTTGATAAGTAGCAAATTGATCAGTATCCTATCTTGTGATATTCAATTTCACACCAAGAAAATTAAACTGTTGAGCACGCTATTTGCACATGATAAAATAACACTTATAAATTTTTTAGTACCACTCATTATTTCCTTTTTACAAAAAAAATAATGATAAATTATTATTAATAGATGATATTAATGATCATTTTTTTTATTTTGTTTTTTTAAAAAAAATAATGATAAATTATTATTAATAGATGATATTAATGATCATTTTACATTCATATAGAATTGAACTTTGTTCTTTTAAGTTAGAAAGTCAAATTGTTACAACTGATTTATCGTATTTTGACCAAAAAAATTAACTATTATACCTCCTTCTTTAAATATAAGATTTTTTTAAAAAAATCACTAAGATTAAGAAAGTTGATTGTGATATTAATTAAATTTATTAACAATTGATATTATATTTTCAATTTTATCCTTCATAAAAAAGAATGAGTGAATATTTTTTCACAATATTTATTACGGATTGTAAACAAAATGCACAATAACTAAGGATATCTTCAGGTAAAAAAAAAGGGTAATTAGTCCATCCATTTTAGTTTATTCTATTAAAGATGCTCTTAAGGAACTAAAGATTTAAGACAAAAAAAAAAAAACGAGATATAAAATGAGCCCAACCCAAACTAATTAGACATAAAAAATTGGTTAAATAGGTGGCAGGCCATCAAATATTAAATGCTTTAGTTATTTAGCTGATGGTTGGAAATCATTTTCAGTGTTGCTCAAGTATGAGGTTATGATGATTTAAGATTAATTTCTGGATAAATGAAAACTCAAGTTTGAATGGGTATGATTTCTTTTTCAGCCCAATACAAATGTTAAACTAATTTTTCGAGTTGGAAATGACTATAATAAATAATAAAATTTTGGTTCAATTACAGTTTTGTTTCTCATATTCTTACCTTTTCACAATATTGGTCCCATATTTTAATATTACACAATTTTGGTTTCTCTATTAAATTTTTTTATTTAAAAATTATAATTTAACATATTTTAATTAATGCAGCATACAATCTGATGAGAAATAAATAATTAAAAAGTCAATAAATTACAAGAAAATTCAACAAAAAACTTCAATTTCAATTTCAGAAATTATTCAATTTCAAAATTTAATTAATGAAATATAAATATTTAATGCACCTAGAATCTAAATCATCAAATTGTATGTCATATCATTTAAAAATATTAAATCACAATTTTTAAGAGTAAAATTTTGGCAAAGGAATCAAAACTTTGTGATTTTAAAATAGGAGGACCGATTTCGTGTAAATGTGAAAATAATGAGACCAAAATTGTAATTAAACCTATTTTTTTTAGAGATCTAATTAACACAGCACTGCTATAATTTTAGATCTGAATTTAAACTTAAAACATTTTAGTTAAACAAATTAAAAGAGATCTTTTACCATATGAGATGAATAACTTTAATTATTAAAAGTTTAATTTGTAGTTTCAGTTTTAATAAAAAAATCATTTAAAAATTAAAATATTTAAATAAAATGTCTATTTATACTTGTCAGTACAGCACAATCACATTACACACACAGCGTCATAATAGCCACATGTATTTTTAACGAAGTTAAACAACATAAACTAAAACAAAGAACATCATCACCATATATACCAATTGTGAAACTCTTAAATGACTTGGTTGGAAAGAAAAAGAAAACTTATATAAAACCTATTTTTGATACAAACATATAACATAAACATCCATATCTGTATCTTTGCCTAACTTTTAACGGAGATAGTTATTCTTGCATATCTGCATTTGTTGATTTTTAACGTGGGTATCGAAACTCCATATTTTGGGTACTCTGCTATGAAATTCTTTTCTTGATTGATCATTTCTAGAATAATTTAAATTTATTATGTACCTGGACACTTACCTGTCTATTTTATTTGAAGTTTGAGTTTTGTTATTTAACGGTACAACTTGTTTCTATTTGTTTTTCATTTTGTAATTATTTTAAATATATATATAAAGAAAAATTAATAATTGTTTGCATATATAAATTAAAAATTCCAACTCTTTTCACTTTCTTACAAAATTCTCTGAAATATTCGAAGTTAAAAACAAGTGAGTGTTTCGTTTTATAAACAAACATAAATTGTCATAACTCGAAAACATGAAGTAAATTTTTGAGTCGAAAAAGGTTTTTGCAAAAGGACCAAACTTATGTATTGTGCCATATATACAGTTTTTACTGTACTAGATACAAGGAGATGATTATTTTTATTTAAAAACAGTTTTCTTTTATTTTTTAAATTAGAAAGAAATAAAAAAAAACTATCTTTTTGATAAGTTGAGTTTGATCTAGGTACAAACATTAGACTCATTTAAATTTGATTTATTTTATTTTCATAGGACTTTTTTTATATAAAAAAAATTATCACCCTGAAATTTTGTTTCACAAACAGGTTCCCTGAAAGTTTCCATATTCGCATGGCGTCTTTTGCGTGACATGTTGCCAACGAAATCAAACCTAGTTACTCGAGGGATTATATCTCCGGAAGCTCACTTTTGCGTGTTTGGATGCAGAGGCGTCAAATCGGCTCAACATTTATTTCTCTCATGCAACACTTCTGGTTCTCTTTGGTCAATTGCATGGTCCTGAATTGGCTTCTTGTCGGTGGACTCTCATAATCTATCTAATTACTTTGTTCAGTTTACTTATTCAGCAGGCAGTCTTCGAGCGCGTCGGTCCTTTTTGCAACTCATTTGACTAGCTTGTGTTTGGATTGTGTGGATTGAAATAAACCATAGAATGTTCAGATACTCAGCAAACTCCTTACTTAAAATACTGGACAAGGTCAAGCTTTAGTCTTATTGGTGGTTGAAGACGATGAATATTAACCTAGTTGCAAACTATGTCCATAGTTGGTGGTCGAGTCATTGTTGTATTTGGATATCGACTAATTTTATTTTTCATGGCTTTAATTACTCTGATTGTTCTTTGTAAACTCTCGTAGTTATTCTCGGTACACCTTGTGCTGAGGAGACTCCTCAGCTATTTTTGCCTTTATATATATTATCTTTAATTCTTCTTCTTAAGACGTGGGCTAATATCCTCTCTGTTGGATATCTTACTTCATATTTATGGCACTGAAACAAACACTTAAGGGAAATATATTTGTTTCAACTCCTCTTGTTGGAGTAATAAATTTTAGCTCATTGATTACATTATTTAGAAACCACACAAGGAATACAAAAATCTTTGGAGCGTTGGATATATCGATACTCAGCATTTTATTTATGGCCTCCTTTTAATTAGATCAATAATTTTGTAGATACATCAATTGTTGCACGTTGAAATGTACTATGGATAGAGATGTTGGTGCACAAAGGTGATAAATGAATAGAAAAGAAATTGTATTTAATGAACTTGGAATGACGGCTACAAGAAAGAATAATAAAAGCACTTACTTCTATGCTGACATAACTACTCCTATTTATACACAAAACTAGGTCATAAGGACAGCATAGTAAAATACTAAAATACCCTTAAATATAAATTACTTCTAACACCATCCCTTAATTTATATTTACACACAAACTAACGCTCCAGAAGTTAAACAAAACTTTTGGATCTTCATCAGAAGCTTCTGCTTGCTTCTGGCTTTTTGTTTCTCCTTCAGCTTCTGCTTCTGCTTCTCTTTCTGCTTCGGCCTTTTCTTCTGCTTCAGCTTTTGCTTCTTCTTCTGCTTCTGGCTAATAACCTCAGAAGCTCTACTACTTCTGAGCAACACTGCTTCTGAGTAATGGCCACAGAAGTTTCTTCTTCTAACAGCTTCTGAATATGAATTACTTCCAGAACCATTCCTTAATTCATATTCAATTTCTGCAACACCAATTCCATCCCTCAAATGGATAAGGTGTTCAGCCTTGACATCCTTCATCAGAGCATCTGCAAGTTGCTTTTGAGCACTACAGTGAGCAACTTCTAACACTTCATTCTGGACTTGACCTCTTCGCAGATTCTGGTCTTTAGACCAACCAGAGTCTATCAGCTCTGCATTAGTTTTAACACCAGAAGGGCCCAAAAAATCATACCTCAAAATCTCAAGTTCTTCTGTCATGGCCTGCAACCAGACTTGCTTCTCGAGAATTTCTTCAGTAGTAACAAATTCAGAACTTCGGACCTCAGAATTTGCTCCATAGTCTATTCCAGAGTCACAATCTTCTTCCAGTTCTGGAACAGTATCAGATGCTAGACAACTCACTCCAGAAGCTCCACCTTCAGAGTCTTGACCACCAGAAGATTCTTGAATACTCCTAGAAACTCTGCCTTCAGAAGTTTCACCTTTAGAAACATGACCATTGTTAGAGGCTGGACTACCTTTAGAAGCTCCTCCTTCAGAAGGTCCACCTTCAAAGTCATGATTTCCTTCAAAGACATGATCAAATTCAGAAGCTTGTCCTCCAGAACCTACGTCTTCAGAATCTGGATCACCACCATCTGAATCACCACTAGATTCTGGATCAGAATCAGATGCACCATCTGAATCATCACCACCATCTGATTCAGAATCAGACTTGCCTTCAAACTCTTCTTCTTCAGAAGTTGGAGACCCGGAAGTTTCACCTTCAGAAGCTCTTGCATCAGAATTGTTATCAGAAGTTCTTCCTCCTTCAGAACCTTGACTTACTTCATCTTCTGAACCTTCAGAATCTCCTTCAGAGTCTGAACCTTCAGAGTCTGATCCTTCAGAGTCTGAACCTTCAGAGTCTGATCCTTCAGAATCATTTTCAGAACTTTCAGGTTCTGATACTCCTTCATCTTCAGAGTCATCTTCTGACTCCGACTCATCTTCAGAAACCTCAGATTCTGACTCTGAGTCATAGAGTCTGACTCCAATTTCATAATCATCTTCTGAAACTTCTTCAGAATCAGAAAACGTCAACTTCACAGGTTCATCATCATCAGATTCATAAGCCATTAATAGCACAGGTTCATCATCAGAACTTCTGGCCATATTAGCTTCTTCTGACTCCCTTTCTTTGTTTGACCTGCAATCATTGGCATAGTGACCAAAGTTCTTGCAACAGTAACACTGAACATTCTTCTTGTCAGACTTCTCCTTTCTTTTCTGATATTTCTTCATATCAGAGTAGAACGCTTCTGACATCTGAGCCCTACCATGTCTGTTATGCTTCTGGTCCTTATTGACAAAAGAAGCTTTCAGAGCCTGCTCTGCCTCTCTCTCAGAGGTTCTCTCAGTCATACGCAACTCATGCGCCTCTAGACTGCTTTGCAGCTCTTCAACTTTCATGGTGCTCAGATCCTTGGAATGTTCAATAGCTACCACAATGTAATCAAACTGAGGGGTAAGAGATCTCAATACCTTCTCAATGATTACTTGTTCTGAAAGAGTTTCTCCACAAGCTTTCATCTCATTGGTGATAACAATCACTCTGGAGATATACTCAGGGACCTTCTCGTTGTTCTTCATGTTGAGATTCTCATACTGCTTTCGTAAGGACTGAAGCTTCACCTTCTTCACTGATGCATCGCCACCATAGCATCTGACCAGTGTGTCCCACGCGGCCTTTGCCGTTTCTGAGTCAGCAATCTTCTCAAACACGTTTTCATCCACACACTGATGGATGTAGAACAACGCCCTCTGATCTTTCTTCTTTGTATCCTTCTGAGCAAACTTTTGTGCATCTGTTGCATCTGCTGCTACTGGAACGTAACCTTCAGTAACAAGTTCAAGCACATCTTGAGCACCAAACAGAACAATCATTTGTTTCATCCAGCGATTCCAGTTTTTGCCATCAAACACTGGAAGCTTGGTACTCATACCACTGTTTCCGTTCATCTTCAACCTTTGTGCGTTCACTTAAATCTCACTAACACTCGTGTTTCCCAATCCCGCAGAATCAGAAAATATGATTCTGTTACAACTTCGTTCAAGATTCAACTCGAATTCAAGAAACGAAATCAATCACACAACGCCTCACGTTTCACTCGTGTTTCCCGTGGATTCGAACCGGAGCTCTAGATACCAATTGTTGGTGCACAAAGGTGATAAATGAATAGAAAAGGAATTGTATTTAATGAACTTGGAATGACGGCTACAAGAAAGAATAATAAAAGCACTTACTTCTATGCTGACATAACTACTCCTATTTATACACAAAACTAGGTCATAAGGACAGCATAGTAAAATACTAAAATACCCTTAAATATAAATTACTTCTAACAAGAGATAGCTTATGTGAGGAGTGATTTTTGAATAATATCATGTGAACATAGCGATCGACCAACTTGTTTGGGTCAGAGATCCTTATAAATTATGTTGATAGAACCACTTCCCATAAAAAACAAAATTGTCTTTGAAGTTTGAATATAGCATGAGTTTATCTACGGTGTCACTAGCTAGGAATAACTAACTACATCTAACATGGTAAAATGTTGTAGGACATTTGATATATATACTACAACCCGATTTGAATATGCAATTATTTATTTTTCTGTGATTTAGAATGCGTAAATTTTTAAAATATTCCTTATAAAAATGATCGGAAGAAGTAAAATAATAATATATGAAAATAGAGGAAAACCAAAGTCAATATGGTGGTTGACGGTTGTGCTAGAGAAAATGAAGGATGACTAACCATGATTAGTTTGATCACGTTGTGAAAAGACCGGTCAAATAATAGAGTTTTTTTTGGCACAATAAAACATTGTTAATATATTAGTATCACCAATCCTATACAACCTCTCCAAATAATTAATAAAATGAAAAATGAAAATAAGAGCGGCATAAATAAACCTACCAAAATAAGATCAACTAGAACAAGTTGGTAATTGACTCTATTAAGTTTATATTTGGTATTATGGTGTAGGCTAAAACCAGCATGGAATATATATTCCATCATGATTTTATAGAAGTTACACTTTGTAATTTTTCAAAAATTATTCTGAAATACTCACCATGATATCAAATATAGATTAAATCATTCACTAATTAAAATTTGAAAATTGGCAGGTTTGTCTACACAAGTAATACACCGTAAAATGAGAAAATCTAAAACTAAATGTTTTAATAATACGAAGATAAATTTTCCATTTTGATCTTAAGCTTTCAAAGAACCAAATTTGTATTTGTAAACCAAGAGGATGGAGTCACACTCAAGCTAGATGTTTGTCCAGCCTCTAGTATGAGCAAATTCAATGACATAATTGTAGTGCAAATTTTAGGGTAAAGATAATTTGTAACACCAATGTTAGTCGAAAATGCACCTAACAAAGTACCTAAATTATTCTTTAATTAATGAAGTGATTGAATTCGATCAAATGATTAATGAACTCTCTATTTATAGATATATAAAAAATCATTTGAGAGAATCTAGTCAGAGTATTTTTTTTAAGAACCAAATGATTAACCAATAATAAATAAATTATACTTCAATTATTAAATGAAATTATTAATCTTTCAATTATCTCGATTTAATTAACGGTATTTTTGTATAAAATAATTATTTCACTTTATAATTTAAAATTAATTTTAAAAAATATTCAAGAAAAGGAAATTATATTTGTCAACAATTTCTTTTTCTTTTTTATCAAAAAAAAGGAATGTCAATATTGAGCATGTCAGGACAGGGAGTTATCAATTCTCGCCCCTACCACCCAAAACAATCCCCCACCCTTAGAGTATCTCCAATGGTGCAACTCACTTGAAAGTATTTTGTAGGTCCCATGAGAGCCACATCACTTTAAAATAACTCACTAATTTTTTACTTCAATAGTGCAACTTTAAAAAACTCATATTGGTCCCACAACTTTACCCCACATATTAATATTTTACTCTTTTTTCTAATAAAGCAAAATAAAAAATAGTACAACAAAACCAAAAGGTAACAAATATACTATTATTTTAATTGAAAGAAACCCAAAGTACCGTTGCATTCTGACGATACGTGTTACAGCCGGTGGAACTGGTTTGTCAAAAATTCTGATCCTTTCTTTGCCATGCTGGCGTTCTGCGGTGAAAAACCTCCCACTGGAGGTGCTCTTATCCCTAGATCTCGCTTCATGTAATTTTTCCTTAATTTTTTCTAAACTACTCTTTTATAATTTAGGGTATTTATTCATCAAACAATGAGAACAAGCCCTATAAATAAGTTTGCATATAGTTTCCACAAATTTATTATAAGTTAGTTGCGGAAACTACATACAAATATTTAAGAGTAACATTTCTTTGTGAGTAACCTTGTAAAACAATATAATATTATCATCAACTTTCTCAATTATCGTGATTTGCTCAAAAAGATCATATAATATGAATAGAGGTATTGTAAAACTTCTTAAGGATGAGTCTTAATAGAGTAGAGGGTATGATCTAGTCCTCGTCTCTACAAACTATCACCGGAGCCACGTTCTCCTTCATTCACATCCGCATAGAAAAAAATGCATGTTCGGAATTGAGCAATGACCACATAGATCTCCACTTACAAATTTACATCCCTAATCTCACACACACATTATGTATATATATAGTTGAAATTTGCAAGTAAACACGGGTATCCTTCCATTTGGCTTTCAAACCAAACTACATTAAGGGGACCATCTCTCAAACAAAATGTTAAATAGAGTATTTTATGGAGGGCGTCACACCTGGAAAAAAGTTCCGTAAGAAGAATTTGCAATTTTAATTTCAAATATATATAAACTAAATATAATTATAGATATAAATAAATATAGATTAATCAATCAATGAAATAATCAAAATTTAGGAGGTGATATATATAAACTTTTTTGTGGAGTATTTCATGGACAGAATGACATGAAGAAAAAATTCTATGAGAATAACTTATATATAAAGCTTATGTATATATCACCTCCTAAAAATTATTCTATGTAGGCCTAACTTAATATTTAATGATCACTTTATATATCACCTCCTAAATTATGTATCACCTCCTAAATTTATTAATAGTGTAGTATAATTGAGGACCTTATACATAAGCTTTTTTTTTTTTGGCAGACATAAGCTTTTTATATAATCTGTTTTCAATTTTTTTTCTATGGTTGTTCTTCGCCTTCCTAAAATGATCAGGATCATGCATGTTCCCTCCACTATTGGGAGATACCTCGCAACATTGAAAATATTACCAGAAGATATATTTCAATAGTGTGAATTTTATCAAGAGATATCTTTTGATAGTTTGTTTTTTAATGTGAGTAACCTAATGTGAAATAGAGCAACCATATTTTTTTTTCCATAATTGTTTGGACTGGGTCTATTATACTTCACTATTAACTAAAAAATATTTTGGCCCTGATTTTTCGGAGGCTTGGTAATAAATATTAAGTTAGGCCCACGTTACCTCTTTTATTCCACATGCATGTTGTTTTTATTGATAGTTGAATAAATACTTTAAATTATTAAGAAGTAGTGTAAATAAAATCAAAATATTATGATAAAAATTAAAATGAAATTCCAATATATCTTTCAAAAGATAACCTTGCAAGATAATAATAATTATTAATAAAAAAGATCCTACATGTATATGAAAAATGGTAATTGTTCTGGTGAACATTTAAGGGGGGTGATAATTGTGTTGATTCAATAGATAATATGAGTAATTTCTGTATACAAGAAAAATGTGATCTTTTACAATGAAGTATGTTCTCATATTTATAGAGAATTTTTCTATGATCATGGTGGTTTTCTTCCTCCACCACTATCTCATCATGGTGGTGATGAGTGGTTACTTATTGTCCATGGTGTCATCATGGTGGTGGTGGGTGGTTTCTTCTCTTGTACGATAGATCATGGTGGCGGTTTCATATATGAGCGGTTACTCCTTCTGGCGAGGGCGATGCCCTCTGGATGTGACGCCTTCTTCTTTCATTTCCCGCCAAATCTTTTATTTGAATTACATGGGTTGGAAAGCTGGGCCATCTTGCTATTGGGCCTATGCTATTTATTTTTGGGCCTTAGTCCAGTCCAGTAATGTTAAATTTTTCGCAGATGATGGTATGATTCATGTCTTCATTTTCAAATTATCATCAGGGGCTCTTTATCCTCCATCACCATCCGCTCAGAGAAAAAAAATTCTTTTTACAAAATCCCAAATTGAACAATTACCACATAGATCTCCACTTATTGATGCAGATTTATATCCCTAATCACATAGATGTATACTAGTTGGAATTTGGAAGTAAACATTTTGGCCCTTTTTTTTTTGTAGTAATCTCCAATTTGGCTTTGATACCAAACTACATTAAGTGAACAATAATAATAATAATAATAATATTAAAAATGTAAACAAGATAAATTATGTAAATAATTTACAGGTGTAATGGTGTTAAGGTTTAGTTAGATGTCGAATTGGGGAGTTATGAAAATTAATACCAATGTTAAGTGAGCGTTGAGTGACGTGAAGTCATACATTAACTCCTCCCATCTGCCCTCTTCAGTCCTTTGGCCCCCATTTGCCTTTAAAACCTCACCTCCCTTCCATCCTACTTTCTTATCAAACCTTCTATCTTCCTTCTTCCTTCTTCCTTCTTCTCAAAACAATAAAATTATTATTCACACCCCCCCATCATTTTTAGCAACTCAAAAAACCACTTTTTTCTTTTCTCAATCAAAAAACATGCCTCCAATCTTGCCTGACTTCTCTAGCTCAGTTAAGCTCAAATATGTGAAACTTGGTTACCAATATCTTGTTAATCACATTATTACTCTCACTCTTATTCCAATCATGATTGGTGTTTCCATTGAATTAATACGTTTAGGTCCAAATGAAATCCTTAATCTTTGGAACTCACTTAACCTTAATCTCGTACAAATCCTATGTTCTTCTTTCCTTGTCATCTTCATAGCCACTGTCTATTTCATGTCAAAACCACGAACAATTTACCTTGTTGACTATGCTTGTTTCAAACCACCTGTTACTTGCCGTGTCCCTTTTGCTACTTTCATGGAACATTCAAGACTTATCCTTAAAAACAATCCTAAAAGTGTTGAGTTTCAAATGAGAATTCTTGAACGTTCTGGTCTTGGTGAAGAAACTTGTTTACCACCTTCAATTCATTATATTCCACCTAAACCAACCATGGAATCAGCAAGAGGTGAAGCTGAACTTGTTATTTTCTCAGCTATGGATTCATTGTTCGAAAAAACCGGTCTTAAACCGAAAGATATAGACATACTTATAGTAAATTGTAGCTTATTTTCTCCAACACCTTCTTTGTCTGCTATGGTTATCAACAAATATAAACTGAGAAGTAACATAAAAAGTTTCAATCTTTCTGGTATGGGCTGCAGTGCTGGACTGATATCGATCGATTTAGCTCGCGATCTTCTTCAAGTTCATCCGAATTCAAATGCTGTTGTTGTTAGCACAGAGATTATAACACCAAATTATTATCAAGGAAAAGAAAGAGCTATGCTTTTACCAAATTGTTTGTTCAGAATGGGTGGTGCTGCAATATTGTTATCAAACAGAACATCGGAGAAAAGAAGATCAAAATACAGATTAGTTCATGTTGTTAGAACACATAAAGGAGGTGATGATAAAGCATATAAATGTGTATATGAAGAAGAAGATAAAGAGGGTAAAGTTGGAATATCACTACAAAAAGATCTAATGGCAATTGCAGGTGAAGCATTGAAATCAAATATAACAACAATGGGTCCTCTTGTATTACCAGCTTCAGAACAGTTACTATTTCTAATAACATTAATTGGTAGAAAAATTTTCAATCCAAAATGGAAACCATATATTCCTGATTTCAAACAAGCATTTGAACATTTCTGTATACATGCTGGTGGTCGTGCTGTGATTGATGAGTTACAAAAGAATCTTCAATTATCGACCGAACACGTGGAAGCTTCAAGGATGACACTACATAGATTTGGTAACACATCTTCATCATCACTATGGTATGAACTTAACTATATTGAATCTAAAGGAAGGATGAAGAAAGGTGACAGAGTATGGCAGATAGCATTTGGAAGTGGGTTTAAATGTAACAGTGCTGTTTGGAAATGTAACAGAAGCATTAAGACACCTATTGATGGACCTTGGTCAGATTGCATTGATCGTTACCCAGTTCATATTCCTGAGATTGTTAAACTCTAATCAATTCTATTGGCACTGGAAATGGCAGAACAAATATTTAATTCAAATTAAGGTTAATCACTTTCAAGGCCTACCATAATACTATATGATAATAATCATGATATAAATATATTTGTTTTTTTTTTTGTTTTTTTTTGTTTTTACTTTTCATTTTCCAAACAATTACTGCATGGTAGAGTTTAGTTGTGAATTTACATAGAAATCACAATTGGGGAATTCTATGTATTGATCAATATTGTGCAATACTATCATGATGTATGTAAGGGAAATACTACAACTTTCAATTTCTACTTTATGTTTGTTGTAATTAGGACTTAAAATGTAAGATATGGTTTGATATGTTAGAAAGAAAAAGGTTTAGGGGTTGTTTTAATTTGAGAAAATAATTTCTGTTTTCATTTTTATTTATAGAAAATGTCATTTAATTAGTAGTATTTTCTTCTAAGTTGGGAAATGGATTACCTGTTGTAACTGTGTCACGCAGTTACAGCTCGCAGCCGTCTGATTTAAATCAACAGCTAAGATGATTTTACTGTATTATTTGACTATGCGATCTAAAGTCTAAACCATCTGATCTCAAATAAACAGTTGAGATTCGTTACTGCGTTGAATTGCGTGAAAGTTGAACAACAGTAAATCATGATCCTCTAAGTAGTTCCAAAGGTTTATATTGAAAAAAAGTTATAAAAAAAAAAAAAAACTTGTTTTTTTATCAAAACAAATTGAATACATAAATTAGAGAGATGCTTAATGTTGATAATTTAAACACTTGCAAGTTGCAACCAATTAAGTCTATGAGTTCATGTTTCTGTTAATGTTAAAAATTTAAATTTGTTAATATTAAAAATTTAAATCCTAATGTTTTTTATGATATTGACAACATGCCAAGTTTTTGGAAGTAGGAATAAGGTCATTCGAATAATGACATTTTCTCAATTGAGGACATTGTAGTTGATAGCAGTGCCAGGGTCACACCCTCTGACACACTCATTTAAGCACATCCTATTGACAGAAACCACATCAGCCCCAAATTTTGTTCTTTTACTTGCTACCGGTTTCAATTTCTTTTTACTCATGTGTAGATACCTTTTTATCATCTTGTTTGGAAAAGAAAAAAAAAAGAAATAGGAAACCAAGCTTCCACCTCTCACGATTGTCTTCTTGCAAATTCTCACCGTCACCGTCGCACACATGTTCCAGTATTTGTTTTAAACTCTCTGATACAAATATATGAACATGTGGCAAATAAATGATTGAGTAGAATAGAAATTGAAGAAATTGCCAAAACACAACACCATTTGAAAAATCAAATTTAGAAAATGGAACCAACTCAAACAATTTAGCAATTGATTTGGGAAAAACCTGCAACATTCCTCACCTCAATCTGTCATCAAATGAACCCTAATTTAGAAAACGATTTAGGTCGACCAAAATATCGGCGACGATTAGAGTTCACAACCATGATAACGGAACTATAAACGGCCACCGAATCTCGCGACAAAGGCAGTGGCGGCTGATGGCGCAGGATGGAACCAGATTAGAGCTCTCGACAAAGATGACAGTTTGTGAAAAAAGAAAAAAAAAGACAATAGATCTCAGGAATTAGGATAAAGATGATTAAAGCAGATATGACGATAAAAACTTGCGAGAAATAGATGAGGAGAGGTAAACGGAGAGCAAGAGACAGATCTAGAAAGCCATGAGCTTGTGGAGAAGGAAGGATCCTGTCGCTGTTAATTTTTTTATTTTATTTTTTATTTTAAGGAAACTGCCTCACAGTCACAAACCGGTTTAACCGGTTAATAGGTAAAGAAATAAAATAAAAGGGATGATGTGGCTTCACATAATAGGATGTGTTTAAAAGAGTGTGTTCCTGGGTGTGACCCTAGCAGTCTAGCACTACTCTGTCACCCCAGATTTTCTGTCGTTTTCCTTTATTTTAGTTTTAGCTTATAGAAAGGAAGAAAAAATTGATGCCGTAAGTGTGAGATGAAAAGTCCCACACTTTTTAGAAAAATGAAGGTTGAACACCTTATAAGTGAGAGGACTCATAAATCTAACATCATAAGATTTTGGATTAAAGTGTAGTGTCCAACTCACTTGTATAGTTGTTTTTAAGCCCAATATTGTTAGTGTTTTCAACCTGATAGGTTGAGTATATTTTAGGGTTGGCTTCATTTGTTAAAATAAGTCTTTGGACCATATGTGGTGACTGATGTGCACACATGTGGTACCTGAACTGAATGCCCTAAAATGACGCGCTTTCATTATTTGTGTGTGATCTTTTCAAAAAGATTTATTTTGAAACAAACACATCCACGCTAGCTTGCGCGCCAAGGAACGAGCTGAAAGATTGAAAAAGATTCAGAAAAGATTTAAAAAGGCCGTTTTGTTACTAGAAGATTCAAAAAGATTTAAAACAAACATATCTTTTGTTAAAAGATTGAGTTTGTTACTTGAAGAATACGATGGCCAGCTACCAGATCTCGTTCTATATAAAGGAAGGCTGAAGACTTGTTTTATTCACCGAAATCAATATTCATAAATCTAGTCTTTAGGATTTCGAGTCTTTGTCCCTATTGTTTCTTGTTTCCATTGAGACTTGAACTAGGGTTGTATTTAGCTCTTAAGCTTTTAAGCACAGAGCTGTTCTTTTCTTGGTTCTAATTTGAAACAAGATTTGAACTTTGAATCACTCGAAGCTTTGAAGCACGAGTTGATTCTTTAGGTTAGGAGTGCGTCTCCATAATTGAGTTTGTAAAAATCATTGTGAGGAGCAAGGTCCTTGTGAAGAGCAAGGTAAAGTCCTTGTGAGGAGCAAAGCAGGTTAAAATCCTTGTGAGGAGCAAGGTCCTTGTGAGGAGCAAGGTAGGATTGCTAGGAAGTGACTAGGGGTTGTCATATCTTGTGAGGAGCAAGGTAGAATTAGCACGGGTAGTGTCTAAGTGATAAGTTGTAAACTAGGGACTGTTTAGCTTTGAATTGGAACTATCATAGTGGATTCATTCCTGGATTGGTATCCCCCAGAGTAGGTTGCGAGTTGCGCTGAACTGGGTTAACAAACTCATTGTGTTATTTATCTTCTGCACTTTATTTACCTTGTTCATCAAGTCACTGACATGTCTATGATGTTGGCACATTAGGCACCACATCGTACATTACAACCCTAACGTGCACCACATCATGCTGCACATCTATGACTTGCTACCAGAATTTCAATAGATAATCTCAAAGTCTTCTTGACCAAATAAAGTGCTAAGATTTCAAAAATACCAGGGTCGACCCAAAGGTCAAGCAATTTAAGTAAGGGATTTAGCTTTAATAAAAACAAAAAATTTAGTAAGAAAAATGTCTCATTCAAGTGATAAGCTTAATAGTCCAAAGACCTAAAAAGAAGTTTACTATGAGTAAAAATAGACCTCCCATCAAGAGTCAACCATAAAGTAAATTAATAATTACCAATTATTTGTTTGATCGGATTATTTGTATACGAGAACCCCATCATTCATCTCTTTTATTTTAACAAAAATATTATTATAATATATAAAGGTTTCTTTTTAGAGTAAACTTTATGCCTTTTATTGTATTGAGCCGGCTTTGTTTAATACTACTATTTTTTTATATAATATACCCTTTAATTAATTTCTATTTTATTTTTTGATAACTCTTTTATTATCATGAAAAAATTCCCATAAGGGCTAATTAGAGAGTGCAAAAGTATATTTTGTATTACTATATGAAAAAATTAAACGAGTTTAAGTAAAAAATTTTGGGTACAGATTTAACTAATTTTTTTAAAGAGCATGAAATAGTTTCTTTTACTTATAATATAAGATTGGAATAAGTGTTTTTCGAGAGCCCTTAATTAGTATGACCAAATTTTTTTTTTTTGAATAGCAAAGTCGCACCAAATATATATATAATTAAAGTGTACAAAGTGAGCAAGAGTACAAGTAGTACTAGACCCACACTTGGGGGAAGTACATAAGGTATTCAACCCATAAGATAAAATTCAAATACCCCAAAAAAGCACTTAAGCTCTAGTTACAAGATTTTGAGATTATGACTCATGTATATAAAAAAAGTTCCGACTTTATGTAGCTTGTTCTTATTGATTGTTGAACAAATATTCCTAAATTATTAAATACCAATAGAGTAAGCATCGGCACTAAAATTTACTCCTTAGCACTATATATTAGATTTAAAACATGTTATGAAGAATGTTAGATAAAACTATCACATAATCATTAACTTCTTATTGTGCACTAAAATAATGGCTATTGTCATTTAATAGAATTACTAGCACCTACCAATCATTTTATTTCTCTCGATAAATTAGTACCTACCAATCATAAAATACCATTTTTTTAAAGATATGCAGTTGGCAAGTGTGATCCCTTTTGTTTCTCATGGTAGTTTTCAATGGCTCTGTCATTTGGTAGTGAGTATATATAATATATGCATTAAATTTATGGTTCATTTGTGTTCCTCTATATGGCTAGGGGATTTTGTTGACGGGCCTGATCCATGATAATTGGTACTACTAATTGTTTGTTGGGGGTTAGGGATATCAACATCTTTCAATTAATTAATTGATAATTTTGAGCCGAAAGAAAGGAAAAAGTAGGGGGAAATCACATGAAAATTTTCAAGTTTATAAGTTAAAATAATAATTGAATTAGTCATGGGATATATATACTCGTTTGTTTATTGTGATGATGGATTTGTATTCTTAATTCAAAGGAGATTTTGACTGAACTTTTACAAGTTTGTAGATGAGTGGATATATATATATATTCCATTAATAATATTACAAAATTAGGATCATTTCGTGACCCGAGGTACTGGACCTCGAGAGTTGACTAGAGCGTCTAAAGATAGTGTTTTTTGAATTTTTGAAGACACCGTGGAATTATTAATAAAATAGATCCTAACGAAAAAAAAGCACAATTTTTTTTTAAAGAAATTGTTATCAATTTAAATTATAAAATAACATCAATAACAAAAAAAAAAATTCACTAATATAAAAGAAATTTGATAAACATTTTTTTGATGAAAAATTTGATAAATATGACAATCTATGTTTCATGTCTCTCTATTGAATAAAACTATAGTATAACAATTAACTATATAAAACGTCAAAAATTTGTTCATAATAGAATAATCTCTTTTAGAAGTTTTTGTAACTACTCTATTTTAGAATAAAAGGAATATCAAATATTAGGATTCCACAATCTCTCATTTAGAAACTCACAATCCCCTGTTTTATACGTCTCATTTATTAATACTACTATATAATTTTTTTTAGACTCCTAATTTTACGAGCCTCTATACGATGACCTATATGGCATATCCATCTGAAAAACAATGGAGAGTGATGGTACGAGTTCATCAACTTAGGTTGATACATCGGTAAATACTTCAAAATTCAAGTTAGTAGGTGATTGAATTAAGGCTCGGTCTAGCATGAATGACCTAAATGGGTCGTGTATGCGTGAATCATCAATATATATCGTCGGATCGGAATCTTGTATAGTTGAATAATCAAAATGATTTAGTGTGAATAACAAAACTTAAGAAGCTTGCTACAACGTGTGAACTTATTGTCCGATTGATCGTATGGAAGCAAAAATTGTATACATATAGGCACTTGTGATACCATAAAAAGTCAATTACATGAGATAAGATTAGGTTTACTTGTTGGAAATGGTTTAGTTTAATTATTGCCAAAAATAAATGGCGGGTGTTGTCTTTTTTTGTGGTCCTGCAATGTTGTTGGATGATGTCCACTCTAGTTGCTGTTTGAGACACGTATATACATAGGTTTTATGTACTCTTGTACTGTTTGATAATATATTCTGTTTTGTCATTCAAAAGGGTAGTTACGTTTTCCCATTTTTTTAGAGTAACCCAGTCCTCAAAAGCTATTAATTTTGATTTAAAATGCTAAATTTTTCGGTATACATCGATGTTTTAAAAGTCCTAATAGCACCGGTAAGGTCTTAGATCTCCTAGTTTAACCGGTTTAATTTCAATAGCAAAGTATATTTACTAGAGGTATATAAGGAATTTACAATTGGTTTAATTGAGGGTTGAGCTGATTAGATTAGTTGAGTTAAAGGAATTAAAAGTTTCCCGACAACTGCGTTGTGATTGGTAGGTGGCTGAAATTATTAATTCCATAATTGACCCCTAAACCAGATTAAACTAGTAAAAAAAGCAACAAAAAAAGAATTGAAAGTTCGAAATTCTTGTCACTATAAAAGCGTAAAAAAAACTAACATAAACAATTTAACTCAACGTATGTGTATACGGTGTGGTCTAGTTCGATTCTAAAAAAGATATTCAAATGAAATAATGTACATTTTGAATACTCATGCACCTTTGGCACAATATACATATATATATATTTGTCTGATTCTCCATATGCTTTTATTTATTTTAGGGCAAGTAGGCAAATTGGTTGTCCGTAAAAGATAAGGAAATTTGAAGTATTATTTATCACTTTTACCATAATTTGTGTCTATATAAGATGAATTTTCTATACCAATCGTTAGTTGGTTCAGTGGTGATTGGCGCTGAACTTGGTAGGGAGGACCACGGTTCGATCCCCCGCAACTGCGATCGGGAGGGGGCTGGAACCACTTGATGGCAGAACTGACCCCCGAACCAGATTCAACTGGTGGTGAAAATCAAAAAAAAAAAGATGAATTTTCTATTCTCAATTCAATTTTCTCATACACATAAGTTTGAAATCGAATATTTAGATCAAAACTCTTACTATTAGATCAATTTATCATTAATTATAATATACTATTACATCTGTTTCTAAATATAAGACTCTCTTTAGGTTTTTCTCTTTGTCTATTTTCATAAGATTTATTTCAATTTTTTAAGCACATTAATTATTTCTTCACCAACATACTCCTAATTAAAGTGCGTCTTTTTCTATAATTTGTAATAAATACTTCAGAAAAACAAAAACTCATTCTCTTTCTTAAAGGATAAAATTGTATGTCAAAAAATTTAATATCAAAATTCATTTTTTTAATCTCCGCAATTTTTTTAATGGTGACGTTTATGGTGGGCACATCCCTTTATTTTCCCATCATGGGTGAATAGAATAATGATCCTTGATTTAATGAAAATAAATTCAACGGTGAACACATTAGAAGACTACGCAATGGCTTACATGCAGATGATTTATTTTAACACATACAAGTACATTTGATCACTTTTGTATAGAAAAAAAAGTGTACTTTTTACTACTAAATTAAAAAAAAAATTATTTGTTTCTGTAAAAAATATTTCAGTCTTTGACAATTATTTTGAATTAGAGTCCGCTTCTTTATGATGTTTTAAAAATTATTGGATAAATAAGATTTTATTTTTATTTTTGATAGAAAAAGAGGGCTAACGCCCGGATAAATAAGATTTTAATCTTATAAATATTTGAAATTTTATTTTTTTAATAAGTTTCGGTGCTAAATATTTTTGAGCATAACTTTTGATCTCTATTTTTAAGACAACTTATTTGTACTCTTCATATTTTTTAATAAATTTTTGTATTCATATTTATAATATTATAATAATCTAACCCACAAAAATCTAATGTTTTAATAAAAAATAAATTAAATATGAATTTAAATTATTATTAGTTCTTTTTTGTAAGTAGTCTAGTGGTCAAATTTTTTCTCCTCAACATGGATAAATGGAGATTCTCATGTTCGTACTCTAGTCTTACATATTTTAATGTCTCTACCAACTAAAATATATTCACAAAACAACTATTATTAAGGGTTCGTTTGAATTTGACTTATTTTTGAGCTTATGAAAATAACTTATATAAATAAGTAAATTTTTGTGTTAATTCATAAATTTTTACTGACAACAAGTGTATCGTTTTAACCTGTTTTATTATAAACTACTTTGAAAAACTTATACTAATATATAAAAACTTATTTATTTGTATAAATTGGTTAGCACAAGCTCAAAAATAAGTCAATCCAAACGGACCTTAATTCTCTTTCTTATTGAATTTAATTTTTATACATTATCTAATTAAAAAAAATTGTCAAAAAAAAGTTCTAATGTCAAAATAAAAATATATTAAAATAAATCACGCCAAATCCCTGCCTAAGTGTAAAATAATTGAACTAAATAGAACAGAAGTGGACAACTTATACCAAAAAAAGAAAAAGGAAAAAAAAAGAGAAGTGAACAACATGTAGTTTAAAAAAAGTTTAGGTGCATCCCCTTCAATAAATTATTGGGTAGTTTGTTTCAATCTGTGCCGTTAATTTATGTTTCTATTATATCAACTGTGATCATGCAATTTGTCCCATCATGGAAAAATTAAGGGTGTTGCCCACCATAACCTGCACCTTTTTTAATAGGCTCGGGATATAAGTAGTATATTATTATATAAATGCGAGCAAATGGGAATTTTTATTTTAGATATATGGTCCAAGTGAAGTAAGTAAATAAATGCCAGGACCTGTGTCTACCAAACTTATAAAGATTTCATAAAAGATGGGAAAGACTATAGTAATTAGGCCGGCAAACAAAAATAGAGATAAACCAAAACAAACATGACTGAAATTAATACAACTTTGTTAGTTCTAGAATGTGAATGAATGCAATTATGGGTATGAATTGTCAGGTCTGAAACTACAGAGCATCATCACCAATACAAAGTAAAAGACCATCAAAATCATGCATCTTATGTTTGTGCCTCTTCTACATTAATGCCGTTTTTGTGGGTTAAACATTTTTTTCCATTTTCCTTTCATGGAATTAGTGATACAGCTACCATAGTTTATTTATTAGTTTACCAATTAATTCAAGCATGTATTGATAGAAATAAATTTATAAATTCAACCAGCTGGCTAAACAGTACTGTAAACTGATGATATTGAACTTTGCCAATTTTTATTTTTAATTTTTTTATAGCATGAACTTGCCAAAATTATATCCATCAGAAAAAGTACAATTAGTTACGCAAGTATAGACACCTTTTGGAGTAATGTTTAATCCCTTCTCTCTCCCTTGACTGGAAAAAATAAATTAAAAAATACAAGATTCAAGAGTTCATATACGATCTGGATTCTCTGCAGTTAAAAATTAATGTGGTTTATCATGCAGTGGTTAATTGTGAGCGTTGATTTGAGATTGGACGATTCATATTTAAAATACAGTTTTATAAAATAAAATGATCTCATCCGTCAATCAGAGATCGAATGGTCGAGATCAGTTACAGCACCCTGCTATAATTGCAGGAAATTTGATCTCGTTCAAATACTCTCCACTCTTTCATATGTGAAATTTAAAAGTATTCCCTCCGTCTCAAAATAATTATTTTCAAGGTTTTTTACATATATATTAAAAAATGTAATGATGTTGTCAAAAGAAAATATTTTTATTAAATTATCCTTATAGGTTATAAGTTTGTTTTCATGAAAATAATGTGTATAGTAATACCTAGGGCTATAATTGAAAAGTACAATATTATTTTAAAAAGTGAAAATGATATTTATTTTGAAATATAATTTTATTCCTAAAGTGATAATTATTTTGGGACGGAGTAGCATTTAAGGCATGGACCAAGAGTTTTGGAAATTTGAGTTTGAAAGGTTATAAGTATTGATAATTAACATGATTAAGTGGTATGAAATATATATTGTTAAAAGGTTACAACTATTAACTAAAATTTCATACAACTTAATTAATTAATAGTTGCAGAAATGCTGATATGAAATAAACATGGATTCAATCCTAAAATCATAGTGTCACCACAGAGCTATTTAGGATTCTGATGGGGCGATAATTTATACTTCGAAATCGGAAGTTAGTGTCTAGTGACAATGTTTTAGGTTGGGTTGGCATCTTCTCTAGTAGTGGTCTGAAAGTCGTAGGTCGGATTGGTATATTCTCTAGTGGTCTGAAAGTTGAGGGATGCCTTTCTGATTGTGTGTGGAGTCTGGTGGGTCGATCATTAAGTTTGGTTTAAGGTAAAAACACCACTAGTCTTTGACCTTAAGTCTGGTTTAGGATTTGTTTTGGAGTTAGCTTTGGTGGACCGAGGGTATGACAGTAGTGGAACTTGAACGAGGTTGGTTTAAGGTTGATTTGGGCTCAGTAGTGGTAGGGTGTTGATTTTGGGTTTTAATTTGTATGGGATTTGAAGGTAGACATTGATTAGGTTGTGTTTGTTTTGATTTATATTTTCGGTATTCCGCCTAAATATGGCGCCTCTGTTATGCAGTACCTTTTTTGAAAGATTATATGCATTAAAATTTCTTATATTTTTAACATTTATTCTACTTTATTTTTCATTAGAATTTACACTAAATGTAGAATCATGTCGTTAACGGTAGGAAAAACTTTATTCATGTAGTATTGGAGCGTTGGTGTACACTTCAGATTTTCTTTTTTGACACAGTGTTGGAGTAATAATATGAAACTTCAAAATTAAGGCCCAATTTTGAGACCCTATATTAATATGAAACTTCAAAAATCTTTATTCATTTATATGTCATTTTCTATCTTTTCATCAAATTTAATTCTTGATTAAAATATTTCTTATTTACGTTTATATACAATGATAATTATTTTCATATGTTTTTAAAATTATTTATAATTTAAATAAATGATCATTCTTTTTTAAATTTGTTATGTTTTTTTATTAGAAATTCATTTTTAATATTCAAATATTCAAATAGGGCTTCTAAAAAGTCAGACCCCGCCCTATACATTTCTGTTCACTTTAGTTTACCAGTTGAAAAATCCCACATACTATAGGGGTGGATGCTACGGTGAGAGAGTAACTCATGTCTCTCACCGGCGGGTTGATGCTATAAACCATGGTAACGGTTGGATTGATATCTTGTATGTATTATTTCATACACTTGATTTTTTTTTCAAATAACCAATACAACCACACACCCAACCTTGGTCTCTTTTTACGGTTTGTTCTTTGTCAAAGAAACACAAATTTTTACTATTCAACCAAATCAATTTTTTTTAAAAAAGATCGGAAACTTTTTTTCGGAAAATATCCGAAACTTTTATTTCGAATAAAATATCGGAACATTTTTCTTGAAAAAAGACAGGAACTTTCTTTCCAGAAAAAACTCCAGAATTGTTTTTATCTAAAGTCGAAACTTTTTTCCCCGAAATAATCGGGAACATTTTTTTCGATAAAAAATCGAAAAACTTCTCCCAAAAAAAAATCGGAAACTTTTTTCCGGAAAAATTGGAAACTTTTTTCCAAATAAAATATCGGAAATTTTTCCCGACAAAAGATCGAAAACTTTTTTTTGGAAAAAATCAGGAACTTTTTTCCCGAATAAAATATCAAATCTTTTTTCCCCAAAATGATCGGAAATTTTTTTTCGGAAAAAAACTCCAAAATTGTTTTTTATCCGAAATCAAAACTTTATTCCCAAAAATAATCGGGAACATTTTTTGAAAAAAATCGAAAACTTTTTCGCAAAAAAATATAAAAAAACATTTTTCCAGAAAAAACAGGAATTTTTTTTCTGAATAAAATATCTTAATTTTTTTTTCCGAAAAAAGACCGAATACTTTTTTTCCATGATTAAAAAAAACTATGTATCTTCATTTAAATTGGGTGGTAATTTGTCAAATAAAATTAATTTGGGAGAAAGCTTGAGAGAGAAATAGAAAATAAAAATAACAATAAAAAATAATCGTGTGTAAATAATATATGATTTGATCTATGTAACTTCATCATCAAACGATTATAACTTTCATCCCACCGGTGAGAGACATCACTTGCTATCTCACCATAGCATCCGCCTACTATAGGTACGTACAACATAGGCTGTACATGATTAAGAATGATGCTTCAAAATCTTGAATGCAGAGTTTATGATGAAACAAAGCTGGGCCGGTAGTTAAAACCTCAAATTTGATGTTGTTTCATAATTGTACTTCTGCAGTGAATATTATCAGTTGTAGGGATTGCAATGTACGTACATGGTGTTAAAAATAGGTGACAGCTCTCTCTCTAGTTTTTAATATGCCATGTGGATGTAACAGATTATTAATATTTTACGGATAATAACCAGTTGGCTATTGTTGTGTTCGTTGGATTTCGTTGTTCAAATTAAATTTCAATACAATATTTGTATTATTTTTTTGATAATATCAATATTTTGTATCCTGTTAGATTAGATATAGTATTTGGATTGGATATTAAAAGTTTGCTGTCAAATATTTTAAATGTATATGTATATCTTTTTAATGGTGTATACAATACAAAGCGGACTTAATACTATACAAAGCCTAATTAAAACGAATTTTATAGCGAAGTTAAAAATAGTTGTTTGAATTTTGAAGAGTTACAAAAAAATTATTTTATTTTTGTAATTTATTTTTTCAAAAGTCTCTATGATGAATCTAAAAACTCTAGTTCTATATATAAGAAAAAGTTTACTTCTTAAATTCATTATAAATTTAATGTATTTGGACAATAATATTATCTAAATACATCGATTCTATAATGAATTTAAATATTCAACTTTTTCTTATATATAAACGTATATGGGGAAATACTTAGATTGTTTTACCTTAGACCGGTTTTAAATGTATAAAGTATAGAAAATAAAATATACTTCATCCGTCTCAAAATTAATTATTTATTTATTACTTAGTGTACTATTTGTATGATCAATTTTGACCATATTTGTATGCTAATATGTATATGCAAATATTAGTATATAAAATATTGTTTGATTTTTGTCGATAAATATTTTCAAAATATATAATTTTTATATTATAATTTTTAATAATAAATAACTAAATATATTAATGATCAAAATTATATATTAATATATATAAAAGTAATCAAACAAGTCATTTATGAGAAAGTCTTACATAGGCACAGAATATTTAGGCACAAACTTAGACACACACATATAAATTAAAAAAATTAAAAGAAAAATAAAATGGTCACATCAATCACTATCACTTTATTCAATTTATCTTTAATTTTTATCCTTCATTATGAGTGTACCTAACGATGAGATATTGGGTTTGTTCGTAGGTTAGACTTTCTCGTCATTTATTGGAACAAAGTATTATCAAGTACTTTGATGTTCAAATACTACAAAATTTATTAGTATATTGTGTGGTTCACTTTTTGCTTTGTCAGCGATGATATGATATAGCATGAGCATTACATTTTTTGAGTCAATCATGGAGTATACCCACTTTTTATCACTCTGCAGTAATTACAAAGTATGGCAGTGGCACATTGTATTAATTCTCAAGTCTTTTTCAGCTAAGTAATATTTTCGGAATATTTGTTAAGCATAAGAAAAATAAAAATAAAATTAATATAAAAAATTAATTTTTTACAATATTAAGCTATTGTATGCACAATTTAGAAGAATTTTATTTTTTATTAATAAACTTAACTAATGTCTCGAGTATATTGTTTAGTATTTTTCTTATTTTAATAAGCAATTTTTCCATAAAATCTCGATGTCTCATTGAATCATATATAGGAACATTGTATTATAAATTTCGAATATCTCCTTTATAAACTACTTAAAAAATACCTTGATACAATATTTTTTTGAACAAATATTTTTGTGTGTATTTATATTAGTAAATTAATAATGTAAGCACTTACACAAGAAAATTAAAAGAAATGCAGCTTGAGCTGGCTGTTGAGGAAAGAAAGCGTGGCATTGTCATAAGCTCATAGTACTTATTTAAGACCATCTAGATTCTAGAAAGTAGAAACTAAAAACTGTGTGTGTTTTTAACTTGAACAAGTAATGGTTGGAAAAGACCTGATTAAAGATTAATATAACTATATTAGTAAAAATTAAGCTATAGAGTTTGCTATAGTTTTAGTTTGGGATCAATTGTTTGACTCATTATTATTTACCGATTTGGTTGAAACCACAACTACTAAAGAAACAGACACCAGGATTATTAGCTATTAGAGGACAAACACAAGCTTCAGAGAGCTGGAAAAACATCACATCTCTTAACTTCAATTGTAAATGATCATGACCCTAGAAGGAGTCTCTACATAATGTGACCAAACGTGCATAATACACATATGATTAAATTCGAAAACTTGTTTGACACTGTAAACCTAATACCCCAAAAATAGAAGACTTTGATTGACGTTTTGTAAAACTCGTATTCGCTATGTGTTGGGTTAGATTTTTATACATATATTTATTTTCAATTCCAACATAAAGGTCAGTGGAATGAAATGGTATTGTAATACCAAAATAAAAATCGAATTGGAATAATCATCTGATAGAATATTCGAAGTAACGCTTCGATTTCACAAAGCGATGTTTCGATCCTTCGTGTTGAGGCGAAATAGTTGGGGCTAAGTTGGGCTTTAATAGAGTTTTCGTTTAAACTTCGAAGGAGATCGTTTTATTGGGCCAAAAGAATTAGGCCCAAAAGTAAACGAAACAAATGAGCCCAAAGTTTAAGCGCGAAGAGGAGCGGTTTTCGTGGTTGAAGAACGTGGGGCACGAAGATCAAATCTGGAGCGTCTAGATAATCGAGGCAGTTATCATCAAGGCAGTTAGGAAATAGTTCAAATATATATAGCTGTTGCTTAGAAGGAAAAAGGGTCGCAAAACTGTTTACTAAATTTCTCTAAGTATTCTGAGTACTCGAGCGTAAGAAAGAAAGGAATCACAGAGGAAAATGTACGGTTTGTGAACCATTTTTTATTTGTATTCGCAAGTTTATCTTTAATGCAAGTTCATTTACTGCAAATCTACATTTTTATTGCTATTCTTCTTTAAAATGTATTGATTCTGAGGCGATTCAAATCAGTATATTTTGTCTTTAATTTCGAACGAAACTAAGAAATCAAATGTTTGTTAAACTTTAATGAACATTAAGTTATTTTCTTTAACAGAACAAGCATAAAATTGTCCTGAGATTTCTAGTCAATCTCGCAAGTTTAAAATACTTAGACTAGCGCTTGTTTACCAAATTTTACTGTAAACAAATTGGCACACCCGGTGGGACTGGTTTTGTGCTTTGTTTCTGTAAATTAAGTTTTTCTGTGTTAGTAACTGCCATTAGCGGTTATGGCTAGAACTCATCAAATGCATGGGTCTACTACCAGTCAAGCTATAAGTTCTTCGAGCAGTGAGGGTGGTTCTTCTCCCCCTCCAGATTCGAACGCGGCGAGTATTACAACTACTCCGCCAATTCCTAGCCCAAGTGGTTCTGGATATATTCCCGGAACTACCATGCCAATTACAACCATGGCGTTTCACTCAGTCACGGGTAGTTCGAGGCCTATGGTCACAAATCCTTTATATGGTTTTATACCAACACCTACTCAAGGTTTCGCTTCAATACCCACTTCTGAACCTGAGAGATATACTACCCCTAGAGTCACCCCAACGCCTTTAACTACTGCATCTGTGTTGTCTTTAAGACAACAAATGGATGAAAGTAACCATGATATGGTTAACCTCTTAACACAACAAATTGGAACTGTCTTCAACCCTTTGATCCAAAATACCAATGACAGTTACCAAATGTTAGCCTATCAAATGGGTCGAATTGCTGACTTTTTTGGCACTCCAGCCCCTCAAACTCAGCCTAGGGTTAATTATGTGGCACCACAAATGATTTTACCTGCTATGTCTGCTACTCCGTTTAATCCAAGGCCACCACATGTAATTCCTCAAGTTACACAACAGCAAGAGCCGGTGCCAATAGGTCAAGAGGAATACCAATATCAAAACGAGGTTAACCAACCTCCTCCAGTGGTAATGGTTCGAAGGAATCAAGACCCTGATGATGTGGTTCGAAATGTTCAGAATAATAACAATTTCGCTGCACCTAACAACTTAGCAACTTTAGTCGAAACTATTCTGAACCAAAATGGCCTTAACACTGGTACTCGAAGGCCAAACTTTGTTTCTGCATTGTCTGAATATGTGTTGCAAACAGAGTTACCTAGAGGTTGGAAGGTTCCAAAATACACTAAGTTTGCAGGAGATACTAATGAGTCAACTGTTGAACACATTGCTAGATACTTAGCAGAGTCTGGAAATTTGGCAAATAATGAAAACCTACGAATGAAATATTTTCCTAATTCATTAACCAAAAATGCTTTCACTTGGTTTACAACTTTGCCTCCTAATTCGATCCATAACTGGACTCAGTTAGAGAGGTTGTTTCATGAACAGTTTTACATGGGCCAAACTAAGATAAGTCTCAAAGAATTGGCTAGTGTTAAAAGAAAAACACAAGAAACTGTTGATGATTATTTGAATAGGTTTAGATTATTAAAGGCTCGATGCTTTACATCAGTGCCTGAACATGAACTAGTCGAAATGGCTGCAGGTGGTCTAGACTATTCGATTAGGAAAAAACTAGATACTCAATATCTTCGAGACATGTCTCAATTGGCTGATAGAGTTAGGCAAATCGAAAGATTAAAAGCTGAAAAAGCCAGAAACTCTAAGTTTCACAAAAAGAAAGATGTTGCTTTTTTAGATTCTTATGATAATGATTTTGGATATGAAACTGAAGATGAGTATGTAGATGTTGATGATAGTGATATCAATGTGGCAGAATTAAAACCAGGGCCTCCTTATGTTTGTAAATTGTTGAGGCCTTCGAATGGAAAAAATCCTGTCGAACCTAAAAATGAGAAATACGCTACTAAAACTTATTCTTTTGATATTACTAAATGTGATGAAATTTTTGATTTGTTGGTATCTGATGGTCAAATAGTTGTTCAAAAAGATTTAAAAATACCTCCTATTGAACAAAGAAAGAAAAGAGGTTATTGTAAATTTCACAATTATTTAGGCCATAAAACTCACCAATGTGTTCTTTTCAGGGATTTGGTTCAACGCGCATTGAACGAAGGAAGGCTTAAGTTTGCTGAAAAAACTAAGCCACCAATGAAAGTGGATACTCATCCACTATCAACTGCTGATGCTAGCATGGTTGATGTACTGGATTGCAACATGGTTGAGATCAGCGAAGCTGATGTGGCTGCTGCTGTCAAAGCCATACCTGAGGGAGAGTATGACCAGAAGGTGAAAGAGGCTTACCCTGCTGCTGAAGAGGAATTAGTAGATTTCCTCAATAGGTGTAAGTTGAACAACGCTGAAGTCATGCTATGTCCTCGCTGCAGTGCTGTATGTGATAAGGAGGCAGTGACAAACCTGAAGAAAGTTTTGCCTTATGCTGATCACAAAAGAAAATGGCCAAGTTCTAAACCAAATAAGAAGAGTTGGCCATATCAGAAGATTGATTGGAGTAAGTCTCACAATCAAGGCTTATCTGTTCATCAGAGGCTTGGCCCTCAAAGAACCTTCAAACCATCCAACAAAGCACCTACAAACCAGTGGGTCAGTGGCCAATATGTGGCCTTCGACAAGAAGTGGATGGAGAAAGGAAGCTCTAGCAACGTCAATGTGAAGTTCACTGCTGGAACTTCGAAGGTGTTTGCTGAATCAAAAGTGACAGCTGGCTCGAAACCACAAGTTGGTTCGAAAGTGGTTGCTCAACCACCTAACTCCCAAACTGCAACTGAAGCCAACAAGTATGGTTATAGGAATAATTATAAGGGTAAGAATCCCATGACTCGAACCCAATGGCGTAGGTTCCAGCGTAGGAAGAAGCTGGCTGCTCAAGATAGTAAGGCTGGGGGCAAATCTGATGATAAGGGAAAGGCTGAAATGGTCGAAAGGCCAACTAAGGTAAAGCTAACTCCTATAAAAGAGTCAGATGCTGAAAATAAAGAGAATACTGATAAAGAAGAGGATCTCATGGAAGATGATGATCTTTTAGATGAAGAGTCTGATTTCGATGTGTTGGTGAATGTGGTGTCAGTTTTACCACTGGAGTATGATGTTCCAACAGAGATCGAGGAGGTCGAAGAAGAGTTCGAGGCTCTTGAATTGGCTAATCATAAGCCAGTGTGTTTTTATGTTATGGAGAATGGCTGCGTAGAGGCACAAGATGCTGTCTTCGAAAGGCCAGATGGAGGGATGAGAAACCATCTAAAAGCTCTATTTATTAAAGCCAAAGTGAATGATGTGGGGGTTAACAAAATCCTGGTTGATGGTGGTGCTGTAGTTAACATCATGCCTCACTTCATGCTTAAGAAGTTGGGTCTTTTCGACACTGACTTACATTCTCACAATGTGGTCTTAGCCAATTATGAGGGCAAAACTGGCCACTCCCTTGGTGCTATACAATTGGAGGTTTGTGTGGGCAGCACAATTAGGAAAACTTTGTTCATGGTGATTGCTGCTAGGCCAAACTACAACCTGCTGTTAGGCAGAGAATGGATTCATGGGGTTGGTGCTGTCCCTTCGTCCCTTCACCAAAGGCTAATTTTGTGGAGAGATGATGGCCTTGTTGAAAACATTGAGGCTGATCAAAGTGCTTATTTGGCTGATTCGAGCACAGTGACCTTGCAAAACTTTGATAAAAATCTGGCAAATATTGCTCCATGTGGAGAACAAGATGCTGCCTTCAATCCAAACATGGTAAGTCCTGATAGTGTTTACCATTCTGTTAAGTTGCATCCTACCCATGGTTTCAGTTGGGAGAGGGAGCCTGTTGATGGACCCCAAATGGGATATGCACCTGTACCAGCTTCCGGTTGGGAAGACATCGAAAATAATGCTGATGTTTAAGTCCCCCGAATGGAGCAGGATTACGGCTTATGCTGCCGAGAATAGAATAAAAATGGCTATTGAAGCTATTGAAAATAATGATGATATGGCTGTCGAAGCCAATGACAATGTAGAAAACAAATTGGCAACAAGTGCCAATGCTTCGAATGCTGGCAATAACCAAAGATTGGATTGCATTTATGACGAAGAACCCTTGGGTTTCGAAAAAGATCCAGTTAGTTCAAGTCAAAAAATGCAGGCCCAGGATCCTTTACAAGAGATTGATATTGGAAATGGCTCTATTAAAAGGCCAACTTATATCAGCGCCAATATTAATCCAATGTTGAAAGGAAAGTTGGTTGAATTGCTCAAGGAATACAAAGACTGCTTTGCTTGGGATTACAATGAAATGCCAGGATTAAGCAGAGAATTGGTCGAACACAGATTACCTCTTCGACCTGATAAAAAACCTGTGAAGCAGCTTCCAAGGAGGTTCGCTCCAGAAATCATGACAAAGATCAAGACAGAAATGGAAAGGTTGCTCAAGTGCAAGTTCATTCGAACAGCCAGGTATGTTGAATGGTTAGCTAATATAGTTCCTGTAATAAAAAAGAATGGTTCACTTAGAGTTTGTATAGATTTTAGGGACTTAAATAATGCTACACCTAAAGATGAGTATTCAATGCCTGTAGCAGAAATGTTAATTGATTCAGCAGCAGGCCATGAATATTTAAGTATGTTAGATGGCTACTCTGGTTATAATCAGATTTTTATAGCTGAAGATGATGTTGCTAAAACTGCCTTTCGTTGCCCTGGTGCTTTGGGCACTTATGAATGGGTAGTGATGCCCTTTGGATTAAAAAATGCAGGGGCAACGTATCAAAGAGCAATGAATTCAATTTTCCATGATTTCATTGAAATTTTCATGCAAATATACATTGATGACATTGTTGTCAAGTCTTCATCTTCTGATGATCATCTAAGTCATCTTAGAAAGTCATTTGAAAGAATGAGGAAATGTGGACTAAAAATGAATCCACTGAAATGTGCTTTTTGTGTACATGCAGGAGATTTCCTTGGTTTTGTTGTGCATAAAAAGGGCATAGAGATCAATCAGAATAAAACAAAGGCTATCATGGAGACAAAATCTCCAACAACGAAGAAACAGCTTCAATCTTTGCTTGGTAAAATTAACTTCTTGAGAAGATTCATTTCGAATCTAAGTGGAAAGGCACATCCTTTCTCTCCACTGTTAAAGCTTAAGAAAGATGAGGTTTTTCATTGGGGATTCGATCAACAGAGGGCATTTGATGATATCAAGGCTTATTTGTCAAATCCTCCTACACTAATGCCTCCAATTCGAAACAAAGAAATGAAGTTGTATATTTCAGCATCAGATACAACCATTGGGAGTATGCTTGCTCAAGAAGATGAAGATGGTGAAGAAAAAGCCATTTATTATTTAAGTAGAGTTTTAAATGATGCTGAAACTAGATATTCTGTAATAGAAAAACTCTGCCTTTGTTTGTATTTTTCTTGTACCAAACTTAAGCATTATATAAAACCAGTTGATGTTTATGTTTATTCCCATTTTGATATTATTAAACATATGTTATTGAAACCAATTTTGCATAGTAGAATTGGAAAATGGGCATTGGCTCTAACAGAATACTCATTGACATACAAACCTTTGAGAGCTGTTAAAGGCCAAATAGTGGCTGATTTTCTTGCTGATCATTCAGTAAGTGAAGTTCCAATAGAGTCTGTTGACATCGAACCCTGGAGTTTGTATTTCGATGGATCTAGACATAAACATGGTACAGGAATTGGGGTTTTTATACTTTCACCAAATAAAATTCCCACAAAATTTAAGTACAAAATTAATGGGTCTTGTTCGAATAACGAAGCTGAATATGAGGCTTTGATTACAGGTTTAGAAATTCTTCTAGACTTGGGAGCAAGACATATTAAAATAAGAGGAGACTCTGAATTAGTAATTAAGCAATTGACAAAAGAGTATAAATGCATCCAAGGGCACTTAATGAAATACTTTGTGATTGCTTTTTCTTTGCTAAAACAGTTTGAGTCTTATGTTATTCAACATGTGCCTCGAAATGAAAATCAAGAGGCCAACGATTTAGCACAAATCGCTTCTGGTTATAAGATGTCAAAAGATGAGTTCGAAGAGCTCATCGAAATCAAGGATAAAATGATCTCGAGCGATTCTTCTGATGTACAATTGTCAATGCCAAAACATTTGGGGGCAGATAAACATGATTTTCAGGGAAATTTTGAAAATTTTGAAAATTTTGACAATTTCCAACATGTTGACATGCATTTCGAAAGTTTCGTAACAGAAATTTTTGTCATTGACAATCTGAGTGATTCTGATTGGAGAAAGCCAATTGTAGATTATTTGGAAAATCCATCAGGAGTCACAGATAGGAAGATAAAATACAAAGCCTTAAGTTATACCATTATTGGAAATGAGTTATTCAAGAAAACCCCTGAAGGGATTTTGTTGAAGTGCCTTGGTGAAAATGAAGCATTTTTAGCCATTACCAACGTACATGGTGGTTCATGTGGCGCTCATCAAGCAGGCCACAAAATGAAATGGTTATTGTTTCGAAGAGGGTTTTATTGGCCTTCAATGCTTAAGGATTGTATAGAATTCGCTAAAGGCTGCCAAGAATGTCAAAAACACACAGGCATTCAACATGTTCCTGCAAGTGAATTGCATTCGATAGTTAAACCTTGGCCTTTTAGAGGATGGGCTTTAGATATAATTGGTGAAATTAGGCCTACATCATCGAAAAACCATCGTTTCATTTTAGTTGGAATTGATTATTTCACAAAATGGATCGAGGCTGTAGCTTTAACAAAAGTGGATCAAGAAACTGTGATTGGTTTTATCCAAGATCATATTATTTATAGATTTGGATTACCTGAAACTATTACCACTGATCAAGGAACAGTTTTCGTTGGGCAAAAAATGCAAAATTTTGCTAATGAAGCAGGTTTTAAGTTATTGACATCAACGCCCTATTACGCACAAGCAAATGGTCAAGTTGAGGCAGCCAATAAAATTATTATTGGTTTGATTAAAAAGCATATTGCTCAGAAACCAAGGAATTGGCATAATACTTTGAATCAAGTGTTATGGGCCTGCAGAAACTCTCCTAAAGAATCTACAAACTCAACTCCGTTTCGATTGACTTATGGTCATGACGCTGTGTTACCTGTCGAAATCATGGTGCAATCCATGAGGGTACAAAGACAGATGGAAATTCCTATTGAACATTATGAAAGCCTCATGATGGATGAGTTGGTTGATTTGGATGAAGAAAGATTGCAAGCTTTAGACGTTTTAATTAGACAAAAAGTTAGAGTGGCTAAAGCTTACAATAAGAAGGTTAAAGGCAAAACCTTTAACGTGGGGGAGTTGGTTTGGAAAGTCATCCTGCCCATGGATAGGAAAGACAGAGTCTTTGGAAAATGGTCACCACATTGGGAAGGACCATTCAAAATCGTTCAAGTGTTTTCTAATGGCGCATATGAGATTCAAGAGTTAACCCCTGAACAACGTTCAGTAAACATAAATGGTAAATATTTGAAAAAATATAAACCAACATTGCAAGAGATACACATAGATCCAGGTTAAATTAAAAATACGTTAAATTAAAATGGCAAATAAAGCTGCCAACACATTAGGTTCAAGGACAAAGGTCCATACAGCCTTATCAAAATAAAAGATAATTGTAAAACATAAAAAGGCTAAGCTACCAGCCTCTAACAGACTCTAATGCCAATCCTAATTTATTTCTACGGACAAGATTGTCCCAGCTACTTTGGCATAGATTTGCCTTTCGAAGGCTTTGCTCCCTTTGACCTACGCTGCTGAATGACAAAGGGAAGTAGCTCATCATCGGCATACTCGTCAGGGGGCTGATAGGTCTTCAGATATTCGACGTAATCTTCGTCAAAATCAGAAGGAGAGACAGGAGAGCTGTGAGGTTTCACAACTTCGATTCCTTCAGAAGGAGGAGAATCAAATTGTTCCTCACCAAAGGAATTATCAAGAAATTCCTCATCAGAGGGTTTATAAGTTTTCAGAAACTCAGCCCAATCCTCATCAATTTCATCAGAAGAAATACATACAGGTTGTTGTTGCTGTGGAACCTGTTGAGGAGCCTTTGCTTTTCGAGGAAGAACTCGCCTAGTTCTAACTTTGGAAGAAGAGCCTTTAGTCTTCTTCTTCACCTGAGTTTCCCAAGTTTTCTTCAGTCTCGGAATCGGACATGGAACGCGGTTAGGACCGAGATGCTTCAAGTCACCGTCGGTCCAGTTTCCGGCCAAAGGTAGAGCATCTTTAGTACCAGAGCTCGTCGCCATTGATGAGGGAAGGAAGAAGTTAAACACAGTAAGGGATGTTGAAGAAGAAGTCTTAAGTTCAGAAATGGGTAAAGGAAAATGATGGTGAAGAAATGAGAAAGGTTTGTTCTGAAGACAAAATGGCTATTTATAGCTAGTTGAAAGAGAAGTTAAGGAATAAAATATTCAGAAAAATTAAGAAATTGTTTTCTCTTTTTTCTTTTCAACTTCCTAGATTGCCACGTGTGCCACTTTTCACGAAACATTAGGAGGTAATGATGATCATGGGGGAAGTGACTTGAAAGGAGGAAAGATTCACCTCTGATGACGCCGCCGTTGGAAATCGTGAAACGTTTATTGACCTGTCTTTTCAAAAACGTCACTATCTCATTCGAAGCGTTTCAATCGAAAGTGCCGTTTTTGGGGGGCAATTTGTTGGGTTAGATTTTTATACATATATTTATTTTCAATTCCAACATAAAGGTCAGTGGAATGAAATGGTATTGTAATACCAAAATAAAAATCGAATTGGAATAATCATCTGATAGAATATTCGAAGTAACGCTTCGATTTCACAAAGCGATGTTTCGATCCTTCGTGTTGAGGCGAAATAGTTGGGGCTAAGTTGGGCTTTAATAGAGTTTTCGTTTAAACTTCGAAGGAGATCGTTTTATTGGGCCAAAAGAATTAGGCCCAAAAGTAAACGAAACAAATGAGCCCAAAGTTTAAGCGCGAAGAGGAGCGGTTTTCGTGGTTGAAGAACGTGGGGCACGAAGATCAAATCTGGAGCGTCTAGATAATCGAGGCAGTTATCATCAAGGCAGTTAGGAAATAGTTCAAATATATATAGCTGTTGCTTAGAAGGAAAAAGGGTCGCAAAACTGTTTACTAAATTTCTCTAAGTATTCTGAGTACTCGAGCGTAAGAAAGAAAGGAATCACAGAGGAAAATGTACGGTTTGTGAACCATTTTTTATTTGTATTCGCAAGTTTATCTTTAATGCAAGTTCATTTACTGCAAATCTACATTTTTATTGCTATTCTTCTTTAAAATGTATTGATTCTGAGGCGATTCAAATCAGTATATTTTGTCTTTAATTTCGAACGAAACTAAGAAATCAAATGTTTGTTAAACTTTAATGAACATTAAGTTATTTTCTTTAACAGAACAAGCATAAAATTGTCCTGAGATTTCTAGTCAATCTCGCAAGTTTAAAATACTTAGACTAGCGCTTGTTTACCAAATTTTACTGTAAACACTATGATAATATTATCACTTGTGCACCGTGGAAGACTTGGACATCGCCCTTGAGATATGTTTACATTCACCATTTTTTATTGGCATAGCCGCATGGCATGGGCATATATTGGTGTCAAATGAGCACCAAACTTTTAAGCCCGCATACAAAGCCCCTAAACAATGGTCCATTTTTGACAGAACTTGGGTCCCATTATATCATTTTTTTAGATTATTATTTTTGCCACCTTATGATTTATGGGGCGCGCCCTATGAAATGACCAAAATACTCTTGTCTGTGACTCATGCTACGGACACTCTCCAAAACACCCTACAATTATAATATCCGTGGCTTAAGCCACAGATGTAGAAAAAATGTTATTTTTCATAATTACTCATTTTTCCTACATTCGTGACTTAAGTCACAGAAGGATATTTTGGTTATTTCGTAGGGCGCGCGAGTAAGCCATATGGTGGCAATGGCAAAAGGAAAAATCTTTTTTTTTTTTTTTTTATTTGTATCTGGGTTAGGGAACTTTGCGTCCCATTTTTTTTTGTCAGTCCATAATGTTTTGGACTTTTGAGTCAATTTTGTATAAAAATAAAATTTAAAGATGGTAAAGACGGTCTAAAAGAAAGTTACATAGACAACCGATCAAAATCCATAATTTTGACACATCAAATTATTGTTATTTTGATAATTCAATTAAATAAAAATTTATAACTTCTCTTTTCCCACTAACTTCATCATTATTTCTCTGGAAATATCAACTCATCATCTCCACCCATAAAAATCAATCATTTTCAATCCCACGCACTTCATCTCCCTTATTAATGAGTTTTACACTCAAATAATATGTTCCGCACCGGATACAAATCACGAGCGTGGTGGTGGTGAGATGGGACACCGACTAGAATAACACGGTGATGATTTATAGGTTTGATGTGTTGTGAACAACCACTAGAGAGTTCAATAGTGTCTATTGCAAATTTGATGAGTATGGTAATTTGTTAGATATATATGGGGATGATTGATAAATTTAATGTGCGATAATTTTGGCTTGTGTATAACAGGAGCACGAAGCATATACATAGCGTGTTTGTTATAATTTTTAAATAATAAAAAAAAAAACACAAAATATGACATAGCAAAATGCACAAATCTTATTAGTTTATTGTCGAAAAATAGTTTTACACCATATCTTCATTTCCTTTAAATCCATAAAAATAATAACTTTTTTTTCTTTCTGATTATGATGAATATTTTTTAGTAGTAAAAATTTTAAGGAAAAAATTAATATAGTGACATGATTAATCTTGACCATACCGAGTTAGAATCCATATTGCTAGTAACATTTTTTATCCACTTTCAATAACAATTCTAATGTCGTGTGTTTTTTAAAAGAGAGGGTTAATATGGTTGCTTAATAGCTTGCAAAGGATATGTAGTGTCAATTCTTAACTTTATCCGAAATTCCAACCTGTAATGATCTTTTGATTTTTAATAAAATGAATGAATTTTTTCTTGTAATTATTTTTTTCGATTCTTGTAAAGATATGTTGATTCATTGATAAGTTTTGGTATGCTTATTGGGCTGTCAAACATGTCATATATTTTGGCCCATGCAGACGAAAAAATAGTTTGATCCATAATTATTTGCTCTTCACCCCCCTCCTCCTCTTAATTACTTAGAGCCCTCCCAAAAATTCCAAAAATGCTTCTAAAAATATTTGCCAGGAGTTAAAATTTAGTGGCACCTTACCGAGAGATAAAAATTCTGTAAGCTAAAATGTACATCTCCCAATTTCTAATTTTTTTTTGCCAGGTGGCCTAGTGGCTTGAAAATCCACTCATAAAGTGAAATAAGTGGAGTGTCTAGGGATTAAACTCTGCTTCTGCATATAAAATGTTATTGTCCCTACCAATTGAGCTAAGCTCTTGGAGACTACCAATTTATAATTTTAACACATACTGAATTATATCTCCCGATAGACCCGATATGCATGAATTTTAATATCTACTGAATTCTATCACTCGGTAGGCCTTGAATCAATTTTTTTGCTATTGTTGTTTGTGTTTTAAGTTTTAACTATTTGTTTATATCTTTGAAGTGTGATATGTTGTTATATATTTTGGTTATGATTGTAACACTAATGAATCCAAACCAAATATTGTTAAATCAATGGTGCGTGAACTTTTTCACGAATAAGAGATATCATGTTCGAGATGATTTGATTGGCTAAATTCGTTGTGAAGTAGCAAAGATAAGATTTTCGGTAGTAATAATAAACTTTGATAATTGTTCTGATAGAAGAACACAATTTTTGTTTTGGGGTGTTGAAAAGGACTGTCTGTACAGAGGAACTCAAAATAAGTTGAAATGAGAAGACACAAGATCTTTAAAATGTGAATGTCGGTTTAAGTTGCGTAGTTATTTTTTTGTAAGTAAAGAATGAAAACTTACTGTTGTGTGTTGAAAACACAATTACCATATGATGCTAAAGTTAGAAAGTCATGTTGTTGGTCGTTCGAATTAGGATGATGATACTAAACAAGATTAATACTAATAAGATAATTTTTATACTTTTAAGATATTAGTTGCACAAGTTTCAAAATAATTTTTTTATAGTATATTTAACAAGTACTTCGACCCTGTTTAACATATTCTTATAAAAAATGTACACATATTTGAGTTACATATTTTTTAAACATACATCATAAATTTTTTTTTTTAATATATATAATATATTTTTTATTTCCTATTCATAACTTTATGTATAAAGTGACATTGGTGTAAAACGTGATTGAGTTGTGTTTACCTTTTATAATAGGATAATGTGTTTTCTTTAATCGTTACAGTTTAACCTATAGCCTTCCATTCTATCAACCAAAAAAACAGTGACTATGTTGTGTGTAAATAATTTGGGGCACACATGGCTAAATAGTGTGGGGTGGGGTATGGAAAAATGAATATAAGGTATTGTCTCAAAAAAAATTATAAAATATGCTGTCAAAACGAATATATAATAAGGAGATGGAGGTATAGCCGTTCCTAACTTTTTATGGGCCTTAGGCCAAATAAAAATTATTTCGTTTAATATAATAGCATTAATACATACTTTTTGAGCATATATCATTTTAAAAACAAATTTTTCAATAGCCCTTATGATTTTATTAGCTCTTCCTTTAATTTTTTTTTCCAGTTTTTCTTTACCACATAAATGTTTTTTAGGCAACACCTTCTAAACTTCAGATAGAAAAAAAAAACTCAAGTAGAGAACATCAGCACATGGAAGTAGAATGCTGACTTCGAAGAACAATTGAAAAATTGTAAGATTCAAATGGTTGAAATTGGATGAAAAAAATAACATGTTAAGTATTAACAATTTGTAGAAAATAAACATGTTAAGTAGGAACACAAAAAATAAAACAACGCCAAAACGTAAACAAGAAAAACCTATAACATTCTTACATACCTTATAAGAATGCAAGAATTAGAAAGAAAAAAACAAAACAAACTCAATAGGAATTAAGAACAAAGACAAGTGGTGCCGTCTTTTTGTTGTTCTGCAGGGTACTATTTTAATCCTACCATTATGCCTAATTATTTAGTATGTAAAAAAAAATTTGGACCTCAATCGCATTTTAAATACCACCTATTTCGTAGGTTTAATCATATTTTCAATTATAATTGATTTTTTTATAATAATATGTTTTCTTTCTTTAAATATAATTGATTTTTTTATTTCAATAATAGTATGTAAGTATAATAAAATATTTTGGGCCCCTAAAAATGATGGACCTTAGGCCATGGCAATCATTGCCTACCCTTAGGGCCGGGCCTGCTTTTTGTTTTGTCGAAAAAGATATTATTCCAATAAAAGGGACTATATTCATGATGGGATATGCAATCATGCATTCATGCCTAGGACATCACCGGATCAATCAGATGGTTTTTCTTTTCGCCCAGAAAATTTCTCTTTTCAGTCAGAAAAATTTGAGAAATATTTTCCGAAATTTTTCTCAATTTAATTTCTCTTTTTCCATTCAAATTTTCTTTTTATTTTTGGGGCGAAAAACTTCCTTTGCCTCAAAAAAAGATTTCAGTAAACGTTTCTCGAAGTTTTCTAAATGAGAAGAAATTTGAGGGGTAGGAAGAAAAATGAAAACTCATTTTGTAGCTCAATTGACCCACTATATCATCTGTGTGAAATGAAAACTCATTTTACCACACTACCTATTTTCTCGCACGCTCTATAATTTTATCAAAATATATTTATCCACTACTTAGATAGCAGATACTGATAGAACACTGAGTCAGTTAGCCCTTTCACTAAGTTTTAGAGAGTCTTTGGTTAGTTAGTTAGTTAGTTAGTTACTAGGGAGTATGAGCCAGTTAGTTAACAAGGCAAAAGATATTCCCGAATTATAGCAACAGTTCTGTTATTAATGTGGCAAAGGATATCCCTAAGTCATAGGAACAATTCTGTTATTGATTTGGTTAAGGATATTGTTAAACTATAGGAAAGTTGTTAGTAGTGAATAATATAAGAGGGAGGGTAGGGTTTATTATTTATTATGCACGTTTATTGTTATCTTGGTGTGAGGAGAATATTTTCTCTGGATTAGGAGCTTAGCTCTGGTAGGAGTTCACAGAACTCTGGTTATCTTCTGTTTTATTTCCATTATATTCACCTATATTTCAATAATAATTCTCTTTATTGTGTCTAAAAATCTTGGTTCTATCATTGGTCCGACCTACCGGATCGTTCGAAGAGGAGCCAGTGAAGAGTGATTTATGCCAAAGATGACAAGGATGGATGATTTGGAGGATAGGGTAACAGCCATGGAGAGCGCGTTTGAAGTTCGAGTATCGACACTAGAAGAAACGTTTCGTCAAACGTTTGCAGAATTTCGCAACACCTTGACAGAAGAGTTTGCAAGGCTTCGCCGCGAGCCTGGCACACCCCGAATGTCGTCGGCGGAAGAAACAGTGTCAGAGTACCATATGGCAGTGAAGAAGGTGGAGTTACCACCATTTGATGGTGAGGATCCAGTTGGATGGATCACACGCGCTGAAACCTACTTTGAGGTACAAGGAACATCTGAAGAGGTGAAGGTTCGATTGGCAAAATTGAGTATGGAGGGAACAACAATCCATTGGTTCAATCTGCTGCGTGACACCGAGAACAATCTAACAAGGACGAGATTGAAACAAGCGCTGATTGAAAGATATGGGGGAAGACAAAGTGACAATCCATTTGAAGAACTGAAAGATTTGCAACAAATCGATGATGTGGAAGAGTATATCACTGAATTCGAGTACATATCATCACAAGTTGCTCGACTTCCTGAAGATCAGTACTTAGGGTATTTCTTGGAAGGCCTCAAATTGGAAATACGGTTGAAGGTGAGAACCTTGAATCCACGATCCCGTATTCAAGCAATGAAAATGGCACGTGATGTCGAGACGGAGCTGCGTGGTGCCTTGGCTCCACGAAGCGGTGGAGGATCGCGGCTTGGAAGAAGGTTCAAAGAATCGAATCCGAAATTAGGTGAAAAGGGAGATTTCGGGTCAAATTCTGGACCCATTGAAAAAATTGGATATGGGTCGGGTTTAAACCCGGGTCAGAATAAGGAAAATCATGGATGTGGGCCTGCAAACAGTGGCAATTCAGAACCGTCCCACCCTAAGTCAACCTTAGGTACGATTGCGAGTCCCAATTTCTCACAAAAGGGAAGAGATGACGCAAGACGTGGAAACGGATCCCATAGTAAGGGGATTCGTCATCTTCCTTACTCTGAGTTAATGGATCGGAAAGCAAGGGGGTTGTGTTTCCGTTGTGGAGAGCGCTACAATCCTCTGCATCAATGCGCAGAGAAACAACTCCGGTTGGTAATTCTGAACGATGACGAAACGGTGAATGATGCCGGTGAAATTATTGCTATAGAGTTGCAGAAAGAGGACGAAGCTGCTGGTACAGTTAGAAGATCAATCTTTCCATGCTAGCCTTGAGGACAAGGCAAGTCTTAAAGGTGGTGGCAATGATAGAACACTGAGTCAGTTAGCCCTTTCACTAAGTTTTAGAGAGTCTTTGGTTAGTTTGTTGGAACAAAGTGGGTCTGACATGAACCTCTAAGATTTTAAGTGGTTTTGATGATAACAAAGTATTAAAATTGCAATTGGTATTACTAATGATTATTCTAGTGTGCAGAATTATAAGTTAAAATTCACTCAGAAGCACTATGAATAACAAGAGAGAAGCCAAGCTATGAAGCTTTGAAAGCGTATCGCTGTTCATCAGAAGCTTAAAATTTGCGTGCTGAAGATAATGCTTCTGAAGACCAAAGCTAGACTCTGAGGAGTTCAGAAGCTGAAGACCTTAAGAAGCTACGACAACAGCATCTGAAGCAAAAGGAATTTACATCACTCAAGAACTGACAGAACCAGAACCAATGATTGAAGAACAATCTACTTCAAGGCTCTGTCACATCCACAGGAAGGAATATTCGTTGGTACAACGTTAATCTTATCCATAAGTGGAGCGCATTTGAGGATCGTACTATCGTACTATTATTACTCAAAATGGATGAGTGATAATTTGAATTGCAAGGTAGTGGAATTGGATTTCTTTGCTAAAGAAGGCAATCTACAGCTAGCAATTGTACGAGCATATTCCAGCTGGCATCTTATCTCTCTACAACGGTCATCATCTTCCTTCAAGTATAAATAGAAGACTCAAATGGAAGAAATGACTACCGTTCTATTACTGCGTTTAAGGCTCTGAAGCATTCTGACATTATTGTTCTATCTGTCATTCAAGTCTTAAAGCAATTTGCGTTGTATTTTGTAAACACCTCTGATAGTATATCAAGTGTTCCTTAACATTCATTCTTATTCTTAAGTTTGTTTGAGAAGTCTCTTGTTAAGTGTAACTTGAGCATTTGAGAAGTCTCTTGTTTAGTGAAACTTGAGCACCTGAGAAGTCTCTTGCAAGTGTGCTTGAACAATTTGTAATCTTGAGTAGATTATAGTGAAAAGCTCTTGTTAGTAACAAGGGGACTGGAGTACTCTCGATTTGTGAGAGGAACCAGGATAAATTTTGTGTCTTTCTTTCTCTCTCTCAGTACCCTTCTTTATCTTGTGTTTATTTCCGCTGCAAACTTGTTTTTATTTCTCAAAACACAATTCAACCCCCCCTTCTTGTGTTTTTCCACCTTCAATTGGTATCAGAAGCTAGGTCTGTTGCCTAACTCACCTTACAGTGAAGCAGTAAAGATCCAGGAGGAAAAACATGTCTGCTGAGAAGAACCTCAATGAAGTTCCTTTCGACTATGACTCAAAATCTCGACAAAGAAGGTCATCTGATAAGGTTCCTTTCTTCAACGGAACTGAGACTAGCTACCCTTTCTGGAAAACCAATATGTATAGCTATATCATAAGTATTGATTGTGATTTATGGGATATGGTAGAAGATGGAGTTAACTTTGAAAATATGGACTTAGAAGGAGTAGTCAGTTCTCAGAACAGGAAATCGTTTACACCTACTTAAAAGCTAGAGTACAAGAAGCATCACTCTGTAAAAGGAATGATGACCAATGCTATCTCACATGATGAGTACCTTAAAATTGGAGATAAAAGAACTGCAAAGTCTATTTGGGATTCCTTAAAATCCAAGTATGAGGGCAACAAACAGGTTAAGGAGGCAAAGGCTAACTTGTTGGTGCATCAGTATGAGTTGTTTAAGATGAAGGATGGAGAGGACATTGAAACTATGTTTTCACGGTTTCAAATTCTAGTATCTGGACTTCAAGTATTAGACAAGAGTTATACTAAAGCTGATCATGTGAGAAAGGTACTCAGAAGCCTACCACCAAAATGGAGACCCAAGGTGACTGCTTTTCAAGAGTCTAAGGATTTGGATACTGTATCCCTTGAAAGCTTGATTAGTTCATTGAAGAGTCATGAGATGGAACTAATGACTGATGAATCAACCAAGAAGATGAAAGGGATAGCCTTAAGCTCTAAGAGCTCATCAAAGGCTCTGAAAGCTAAAATTATAGAATCTGAAGATGAGGCTTCTGAAGAGGGTCAAGAAGTTGGGTCTGATGATGAAGAAGAGATGGTGCTGATGGCTGCTAAGGTTTCACAATGGGCAAAATGAAGCAAGAAATATGCAGGCAAATTTGGAGGATCTTCCAAGAGACTTAGTACTGCTAAAGACAAGAAGGAAGATCAAAGCAAATGTTTCAAATGCAACAAGCCTGGTCATTTCATTGCTGATTGTCCAGAAAACAAAAGTAGATCATCAAAGCAATGCTCTAGCAAGGAAAGATATAAGAGTAAAGTCAAGAAGAGCTTTCTGGCAACATGGGAAGATCTTGACAAAGACTCAGACTCAGATGGTGATGAGGAAGCAAATCTAGCACTGATGGCAACTACCTCTGACAGAGAAGACTCTGAAGCAGGTTCAGACTCTGAAGATGAGGAAGAGGTAATTGCTAAAATATCTAGAACTGAATTAGTAGATTCTCTTAAAGATGACTTAAAAATGCTTACTAAAAAGGCAGGTGAATGTAAGGTCTTGAAAAAGGCTTACAATAACCTAACTGAGAAAATGAACATAATAGTTGAAGAAAATGAGTCTCTAAGAAGTAGAAACTCATTTATGGAAACTCATTATGTTTATGATGATAAGGTTCCTCCAGAGCATGAATTTGCTCTGCAAGAATTTCTTATCAATGGCATGAAGAGAAGTAAGATAGCTTCCTTAATATACCATGTTAGTAGAAACAGAGGTGAAGGTCTTGGATTTTCACGTTTTAAAGATAATCCATTATTTTCTAAACCCTCTAAAAGTGATAATTCAAAACCTAAGACTGTATTTGTTAAAAGCCAATCAGAAGCAATAGTTATACCAGAACCTGAAAAAATAATTGTGTCAGAGGCCAAGAAGCCTCAGACTCTGAAACCTTCAGAGCCTAAGGTCTCCAAACCTCAGACCAATGTCAAAATAAATAAAACTCTGGTATATTCTAAAGCTAAGCCCAAGAGTTATACAAAGCCTAAATTTTTTTCAAAATGCTCCAATAACTCTAGAGCTCCTGATAGGCCATATAAACAAAAACAATCTATGGTAATAAGGACTAACTCTAAAGGACCCATAAAGGTATGGGTACCAAAGTCTGAGATTGTCTTTGCAGCAGATCTGCACTCAAAGAAGGCCAGAGCAGCATTCCTCGTACCTGGACAGTGGCTGCTCGCGTCATATGACAGGAGACAAGCATATGTTCCAAACCCTGACTCTGAAAGAGGGAGGAACTGTGAGATTTGGAGGAAACCAAAAAGGGAAGATCACTGGTACGGGTACAATTGGTAACTCTTCTCTCTCAATTAAAGATGTTTGGTTAGTTGATGGCCTCAAACATAATCCACTGAGCATTAGCCAATTTTGTGATAGTGGATTTGTTGTTAAGTTTAATAAAGATGCATGTACTGTAATTAGAGAGTCTGATGAGTCTGTAGTGTTCAGAGGCTTAAGGAAAGACAATGTTTATAAAATTAATCTGTCAGAACTCTCAGAGCAAAAGATAGTTTGTCTTCTATCCTTGAATGTTGAGAAATGGGTCTGGCACCAACGCTTAGGTCATGCTAACTGGAGATTAATCTCTAAGCTTAGCAAACTAAGCTTGGTTAAAGGACTACCCAATCTTAACTATCATTCAGATGCTCTGTGTGGTCCTTGTCAGATTGGAAAGATTTCAAAAACCTCTTTTAAACCTAAAAAAATTGTCTCTACCTCAAGACCTCTTGAACTGCTTCACATTGATTTGTTTGGTCCTGTAAGTACAGCTTCAATCAATGGAAAGAAATATGGACTTATTATTGTTGATGATTACAGTAGATGGACTTGGGTTAAATTTCTTAGAGTGAAAGATGATGCATATGATGTGTTTACCATCTTCTGCACACAAGTGCAAAGTGAGAAGAGTCTCAAGATCTTAAAGATCAGAAGTGATCATGGGGGTGAGTTTGAAAACGAACCCTTTGCAACTTATTGTGAAGACCATGGAATTGTCCATGAGTTCTCAGCCCCTAGAACACCACAGCAAAATGGTGTTGTAGAGAGAAAGAACAGGTCTTTACAAGAGATGGCAAGAACCATGATGCATGAGACTAAACTTGCTAAGCACTTCTGGGCAGAAGCTGTGAACACAGCTTGTTATATTCAAAATAGGATCTATATCATACCTATATTGAATAAAACAACATATGAACTCTTTAAAGGAAGAAAGCCCAATATCTCTTATTTTCATCAGTTTGGATGTACCTGTTACATTCTGAACAATAAGGCCTACAAAAGAAAATTTGATGCCAAAGCTTGTAAGGGAATCTTTATAGGTTACTCTGAATGCTCAAAGGCATACAGAGTGTATAATTCTGAAACTAACACAGTGGAAGAATCTATACATGTTAGATTTGATGACAAAGAGCCTGACAGTAAAATGTCAGAGCAAGATGATAGCTATGCAGGTATTCCATATCTATATAATAATCTAGAACCTGAGAAAGCATCAGATGCAAATGAAACTTCAGAAGCTGTATTGGAAGAAGTCTCTGAAGAAGCATCCCCAATAGAAGCATCTGAAGGACATAATGATATCTCAGAAGATGATACCCAAACAAGTGCTGAAACTAATGAAGCTCCAAAACTGAAAATTCAAATACAGATCATCACATCCAGAGGATCTTATTCTTGGAAACAAAGAGAGTCCAAGAAAAAAAAGATCAGATTATCAACAACATGATTCACTTCTAGGACTCATATCTATGATAGAACCTAAGAATGTTGATGAAGCTCTTTCTGATGATGGATGGATTGTGGCAATGCAAGATGAGCTCAATCAGTTTCAAAGAAATGATGTGTGGAATTTGGTACCAAGACCAACACACAAGAACATCATTGGAACCAAGTAAGTATTTAGGAACAAACTGAATGAACAAGGTGAAGTCGTAAGAAACAAAGCTAGACTAGTAGCACAAGGCTACAGTCAGCAAGAAGGCATTGACTTCACTGAAACATTTGCTCCAGTGGCAAGACTGGAAGCAATCAGGTTATTGCTATCATATGCAGTTAATAATGGAATAACCTTATATCAAATGGATGTTAAGGGTGCCTTTCTAAATGGTGTCATTTCTGAAGAAGTATATGTCAAACAACCCCCAGGTTTTGAGGATTTGAAAAACCCTGATTATGTTTATAAATTTAAGAAATCACTCTATGGTCTCAAACAAGCTCCAAGAGCTTGGTATGAAAGACTGAGTAATTTCCTTTTATAAAATGGTTTTCAAAAAGGTCAGATTGACAATACATTATTCAGAAAGACAACTAAGAAAGACATCTTAATTATTCAAATATATGTGGATGATATAATATTTGGTTCTACTAATGCTTCCTTCTGCAAGAGTTTTTCAAAGCTGATGCAGGATGAATTTGAGATGAGCATGATGGGTGAACTAAAGTTTTTCCTTGGAATTCAAATCAATCAAGGAAAAGATGGCACTTACATTCATCAAAGCAAGTATACAAAAGAGCTTCTGAAGAAGTTTAATCTTGAAGACTGTAAGATAATGTCAACTCCCATGCATCCTAAAAGCAGCTTAAGCAAGGAAGAAATTGGAAGCAAAGTAGATCAGAAGCTGTATAGAGGTATGATTGGTTCTTTACTCTATCTAATAGCTTCTAGACCTGATATTTTATATAGTGTATGCTTGTGTGCAAGATTCCAGTCAGATCCTAGAGAACCCCACTTAACTGCTGTTAAGAGGATCTTTAAATATCTGAAAGGAACTATCAATCTAGGACTTCTTTATAAAAAATCCCTAGATAGTAAGCTATTCTGTGATGCTGACTATGCTGGAGACAAGATAGAGAGAAAATCCACTAGTGGAAATTTCCAATTTATTGGTGAAAATCTCATATCTTGGGCCAGCAAAAGACAAACAACTATTGCTTTGTCTACAGCAGAAGCAGAATACATCTCAGCTGCTAAATGCTGCACACAGCCTCTCTGGATGAAATATCAGTTAGAGGACTATAACATAGCTGAAAGTAGTATTCCATTATATTGTGATAATACTGCTGCTATTCATTTATCTAACAATCCAATTTTGCATTCCAGAGCTAAGCATATTGAAATTAAGCATCATTTTATAAGAGATCGTGTTCAAAAAGGGACAATAAATATTCAATTCATTGATACGGATCATCAATGGGCTGATATATTTACCAAACCTTTGGCCATTGAACGCTTTGATTTTATTAAAAAGAATTTGAACATGCATTTTATCTCTGAAGAAAACTAGCTCTGAGATACAAAATAGAATTAGGGTCTGAAGCTCTTTCAGAGCCTCCATTAATTCAGAGTCTCCTTTGGGAAGTTCTGAATAAATGGGTTCTGAAGAGTAACAGGTTCTGATGAGGTGTCAGAAATAAATGAGTTTGGCTCTGAACTAGACGGAAACGAAACGTTTAGTACCAGTTAGTGTACAACAATTGTCTGTACACGCGTCAGCTGTGATTAAGTTTCTCCAACACGTGTCTAGATCCTGATGGGTAGAGAACAGTTAATAATGAAAATGCAGTTATACAATTTAAAATTAATTTTAAACTGTTCGCGCTCCCTCCTTTGTGCTTATTTTCTGAGTGTTTATTCTATTTGATATAAATTATCACTTCACTCACAAAGCACAACTTTTTCACATAATCACTTCCTACACAAACCCTAAACCTCAGATATTCCCAAATCTCTCTGCTTTTTAATCTTCTGTAATTTTGCTGCTCGACCTTCAAACGAAATTGTTCAACGTCCTTTCAACCCCGTCTTACCACCAGTAATTGATCTTTCGTCTCAAGCAAGACTCGTCTTCAAAGATAATGTAACCGATGCTGGTCCGGAATCATTTGAGTTCATTACGGAGAAATTTGTTGATTTTGAGAGTTTCAAAGTAAACAGGATTGATATTCAAAGTTTATTCTTCGATCAACAATGGAAGAACTACTTTGAGATGCTAAATGGGTTTGTTTACTATGATATTGTCAAGTACTTCTGGAAAAAAGCAACTATCTTTGACAAGTTCAGTGCCGATGAAGAAGTTAGGAAGATGGTAGAGAAGGATAGGTCTCTGAAGGGAAAAACAAGGAGCCAACTTGGTTTGAGACCTTATAAAGGAAAAGAAATTAGGTCAAACATCATGGGAATCAATGTTCTTATTACTCAAGAACATATAACAAAGATTTTGGGTCTGGACAACGAAGGAGAAAACGTGGATGAGTATGGTGAGAAGAGTAAGCATATTGAATCCATTAAGAAGGATTTATTCCTTCCTGGTAGTTCAAACAATGATTTTGGCAACGCAAAATTCATGAGGCAAAACTTCAACTTTGCTTTCAAAGTGTTTCTTGCCTCCATCATTACTAGAGAAGGAGGATATGATACTATCTCCATACCACACAGGCACTTCATCTGGTTTATGTACAAGAAAGTGAAGATAAATCTGGCAAAGCTTCTGTTTGATCATCTATGTTTTACAATATCCAAGAGCAGAACCAAATCACCTTCCATAATCCATCATCCAAGGTTGATTTCAGAAATCATTCGTCAAACAAAGCTTATTCAGATTGTCAGTACCAAGGAGAAACTTAGAGTTTTTAATACTGCTAAGCATGATGCAAGTGTTCTGGTAAACATGAAGCTGAAAACAAAAGAAGAGCTGAAGACAGCCAAGAGCCCTCTGGAGGCAGTTTATGAAAAGTACTTCTGGTGTGATGGTTTTCCAACCGTATCAGAACATGACAATGAGGATGTCATCAAGAACTTCTTGGAGCTGGTAAGAATAGATTCTGGAGTAAGAGTGCCCAGGAGCATGGTAGTTGGTGTACCTAACTGGGATATTTTCAAAGGCCCAAAGCAGATCACTAAGTCTAAGAGAAAACCTCAACATGTTGAACAAGAAATTGTTGAGGAAGGCTCCAAAGAACAATCTGGAGATAAGGATGATGCTGCTGATGTTACTGATCAAGTAGATAGTTGTACTGAAAGATTGGCCACTGAAGAAAATGAAGGAATCACTGAAGAGCAAGTGACTAAGATAGCTCAAAGAAAAGCTGTTCAGAAGGAAAAAAGATCCAAGAAGAGGAATGAAAGGCCTGAAGATGCAGAAGAGGATCAACCTGTCAGAGCCCCAAAAAGGAAAAAGACAGTTGTTTCCAAAAAGAAAGCTGCTGACACATCCAAAGGTAATATCTCTAAGCCTAATATTGATAGCGTTTCTAATGCTCAACCTCTTAACCAATCACCTCATCATTCACCTGAACCACAACCACACACCACCTCTGAGACAACTCCAGCTGAAACCCAAAATGCTCAAACACCACCCTCAACACCTCTTATCCATGGTCCTAGCTACAAACCTTTAACAGTAGAGGAAATAATTATGCCTGTTGATTTTGCCTTACCTATTTTTGAGGACTATCTTAAAGCACAAATCGATATAGATGATGAACCAATCTCATTATCCCTCTCTCTGAACCAAAACATTGACCTTAGCAAAATCAGAATTATCCCTCTCAAAAGAAAGAGACCTACCATTCCTTTCAACAACGACCATCCCTTTTTCAATCCTACCTCTGAACCTAATCTTGAGCTTATAGATATTGCTATCAGTATTAGTCTCAAGAGACTGAAAAGTATGGAAAAGGAAACTCTTGTTTTTCCATCAGATGTGGATGCTGAAATCAGAGATATGGAAAGAAAGTTCAGTGAGACTCTGAGGCTACTGGGTAATCATGTCAAGGAAATGATCAAAGGAAAAGGCATGGATGCAATCAGTCACATTATGACCTCTGCTAATCTGTCTCAAGCTCCTAGACTTACCTTCTACAATCATGAAGCTGAGCTTAAAAGATTAGAGCTTCTGGCTGCTATACAGGAAAGTACCAGACTGTCAAGTGAAGCTGCTGAGAGGTTGGTGGATGAAGAAGCCAGATATGCTAGATTAGTGATTGATGCTGATCAGGCTAGAATGGCTGAGATTGAACATAAGAGGCTAGTTGATCAAGAGGCACTTAAGTTGATGGTAGATATGGCTGTTCACATTGCTGAGGTTGAGACAAATAAGATCAAGGAAAATCAAGCATCTGAAGAGGACTTTGTTATGCATGATCAGAACCTCTGCGAGCCAGATTCTGACAAGGGAAAAGCTGCCATTGTTGATTCATCTCCTCCCAGATCTCCACCAAGACTTGTTCAAGGCTCTTCCTCATCTGCCATACCTTCAGCTATTCAACTGGCTCTAGATGAGATCAAGAGTGACTTAAGAGAGGAGCTGAGAAATGAAATGGATGAGTTTAGGGCGGATATAAGAGAAGATATGAACAGATCTGGTGAAGCTACTAATAAGAAGATAGATGCAATGATGGAGCTACTTCTGAAGCTTACTCAACAACAACCCAAACCTTAACTCTTATGTTTGAGCACCTGTCTGTATTCATGTTTTATGTAATTTGTTTGGATATTTTCTTCATGGTTAATTAAGCTTCTTATTATCCTTATTTGTGTGTGTGTATCTGAATGTGTGTTATTTTCTTTTGTTTTTCAAAATTCAAAATATATTCACTTCTTACGTCTGATACTCTTGTGGATTCTGAACCTAGTGTAAGGTGTTGGAGAACATCTTGTTTTTAACTTATATAGGTTTTTGAAAACCTAAGGTTCCCCCACATCAGTATTCCTGTTTACTCATGAAATAGCTTCTTAGTATTATAGCCTGTTTATAAGCGGGGCAACAATACCGAATGAGGCGTGTCTGGTAACTGGTTTTCTGACGTTTGAAAAGAGAATATAAAAGAAACATGCTTAATCAAAAAGAAAGAAATTAATAGCCAGAACTCTTTATTAATATTTTTGAAGAATTCTTTATTACATATGACAGTGAGATCCTACTTAGAATCAACGTCAGCAGCCTCTGGCTTACCCTTCTTACGTCTTGCACTCACATAAGAGAGTAGGTTACGCAGGGCTTGCTGAGCTTCAGCTTGATACTCTTCGTAAGGTTTGTCATCATCATATGTCCATAAGAACTCTTCCAGGTCAGAGCCTATTTCTTCAAGCTCAGACTCTGTCAGAACCATCTCTCGCTTATTCCTTTCATAGAGATGCTTGTTTCTTTCGCAGCGCCAAGGCTCTGCTTCCTTCTTGATCACTTCTTTTGATCCTGAAGCATCCTTCGCAGCTTGTTTTTCCATTGTGTGTTTCTTATGATGCTCTTTGATTATTCTGTATGAATAAAATGAGAAGAATCATCTCTTTTTATATAGTGCTCTTAAGCCTTCTTGTCTACCTGGGAATCAACACAGTTCATTTAATGAATATAGTTGTAACCAATTTTTGACTTGAATGTCTTGTTTTCTGCGCTTTTTGACTGATGACAAAAGGGGGAGTAAGAACAGCGTTAAAATTAATGATAATTGATTTTTTTTAACTGCTAAAGAACTGAAACTGTTATACTCATATCAATGTCTATCCCTTCTGAACTATCGTTATGTGTTTCATTCTGAACCTTATTGAAAATGGAGAAAATTTTAGATTTGAAATACATTTTCGTAGATAAAATGAGAGAAGCTTGCAAACCTTCTCTGAATATTATCAGACTCTGAAGGAAGAGCTTACAAACCTCTGCCTCTGAGAGTCAAATATGAAAATTTATTTCAAATTAATAAATTAACTCTTAACCTGTTTTAATTAGTTATGGATAAGACTTAGGGGGAGCTTACAAACCTAACCCTATAGATTATCAGACTCAGGGGGAGATTGCAAACCTTTGAAACCTGAAGTCAACATAAATAATTAAATCAACAACACATGAATTTTAATGCTTTAGTTTGTCATCATCAAAAAGGGGGAGATTGTTGGAACAAAGTGGGTCTGACATGAACCTCTAAGATTTTAAGTGGTTTTGATGATAACAAAGTATTAAAATTGCAATTGGTATTACTAATGATTATTCTAGTGTGCAGAATTATAAGTTAAAATTCACTCTGAAGCACTATGAATAACAAGAGAGAAGCCAAGCTATGAAGCTCTGAAAGCGTATCGCTGTTCATCAGAAGCTTAAAATTTGCGTGCTGAAGATAATGCTTCTGAAGACCAAAGCTAGACTCTGAGGAGTTCAGAAGCTGAAGACCTTAAGAAGCTACGACAACAGCATCTGAAGCAAAAGGAATTTACATCACTCAAGAACTGACAGAACCAGAACCAATGATTGAAGAACAATCTACTTCAAGGCTCTGTCACATCCACAGGAAGGAATATTCGTTGGTACAACGTTAATCTTATCCATAAGTGGAGCGCATTTGAGGATCGTACTATCGTACTATTATTACTCAAAATGGATGAGTGATAATTTGAATTGCAAGGTAGTGGAATTGGATTTCTTTGCTAAAGAAGGCAATCTACAGCTAGCAATTGTACGAGCATATTCCAGCTGGCATCTTATCTCTCTACAACGGTCATCATCTTCCTTCAAGTATAAATAGAAGACTCAAATGGAAGAAATGACTACCGTTCTATTACTGCGTTTACGGCTCTGAAGCATTCTGACATTATTGTTCTATCTGTCATTCAAGTCTTAAAGCAATTTGCATTGTATTTTGTAAACACCTCTGATAGTATATCAAGTGTTCCTTAACATTCATTCTTATTCTTAAGTTTGTTTGAGAAGTCTCTTGTTAAGTGTAACTTGAGCATTTGAGAAGTCTCTTGTTTAGTGAAACTTGAGCACCTGAGAAGTCTCTTGCAAGTGTGCTTGAGCAATTTGTAATCTTGAGTAGATTATAGTGAAAAGCTCTTGTTAGTAACAAGGGGACTGGAGTACTCTCGATTTGTGAGAGGAACCAGGATAAATTTTGTGTCTTTTTTTCTCTCTCTCAGTACCCTTCTTTATCTTGTGTTTATTTCCGCTGCAAACTTGTTTTTATTTCGAAAAAGTTTTATTTCTCAAAACACAATTCAACCCCCCCCCCCCCCCCCTTCTTCTTCTTGTGTTTTTCCACCTTCATAGTTAGTTAGTTAGTTACTAGGGAGTATGAGCCAGTTAGTTAACAAGGCAAAAGATATTCCCGAATTATAGCAACAGTTCTGTTATTAATGTGGCAAAGGATATCCCTAAGTCATAGGAACAATTCTGTTATTGATTTGGTTAAGGATATTGCTAAACTATAGGAAAGTTGTTAGTAGTGAATAATATAAGAGGGAGGGTAGGGTTTATTATTTATTATGCACGTTTATTGTTATCTTGGTGTGAGGAGAATATTTTCTATGGATTAGGAGCTTAGCTCTGGTAGGAGTTCACAGAACTCTGGTTATCTTCTGTTTTATTTCCATTATATTCACCTATATTTCAATAATAATTCTCTTTATTGTGTTTAAAAATCTTGGTTCTATCAAATACACTCAAAAACACCTACCATTATAATATCCGCTACTTATGTAGTGGACGACTTTTTTAAAATTTATCACTTTTATAACATCCGCTACTTAAGTAGCGGAAGGATAAAAGTGAAAAGACATAAAGCACGCGAGTAACCGGTATGGTGGCAAAAATAAATTTAATGTGACATTCTCCAACTCCTACCCCAAGCATCTCTCATCCATTTGAATTTTGAAAAATACTTATAATTTGGAATCTGCAATGTTTTTCTTTTCTTATTTCAAAATTCCAACCGAGGGGTTTAATAAAAAAATCTTGATTGTTTCAACAATTTGAATTAGAAACATCATCACTACAATTAAATATGTACTTCATCTATTCTAAAATATAAAAGAAAATTTGTCAAATAAAATTGATGTATTTAACCCAAATTTTTAATCAAATACATTAATTTTCTTTGATCAATTATCTTTTATATTTTAGGATGGAGAGAATATTTTACAACAGAAAGCAAAATGAAATCAAACATTAGATTAAAATTTACACTATACAATATGTGTAAGCGCAACTTCACATTCACACACCATAGTAAAATACAACATATGAGAGCTTACGAGACTCTTTTTTGTATCAATAAGGTGAAGTAATCACAACACCACCACAAAAAAAGTCTCATTTCTGTGTCTATTTTAAAGCAACTCAAGAGCTTTCATTTGTTCAATTAGATAATTTTCAGTCATCATGACCCAACCTTGAACTTAGCTTTCATTTTAAAGCAACTCGAGCTTTCATTTGTTCATAATTTAGAACCACCAATGGACCTTAAACCTTGGATTGAGCATATTAAATTTTACTTTTTGTTAACAAAGATAGATTAAAAGATAACACTAAACCTTTTAAAAATGAGCTTATCATTTTATTTTTGAAAGTTTCCAACTATATAATAAATTTTTCCGAGCCCCAAAAAGGAAGCCCGACTCTATAGAGCAGGAAGCGCGTCTGCCTTGTTCTAAAGTATATTAAAATAATAATGGAATACAGTAATACTCATTCCATTATATTTCATTGCTTTCTTCTATTTTGATTCCTCCAAATCGGGCGCTATTTTATTAGGTATATGGACAAAGGTCCGCAGACGGACTCATTTAACCTGTAAAACGCATGGAAGACCAAATTTTTCGACCCGTTAATTTTTTTTTTTCCGTTTGAATTAAAACCTCTTTTTACATTTTCTTAATCACTCATTCGTCATTATTTCATGCAAAATATTGTGTTTTTATACACTCGCTAACTACTTAACTTGCAAGAGGAACAAAATTAAAAGAGCAAATGACATGTGAAAAGATCAAGGACATGAAAAGAAATACTCTTTTTCTACTTGTCATTTGTAGAATAGACTTGAAGCATTTCGGATTTCGGAATAGGGTTTCAGTAGAAACAACCGGAATCGGGCTTCATTAAAAACAACAATAAATCATCGAGTCCAATTTTTTTTCTTTCTTAATCGTAGGCATGATGATTTGAAACCAATTTTGAATCATTGAGGTGCATATGCTGTATGTATTTGGACACAAACTGGGCTTTAAATAACAGATTATCACTTAGCACTAGTAATTTTGGACATTGGATCAAAATTCTGAGTCGAAGTATAAGAACTAAGAAGAGTCATTTTGTCGCCCTACATTTTTTCTCGCGCGTCCTACAATTTTATCAAAATATTCATGTTTGCTACTTAAGTAGCGGATATCCCCAAAAACACCCTACAATTATAACGTCCGCTAGCGGACGGCATTTTTCAAAATTACTTATTTTTATAACATCCGCTACTTAAGTAGCGAAATGGTAAAATGGGAAACACGCAGGACGCATGAGTAACATATAGGGCGGAAAAAGTAATTTTCGAAGTATAATATTGTGTTTTTTCTTGAATTACATCTCAAGGGGAAGTGGATATCGCAAAACCAATAGAATGTCATGATCCAATGTGAGTCCAAGAAGAATAGGCCCAAATTTCTTTAGAACTAGGAGTTCCCTTGATGCACGGGTCAAACCATTTTCAGGGATGAGGTTGTTTATTTATTTTTTTAAATGGAATATCTTATATAAGCAAGTGCAGAAATTATAATCTCTCAAAGTCATAATTGTTTGTTTGTTATAGAGTGTGGGGTAATATTCCAAATTAATTTTGACAAATATTTCAAGAACAATGTTTTTTGATACAATATTTGACACAATAATTTTTTGTCAATTATTGAGGGGTTTTTTTTTAGGGGTGAGCATCGGTCGGGTTCGGTCGGATTCGGACCGAAAATCGTAAAACCGATAAAAACCGCGGCCTCTTAATTTGGACCCAATTCTGACCGTCTACATCTTCGGTTTGTTCGGGTTCGGGTCATACGGGTGACGGGTATGTTGGTGCACAAATGTGATAAATGAATAGAAAAAGAGAATATTATTGAATGCTCTGCAATGACGGCTACAAAAGGAGAATAAAGATAGATAAAAATTAATAACATCAACTACTAACCTATTTATAAGCAAAACTAGGTCATAAGGACAACACAACAAAATACTAAAATACCCTCAAATATAAATTACTTCTAACACCATCCCTTAATTTATATTTACACACAAACTAACGCTCCAGAAGTTAAACAAACTTTTGGACTTTTGGATCCTCATCTGAAGCTTCTGCTTGCTTCTGGCTTTCTGCTTCTCCTTCTGCTTCAGCTTCTGCTTCTGCTTTTCTTTCTGCTTCGACTTTTTCTTCTGCTTCAGCTTCAGCTTTTGCTTCTTCTTCTGCTTCTGGCTAATAACCTCAGAAGCTCTACTACTTCTGAGCAACACTGCTTCTGAGTAATGGCCACAGAAGTTTCTTCTTCTAACAGCTTCTGAATATGAATTACTTCTAGAACCATTCCTTAATTCATATTCAGCAAATTCAATTTCTGCAACACCAATTTCATCCCTCAAATGGATAAAGTGTTCAACCTTGACATCCTTCATCAGAGCATCTGCAAGTTGTTTTTGAGCACTACAGTGAGCAGCTTCTAACACTTCATTCTGGACTTGACCTCTTCGCAGATTCTTGTCTTCAGACCAATCAGAGTCTATCAGCTCTGCATTAGTTTTAACACCAGAAGGGCCCAAAAAATATACCTCAGAGTCTCAAGTTCTTCTGTCATGGCCTGCAACCAGACTTGCTTCTCGAGAATTTCTTCAGTAGTAACAAATTTAGAACTTTGGACCTCAGAACTTGCCCCTTCAGAGCCTTGAACACCAGAACTTGCTCCATAGTCTATTCCAGAGTCACAATCTTCTTCCAGTTCTAGAACAATATTAGATACTGGACAACCCACTCCAGAAGCTCCACCTTCAGAGTCTTGACCACCAGAGTCTTGAATACTCCCAGAAACTCTGCCTTCAGAAGTTTCACCTTTAGAAACATGACCATTGTTAGAGGCTGAACTACCTTTAGAAGCTCCTCCTTCAGAAGGTCCACCTTCAAAGTCATGATTTCCTCCAAAGGCATGATCAAATTCAGAAGTTTGTCCTCCAAAACCTACGTCTTCAGAATCTGGATCACCAAAATCTGAATCACCACTAGATTCTGGATTAGAATCAGATGCACCATCTGAATCATCACCACCATCTGATTCAGAATCAGACTTGCCTTCAAGGTCTTCTTCTTCAGAAGTTGGAGACCCAGAAATTTCACCTTCAGAAGCTCTTGCATCTGAAATGTTATCAGAATTTCTTCTTCCATCAGAACCTTGACTTTCTTCATCTTCTGAACCTTCAGAGTCACCTTCAGAATCTCCTTCATCTTCAGAGTCATCTTCTGACTCTGACTCATCTTCAGAAACCTCATATTCTGACTCTGAGACATAGAGTCTGACTCCAATTTCATAATCATCTTCTGAAACTTCTTCAGAGTCAAAAAACGTCAACTTCACAGGTTCATCATCATCAGATTCATAAGCCATTAATAGCACATGTTCATCATCAGAACTTCTGGCCATATTTGCTTCTTCTGACTCCGTTTCTTTGTTTAACAAGCAATCATTGGCATAGTGACCAAAGTTCTTGCAACAGTAACACTGAACATTCTTCTTGTCAGACTTCTCCTTTCTTTTCTGATATTTCTTCTCATCAGAGTAGAACGCTTCTGACATCTGAGTCCTACCACGTCTGTTCTACTTCTGGTCCTTCTTGACAACAGAGGCTTTCAGAGCCTGCTCTGCCTCTCTCTCAGAGGTTCTCTCATTCATACGCAACTCATGCGCCTCCAGACTGCTTTGCAGCTCTTCAACTCTCATGGTGCTCAAATCCTTTGAATGTTCTATAGCTACCACAATGTAATCAAACTGAGGGGTAAGGGACCTTAATACCTTCTCAATGATTACTTGTTCTGAAAGTGTTTCTCCACAAGCTTTCATCTCATTAGTGATTAGAATCATTCTGGAGATGTAATCAGGGACCTTCTCGTTGTTCTTCATGTTGAGATTCGCATACTGCCTTCGTAAGGACTGAAGCTTCACCTTCTTCACTGATGCGTCGCCACCATAGCATCTAGCCATCCACCGTTGAAGGAATCCACTTTCCCTTCTTACTATTTTCTGTTGAAGTAGGTCATATAATTAAATCAATTAATTGAATTTTTTATTTTCCTTTATTAAGTTAACAAATAAATAAAAGCAAATTTTTTCAATCGTTCCTTTTCAAACCCTTTCCAGATTTTTCTCATATGAGTATTAGTTTAGTGGAATGGGCAATAGGCAATAATTTGTGTCCTTCTCTATACATTTATTTGATGTTTAGAGGAGACCCAAAAATGGTGTGGGATGGGGATAGTGGTGGTGGTGGTTGTCATGGCGGAAGAGGAAGTGAAAGCAATGGAGAAAAAGTTGTACAGAGCGTGATCTCCTAAAGGAAAGGGAAATAATATGATTCAGTGTGGTAATGGAAAAAGTAAATCATGTAGGCTTCCTTAATCTAATGTCAATTTGACTGGTATACCATTGATGGACTTAGTAGATTCCTCACCCTAGAAGTCACCAAAATTTCGACATCCTCTTTAAGAAAAAGAAAAGAAAGAAGTGTGTAAAAATTGTGACAAAAAACATTTAGAAAATTAAAACTTGCTGAAATTATTTATAAGAACTAAAAAATTAAAATTTAAGATTTTTTAATTAAGAACCCACAAACCTATTTAACCATTTTTTTTGGTTTACACCACCAGTGTAGTCTGGTTCGGGGGTCAGTTCTGGCATCAAGTGGTTCCAGCCCCCTCCCGATCGCAGTTGCGGGGGATCGAACCGTGGTCCTCCCTACCAAGTTCAGCGCCAATCACCACTGAACCAACTAACGATTGGTAACCATTTTTAAAATACTAATATTGTAATACATATTTGAATTCAATAAATAAAGAAGATAGAGTGTGCAATTATTACTCTTAACAAATATAACAGTGCATATGGACTGTTGCCCTCATCTATATCTATAAAAAAAATAACCGTACATATATTCTATATTTTAAAACTAAATTCATGAATATATTTAATACTCATAATAGATATAATATTTGTAAAAAAAATAAAATATTGACAGTAATCTTTGTAATTAATTATATTATAATAATAAAGTAAAAAAGTAATTTCTTTAATAAACTAAAATATAAATATTATTTTATTAATGCTAATTAATTATTCAAAAGGTGTTACCCATTCTTTGACATTACCATATATTGATCTAAATATAAACAAGAAATATATGTCTTTGGTCCACATTGGGACTAGATAAATACTCTATTTGCATACAATTAAATAAGGAATACTTTTTTTCTATTTACAATGATTGAGTAACGAACCCAGGACCTCTAGCATATTATCAAAACAGCTCACCACTAGATCAAATCTAGTGGTTTAATTTGTTTAAATAAGGAATACTATTTGGTTAAAAAAATACAGATTAGTATAAGTAAAAAAATCTTAAAATTGTGATCATTATTATAAACAAAAATTAACAAATTTTCAACAATTTAATGTTTGTATTCTTAGTATAACCCTTCATTTATAGGACTATAGTGAAATTTGCATAAAAATACTATTAAGGAGAATAGTTACAAAGAGGCCAACACTCTTATATCGGCACAAGTTATGGCGCATAAATACCTCAAATTGCTTATCGCACCCCCCAAATTTCTAGTGCACCCTCAGGTTGCTTTGCGCACCCCCTAGATTTTTAGAGGATGCGTTAGAAATTTGGGAGGTGCGCTAGAAATTTGGGGGGTGCGCTAAGTAATCTAGGAGTGCATTAAGCAATTTTCATTATTTATGCATGGTGCATAAGGAAAAAATTTATGCACCATAACCACTCCCTCTTATATCCAAGAGTTTTGTTAATAGAGTACCTACAATTATAATTTTAATGCTTCAAACAATTTATAATATTAAATACAGTTAAAAAAATAATTATAAAGAGGTGAACACATTTTTAAATAATTATAAAAATTTATAACATTAAATACAGTTAAAAAGTTTAAAGATAATTAAACAAGTTTTAAAATTTTTAAAAATAGCATGGGCTAAATCTGCTTGCATAAAAAATTTCTAGGAACCAATGCCACTTTTTTATATGGACCAAAATTAAAATTTGATAATTTTATAGAGACTAAAAAATATTGTTCACCGTATAAATATAGTCAATAGTACTACATGTATCTATTTGATGTCTATGCGTGTGTTCCAATATTTAGCATAGCCCAATGAATATGGTGAAAACAAAAGCATAGCCCAATGAATATGTCAAATAATCAAAAAATGAGACCAACAACGAAAAATCGGTTTTTAAAATTGGTGGCTAAAACTTTATTTTTTTTTATAAATATAAGGGGATTAAAAGTACATTATTATTTTTTAAATATACAAAAATCAATCTCTATATTATACTAGCGTCTAACTAATCGAATGTGGGTTTCATGAAATTCAATGAATGTATTCTAACACTTGGATCATGATTTGGTTGGTTTTGATTTACTTTGATTTTTACTATTTATTTTTATTTTAAATTCAAACAATAGATACCACATATGGCTTGTTTCGATATGCTTTAGCGTTTATTCACACTATATAGCAAGTCTTAATTAATTAACAAACTTATTTTTCGTAATTCAATTTTATACCATTCCGATATAACACATTTGGGGTATGTATTCTTTATTTTATTTTTTTATCAAATAGACTATTGTTTAGACTCATATACCTAAGCTCATATACACGAGCTTAGGTTTAAAGTTACGAAAAAATAGAAATGAGTGTGGAAAAAAAGTTGTTTATCATGGGCTAAGCTCATATACACACTTCCAATTTTCCACTCTCTCATTTCTATTTTTCCGTAACTTTAAACCAACACATTTCCATTTCCTTAATTTGTCTTATTATTAATCCTCACATTTATATCCTCGTATAACAAAAGGCGGTTTTTTTTCGTAGTATAATAATTTTACTTAAATGTAATTAACCTTTGAGTTTTTTTTCGTAGTATAATAATTTTACAAAAGAACTGCCCTAATTACCATGCTCACTAATTACACTTACCGATTACCTTGACTAATTTTTTATAAATACCCCCCACGGGATAGTTCCTATAGCATCTCATTCTCTTCATATCATTTCTATCCATCACCATGAAATTGAGTTGCAATGGATGCCGCGTACTTCGAAGAGGATGCAATGATGACTGCATCATCAAACCTTGCCTTGAGTGGATCAATTCCCCTGAAGCCCAAGGCAATGCCACCCTCTTCCTTGCCAAGTTCTATGGTCGAATTGGCTTGCTCAACCTCCTTACTAACGCTACCAATCAAAATGCTCAAGGTAGCTAGATCGGTCCGTTATCATAGTGTAATATATACTTAATTCAATTTGCTATCATTCATGATTTTATATTATTGTTGTAGCTACACTGCAAATCTTTTTAGTGTGATAAAATGTTAGCAAATGAGGTTGTTGCGACCGCCATCTGCTGCAGATCACAATTTAAAATTACGAATCAATTATGTTCTATTTACTGTTAAATCTTTTCATAGATTTTACTTCAAATCTGATTTAATTTTAAATATACAATGCTTAATGTTGACGAATCCTCATATACCTTTTTTAAAAAAACGGAACATATTTGATTCATAGTTTTATTATAAGATGCTTAATGCCGATGAGTCCTCATAGTTTTCATTTATGTAGATCTCAATACATATTAATCGTTTAATTTTATTTCAAATATTAATAAAAGCATAACGAGTGTGTTTTTTTCAAAAACAAATAGATGTGTTCAAGTCATTGTTGTACGAGGCTGCGGGTAGATTGGTGAATCCCACACATGGGGCACTAGGCTTATTTTGGACAGGACAATGGAGCCGATGTGAAGCTGCAGTTCAAGCCGTGCTGACCGGATCAAATATTAATGATGTTTCATTTGTTGATGTGCAGACATCATCAGGCACACTTATTGCTGAAAATCCTGTTCTTCCAACAACCTCTGATATACGCCATGTGGCAAGAGGTACCAATGTGGACATCAAAGAGAAAACTCAATTCAAGAGAGCTGGATCAACTTTCAAGCCTAAGCCGCGAGTTGGTTTGGCCGACAAGACTACACTTTTGAAATCAATTCTGGACAATGGCAACACGAAAACTGTTGAGGCTTCATCAATGATTGATAAAGAGCTGAATGGAGCTGCTGAAACTCAAGTGGACTTGGAACTCACTCTTGGCTTCAATTGTCAATCAAACAAGGGCAAAAAAATCATATGATAATTAATTATATGTTATTCGGTTTATGTTGAGGGTGTACTTTTTTTATTAAACATTGGAACAAATTACCAAAGGTTGTTTGTTTGTGCCTTAATTTGTTCAATCCTTTTTAGCCATATATATGGTGGGGTATATGAACAAATTTTTCTTCAAGTTTTAATAATAATAATTTTTAAAAATTATTATCATAGAAAGTAGAATGCAATTATGAAAAGTTTATTCCAACATATTTTTTCTTATTATTTTCAGAGTTGCGTCATAGCGAAGAAAAATTTCTCAAATCGTATGACAAAGATGAAAAAGTAAAATTACGTACTGTATGTGATTATACCAATTTCTTATGAAGAGGAATATATTGATTTCAAGAGTAATTCATTAGAGTTACTCCAAATATACACCTTTAATTTTAATTTTAATTTTAATTAATGGCTATGATTAATTGTTGATAATGTCTATAGTAAGCTTTTATTGCTCCTTCCTAAAGAACCAATGAGGAGACTGTTTGTACCTTCGAATTGCCAATTGACATATCGCATCGCTAATCCTTGTATGCCTTCAATCTCAATGAATTAGCTTCATGGAATGGTACAACGTTGACATGTATTCTATTTCTAAATTCTAATGCCAAGGCACCATTGAGTGTAGTTCTTAAGGGTTTTACCCTATTTTTTTCAGGGAATATGGCATCATCAGTGTTATTGGGAAAAATCGACAGACCTATTATTTCAATCGACAATTATACTAAAGCCAAATTATTTGAGTTTGAGGGCATACACAAGTTAGAGCAGCAATGGATATTGAAAGGTATTATACACAGGTGCAGTGTATGAGTTTTTAGTGAGAAGGAGTCTAAAATCTTACCATAATTATTATTAACAATTAATCATAGCCATTAATTATAATTAAAATCAAAAGTGTAGATTTGGAGTAATTCTAATGAGTTACTTTTGGAGTCAATACATTCCTTCTTATTTTTTATTGGTTTGTGATCAAGGATCCGGACACATAGCATAGCAGTTTCCTTATGTTAATTAAAATATGTCATCTTTAATACAAAGTATAATAGCTTCTTTTTTTTACAGATTTTTTCTTCTTTTAAATACAAAGTTTGGATATGATCAATCTAAAGTGATCTTTAAGACGGTATATGTAGTTTAAGGTGGTTATCAAGAAAAAAGAAATTTTGAAACCCAAAAAGAAATTTCACACTTAAGGTGGATAAATGGATTGACCAGGTTCGAACTCTGACCCCTTATATATATAATGCAATGTTTCTATCAACTGAGCTATAAGTTTGTGGATTGAGATTTATTTTTTTAATTATTGTAAAAATAAACATATAATAATATATATATTATAATTAATAGTATTTGGATAAATGTAACAAAAAAGTAGTATTTTGATAAAGAAAAATAAACACAAAATTGATAATTTGCAGGTCATATAAAAGGCATATATAAAATTCTCAAGAGAATTTGGCCTTAAAAACATGTGTAGGATGTGTGACTTTATAAGCATGACTGACCAAAGAAAACGACAACTCAAAAATATTAATGGATTAATTAATAATATTAATATAAAATGTGAGATATCATTAAATATTGGTATATTTTTTTATATTGTCACTAAATATAAAATAAACTCTCTAAGGGTCCGTTTGATCTGCAAAATGAAAGTACTGGACAGAACAGTATAGGACAGTACAAGGCAGAACAACACAGGACAAACATTTACGATATTAAACAAATTTTGTCTTGTATGATATTTGATGGAAAAAATGTTATTTTGGTGATTTAGAAAAGTTGTGCTGGGGACAAAAAGTTGTCCCATGGTTCAGTGGGGGACAAGAATATTTGATTTTGTCCAGTCCCTTGACCCCCAGTTTGTCCAGTACCAGTGACAGTTTTCAAATAAAACCCAGTACAACAGAAGTTGTCCTGGCCAGTCCCCTGTTTTTTAGCAGATCAAACGCACCCTAAACAATTGTTGGTTGGTCCAGTGATGAATCACGCTGAATTTTGTATGAAGAATCAGGTTCGTTCTCTCGCAACTCCGATCGGAAGGCTAGAACCACTTAATGGCAGAACTGACCCCCGAACCAGATTAAACTAGTGATGAAAGCAAAAAAAACTCTCCTCAAAATATAAAAAATATATTTAATATCATTACTTTTATTAAATAAATAATATTCCGTAGCTACTCTTTGGTTAACAATAGCACTAATTTTCCTTACATTAATTACAATATAAAAAAATTGGTTTCATGGAAGGAATGTTCATTTCTCAAAAGTTTAATTTTAAAACATAAGGTTATTAATTAAATGTTACAATTGGAAAAAATTAATAACTTGATACTGATGCATATCGTATTATTAATTAAATGCTACATTTGAAAAAAATTAATTAAATTCACATTGAATATTAAATGTGACATTCTTTTTAGGACAATTTTGTTTTTTTACAATTGACATATTAATTTTTAATTAATAATTTTTGTAATATTTATATAATTAATAATTTTATAATTATTTTATATATTGTTTATATTAATTAAACTATTTTTAAATTAATACATATACATTTATCAATTATAGGATTTAATTGCATGTTACTGATTACATGTTTTAATTATGATCTATACAGTGTATGAACAATGTCGACATGCCTTATTTTCCATCCAATTTTACTCTTGTTATAAACGGTTTGATTTATAGTAAAGCAAATGTATTTTCTGTAAGCAAAATGATTGAACCCTAAACCAGAGAAACACTTAGATAGACACAAGCCTAAATGTAAATGTTTGGGCACATATTCATAGATAAAAAAAAAATTAAATGTAAATATTAGTTTATCTTTAAATTTTTTTAATTGTGCGAGTGTGCCTAAATATTTATCATTTAGGCTTGTGCATATCTAAGTATTTCTCCCCTAAACCAAATGGTTAATGAACCCAAATATATATATATATATATATATATATATATATATATATATATATCATTTGTGTCACATTGTGTTTGTATTTGATTTATAATTTTAGTCCTCTTTAATAATTTATTTTTAAAAAAAATATTAAATTTTGGTGTAAGATTTTTCTTCTCATTTAACCTTTATCTAAACTATTTAATTAATAATTTTACTATTTTGTCCAAAAAAAATTAATATTTTTACTGTTGAAAAGAAAATTCTTTCAAAGCACTGAAAAAATGAGAAATTATTATTAACGATGATACTAATAATCATTTTACAGTTGTTCTATTTGAGTTTGAACTTTGTAAACTTAGCGGATTTTTAAAACTATTGTTAGCTTTAACAATGTAAATATTTGCAAACATAAATGATTAACTTGGTGTCAATTTTTTACCCTTCATTTTGACTATTTATTTTACAATATTATCCATCTCTATTCAATCAAATAATTTGATTAACTTGAACACTAATGATTATAGAAGATTATTTAAGAAATGAGTTATTTGATTGAAGCTTCTAGCTAACTTGATTGATAATTTCCGTGTTAAATTGAAGCTTCTTGAGGACGTATAAGTGTAGAACCACACTATTGTTAGTGAGAGTGAGTGAATGAGTACCAGTAGCCATTATTAGCAACACCAGGAAGAACGAGAGGAAGAAGATGCGGACAAGTTAAGAACATATAGAAGCTAGCTCTAATAAAAGTTGTGTTAACTTAGAACTATATTTGTCACTGTATAGCTCTATTACTAGCAATGTAGATTTACACCCATATGGATGCATTTGTTGATGGTTTATTCTCTATTAAAATCGATTTCAAGGCTATTATGATGAATACCAACACCAGGGTCCCCCCTAGTTTTTTGTTCCATTGGATTTGAAAATGGCAATTAAGGCCTCTTTCGATCAAACGTTCACTTGGAAGATAACCCGTGAAAGAACTATGACTAATGAATGACACTTTAGGGGAATTATCGGCTCTAAAATTTGTTCGAGATGTTATTGCAATATTGGTCAAGAAACTAAGATGACGGTTGCGATATGGAGTTTAGTTCTTAGTTTTCCGCATTATTTGAAAATTGAATAGTTTTTCTCTCAATCTCATTATACTATTGATTCGAAATATATATCAATTATGTTGTTGATTAATCTCGATCAGAGAATCTAATTGGTCACTTTTCATAAAGTCTCCTCCCTCAACTGCATTTTATAATCTCACACAAGACTCGAATACAAGTTCTCACTTAAGGAAAGTTCTACTTGAACCAATATATTATTGGTACAAAATTGTTTATATATACAAAGGAGTTGGAAATAAAATTAAACAAAATGTAAACTCACATAACAGCAAATTATTACTTTTACCAAATACTAACAAAAAAGATTAGGGGTAGAGCAAAGCAACAAATACTAGCTGAATCAGCAATTTTCTCAGCCTTCGACGTTGCTGAATCAGCAATTTTCTCAAATACGTTTTCATCCACACACTGATGGATGTAGAACGGCGCCCTCTGATCTTTCTTTTTCGTATCCTTCTGTGCGAGCTTTTGTGCATCTGTTGCATCTGTTGCATCTGCTGCTACTGGAACGTAGCCTTCAATGACAAGTTCAAGCACATCTTGAGCACCGAACAGAACCAGCATTTGTTTCATCCAACGATTCCAGTTTTTGCCATCAAACACTGGAAGCTTGGTACTCATACCACCGTTTCCGTTCATCTTCAACCTTTGTGCGTTCACTCAAATCTCACTAAACACTCGTGTTTCCCAATCCCGCAGAATCAGAAAATGTGATTCTGTTACAACTTCGTTCAAGATTCAACTCGAATTCAAGAAACGAAATCAATCACACAACGCCTCACGTTTCACTCGTGTTTCCCGTGAATTCGAACCGGAGCTCTAGATATCAATTGTTGGTGCACAAAGGTGATAAATGAATAGAAAAAGAGAATATTATTGAATGCTCTGCAATGACGGCTACAAAAGGAGAATAAAGATAGATAAAAATTAATGACATCAACTACTAACCTATTTATAAGCAAAACTAGGTCATAAGGACAACACAACAAAATACTAAAATACCCTCAAATATAAATTACTTCTAACAGGGTATAGCGGGTCGGTTTTAACGAGTTACATTGAAACTTTGTTGTTACATCTAAAATTTCATTGATCAAAAAAATATTATTCTTTAAATAGTTCAATATTTCGTACACACTGCAACAAATGATACAATAAAAATGATGAGATGCAATTATTTTGTTTCAAATTTGTTAATCCAACGACAATAACAGATAGTAGATGAGAAGTAAAAATTAATATAAAGCTATAATATTATCTTTCACATCTCCTTTATCAACCTATTACAAGCATAAACTTGTAAAATATAACATTTTTCTTCTCTATCAAAGATAGACAAAATTAACAAAGCGAAGAGTATAAGAGATTAAGAGGTGCTCAAAACTGAAAAAATAAATAAATTATATTTTAGTAATTGTTCGGTCGGTATCGGTTATGAAGAGATAAATTTTAGAGACCCGCACCCGCCCGTATACAACCGTTCATGACCGATTTTTCACAATCGTTGACCCGAGACCCGACTCGCACCCGACCGAGTGCTTCCATATGTTGGTGGTTATATCGGTTTTGAGTCGGGTTGCGGGTTCGTGCTCACCCCTAGTTTTTTTTAACACAAAAATTGAGTTGTATTATTAACTAATTTTTTTGACACTGTGTTGACCACTTACTTTACATAAATCAAGTATTATCATTTTCTATGTAAAATAAGTGATCAATGACTTGATTGAAGTTGATCTTTGAATATAAACTGAAGGAACACTGCAACAAGATGGGAAATCACACACGCCGTACCAAATGCGTTTGAAGTTCTAATTTTATTCTTATATTGAGTCGTTTTATATAAGCACTCAATACATTGTTAATTCTTTATGCAAGAACTACGTGACACGGTTATTATTTTTAATCGTTTGATTTGAAAGGACAAAACTTACATGCATTGCTATACATGCAGTTCTTATTTTTCCTCTCACAAAGAGGTAGTTATTTTAATTAAAAAACAGTTTTCTTTTATTTTTTTTAAATTAAAAAACACAAAAAATCACTTCTTTGTGAGTGGAACAGCAAAAACTGCATGTATAGCAATGCATGTAAGTTTTGTCCGATTTGAAATTGATGTTTGAAATCATTTATAATTAATTTAGTTAATATAGAGTCATCCGAACTAAAATCAATGATCGAGATTTAAAAAATAGTTTGGTTTAGTTCGGTTCAATTTTCCTCCAAAACCAAATCATATCCATCCGCAGTTAAAATAGCATGCAATTCTAATCTGTTAATAACTGTTATCACTGCAGATTCAAAAAGATATTTCCTTATATATTTGCAAATGTCATGGGAAAAATTTGAAAAGAAAATAAATAAAAATAAATAATTGGCTAAATTATAATGTTATATTGCAACGTTGAATAAATAATAAATATGAATAAATTTTAAAATCAATTTAAAATCTTTTAAAATAAAATCTTTTAAAATCTGAATCCAACACACCTTAAATATTGATGGCAATAAAACCAATAGGTGTATAGTCCTTCTCACGTCAAGTACACGTCCACATATGTCCCGTGACAAGTCATCTCATTCTTGCCAAATTGGGCATCTGAGCCTGAATTTTGTACCTGGGAGGCATTTGTTCGAATTGAAATGTCTCAGCACCGCATGCAATATTAATATTTAACCAACCCTTATCAAGGGGCAAAGTTATTGTCCATAAAGACAATCTTTATGGACCGTCCATAAACCAATCAATAGACAACAACTTTACTCATGCGCCCCCCATTTTACTCGCGCGCCCCCTAGATTACTCACACACTCCCCAACTTTCTCGCGCGCCCCCCCAACTGACTAGCGCCCCATATTTCTCGTGCACCCCCCAAATTTCTCATGCACCCCCCAAATTACTTGTGCACCCCCCAAATTTCTTATGCACCCCCCAAATTTCTCGCACACCCCCATATGACTTTTGCCCCCCAATTTTTTTTTTTGATCCTCTCCACATTTCTATCTTAAACCATTTTGCTGTGGAAATCGTTTCAGAGATATGCACTCAAAAACCATTAAGTGCATATGATTGTTTTAGATTACAACCCTATAATTAAAATAGAAATGGTTTCAATTGTCTTATATGAGAAACCAAAATTATTGTTAAATGGTTTTAAATACTGTAATGATTATAATTGTACGAAAAAAACTAAAAAATAATGATTATAATAAAAAACCATTAAACCATTTTGCTGTGAGAATGGTTTCAGATGGTTGTAATAAAAAACCAATAGGTGCATAAAATGGTTTTGGAGTATAACCTTATAATTAGAATAAAAACAATAATTGTGATTAAATGATTTAGATTGTCTTATATAAGAAACCAAAATTATTGTTAAATGATTTTAAATAATGATTATAATTGTACCCAAAAAAAATAAAAAATAATGATTCTAATTATAGGTTGTACTTCAAAACCATCTTATGCACTTAATGATTTTGGAGTGTATATATGTGAAACCATTCCCACAACAAAATGGTTAAGGCTAGAAATGTGTGGGGACAAAAAAAAATTTGGGGGTGCATGAAAAATTTGGGGGGTGCATTAGAAATTGGGGTGGTGCGCGAGAAATTTGGGGGTACACAAGAAATTTAGGGGGTGCATGAAAAAATTGGAGGGTGCGCGAAAAATTTGGGGGGTGCGTGAGAAATTTGGGGGGTGCATGAGAAATTTTCCTCACTTATGGGGGTGTGTGAGTAATATGGGGGGCGCGCGGGTAAAATGGGGGGCGCATGAGTAAAGTTGTTGTCTTTTGATTGGTTTATGGATGGTCCATAAAGATTGTCTTTATGGACAATAATCAATCCTCTTATCAAGCTATCATATTTTACGCACAAAAATTAAGGAAATAAAAAAAATTACATTTAGTCACACTTATAAAAAATATATTACATCATTTGATAATTTAAAAAGTAAATATTATTTAATTAATTTTTTCAAGTACCTATTTCACTTTTTGTGAATGTGACCAAATGTAATTTTGTAATCACGTGAAATCATTTAAGAATATCTCAAAATAAAGAGAAATTCAATACCACGTTCATTACTCATGCTACACATGTTAGTCAATATATTACAATCTAACAAGTTATGTCTCATTTCTAACCTCTCTTACCCATCTCAATTTTATATTGACTTTGACATTAGAGTATTTGCAGTTACGAAAAGAGACATGGATCACCTCCAAGCTCTAACTACAACACTGCAGCCGTGTAATTTTATGTGTGTGAGGAAGAGAGAAATGAAAAATTAAAATATAAAGAAGTGATAATGTGAGAGAAAAAATCATGAGAGATAGACATATAAAAGGCTATCGAGGAAGATATGAGGGAAGGGGACAATAGAAGATCCAAATCATATAGGATACACACTATTAGTGTAAATTAACCCTACACTGACAACTAATAAAAATGGATCAATCTTCCATATCATATATCAAGAAAGCGAGGTTAAGTGGAGCGGTATGGTGAAAATTAAAAACATAATTGTGATTGATCGTCGATGTAAAATTATTTTACACAGTCAGTGCATATGTTTTTTCTCTATATACATCCTTTTCTCATTTGCAGTGATCTCAATTTTTTTTTAAAATCTTTAATTTTTTTTTGTAAATTTTAATCCATTTTTGTAATAATTAATTAATGTTGGCAGAGGTACAGTGTTGGAAAATTAGTGATGGTTCTTTTAATACAGATTTGGTACGACCCATGGTTGAGTTGTGGGCATAACCCTTGGGTGCAAACATCCCCTGCCAGGGGCGGACCTGTTCAAGGCATGGTGTAGCCACACCAGCCTAGCCCAGTTTTTTTTTTTAAAATAAATAAATATTTTATAAATAATTTTAAATAATTTTATATACATATTCATACAAATATTAATGTAAATATTAGTTTAGAGTTTATTATTGTTGATTGTAAGTGTCTCGTACACATATTAATTTAAACATTAGTGTAAATATTAGTTCATAGTCTATTATTAGTCTTTCAATATACGTAAAAGATTATTTTAAGTTATATAGTTAAACTTTATAATAATCAACTTTGACTTTATTTTGCAAAAAAAAGTAGAAAACTAATTGAGTGTGTCGTATTAGATAAAATTACCAATTGAACTAACATATAATTAATATGAAATGATGTAAAAAAACATGTTTAATTAATATTTAAATTTTTTTATGTAAGATAATATAGGTAAAATTGGAATAAAAATTAATAAGTTATAAGCTAATATAATTTTGGGTTCTATATATTTTGGTTCAAAGTAGGATATTGTGAAGCATCAAACAATAGTGATATGCATGATTTAATAGTTATAGTCCTTTTTTTGAATAGAAATTTTGTGATTTTTTTGATATAGTTTGTTGGTTTCTTTTTTTTTAATAGAAATTTTTTGGTTTTTTTATTTTATTTTATTATATATTAGTAGTAATTTCATATATTATTTGTTGCTTAACTGAATTATTAAGATGAAGAATTTTTTTTCTTCAGTAACGCCTAATATATTTAGCCCCGCCAATTATTTGAGTCCAGGTCCGCCCCTGCCCCCTGCTATCCTTTTTCTCAATAACACTCATTAAGTTTACTCAATTGTAATGTATGGATCCATCTTTCATCTTGAATGAGAATTGGAACGTGTGTGAGACCAAATGTTCTAGGCTGTCTTGTTATGGCTAGAATAGATTGATATTACATGAACATCCAACCAATTGAAATTGAATGTGTAGTTTTGGGTTGCTTCCAACCAGGGGCGGATGCAGGCAATGGTAATTGGGGGCTTGGGCTCAAGCCCCCACCAAAATATATATATTTCCTTTAATAATAGTGTTATTATATTTTCTAAGCCCCCATGACTAGGTCTATAATCCACACTCACCATAAATTTATCTTCTTATTTTAACTTTTATTACTTAAACTTTTCCGTCAATGATCATTTAATTACATATATATGGAGAGTGAAAATTTTTATACACAACTTCTTTTTTTAACATTTTTGAAATTTGAGACCTTGTAGACGACAATTGTAATTTACACAAACTTTTATGTATTTTGAGTTTTTTGGTCATTATAGTTGTATATTTATAAAAATTGAGAACTTATCTTTTAGTCAAAATATATATATTTTTTAGCGCCCACCAGCAAAAAATTCTGAATCCGCCACTGCTTCCAACACTTCAAATTCAATATCTACTTAATGTCATCTTTCAACTTAATTATAAGCAAGGAGTTGACGGTATTTATAATGTCAAATATAATATTTCATAATATGATTCTATTTGAGATGATTGGAGAGATTTTAGTTAGACACAAAAATTATTAGATTATTTTTACTTGATGACAAACAAATGATAGTTTTCATGTTTTGACAATAGAATTCATCTATTGTATAGTGACTTTCATTCTCCTCCCTATTGTATTACGACTTTAATTATAAAGAATTAACTTGGTTTGAGGAAAAAAAAACTACAAACATAATTTAAGTGAGTCTGTTTTTAATTAGTATATATTTTTTAAAGTAGACGATTTCTTTTAAAATATTTTTACCATGATAAACAAACCCAAAAAATACTTCTATTTCTTAAAATTAATTTCTACAATATTAAAACTAGTTTAAATTGGTGCATATGATCCATTTTATTTTATTTTTTATAAACGAAGTGACAACTTCTCTTAGAAATTCACACACAGAATTTGAAAATTGTAAATTTAAATCGAAAAAAAATCTATCAAAATTTATCAATTAAATGAACAAAATGAAATTGATATATATATATATATATATATATATATATATATATATATATATTGTTAAATAATTACACATGAATAAAAGGTAGACGGACAACAAACTGCGTCGCTAAACCTTTTTGTATAGCAAAACCTAATCTTTCAAAAACTACATTCATAGACTTAGGCGACGCAACATTACTATGCATAACCTTTTGAACTCTTTTCAAAAGATTTACAGCCTCTGGTGCTAAAAAATCAAAAGTGTCGAATACAAATGGTATAAAAACGTGTTGATTGTCAGAACATGCTTTCTCATGTTTTGCCATTTTGCTTGAAGCAACATTGAGAGCTGTCCGTCCCACAGTAAAATCTCTGACCCCCAGTCCCACAAGGGGGGAAACTCCAGTCAAATCCACACAAGCATGTTTCTCACCTACCCATACACCAGAACATCAGCTGGACGAAGTGTCGATCTTCCTTCTTGTGGGTCAGTCAAGAAGTTCACCAGTGCCTCTTTCTTCACAGAAATTCATGCGCGCCTAAAAATATCAAAAAACACATCTCTGACCAGGTCATGCCTATATTTGAAGCCTGAGAGCTCCCTACAATGAGCTGCATGCTCCCCGAAAGTGTCGAGGCACGCTTTACGACAAACAGGACAAACCTCATCCTTAGGAAATAATGGAATCATGAGGCGATACCTAAGGATGGTACGATACTCAACGAGGGACATATGTTGCCCTAATCCATCGATGGGAATAGCGAGGAGAAAGTCTTGAGCATGTTCCGCTTTCAAACACCAAAAACTGCTTTTTCCCTTGTGGTCATGTTAAAATCAACTTCCATGTCCTTAACAATCTTACCAAGAAGGACACTCGCCAAAACATGTTAGGCTTTAGGGGGGACGGTGTCCTTGCTAGCAAAATTGCTAAAGTTAAAAGTCGGAATCATATCCTGAAGACCGTCCAAATCATTGTCAAAATCCAAATCTATACCACATACTCCGTTGTTCCTCAATATATGATCTTGCAAAATCCAAGATTGGGCCCTAGAAGCCACAAAGGCATATGAGGTGGCCTCTACCGCTGAATACAAAACCTAACCCACCAAACTTAATGGGTAAAGAAGCAAGTCTCCATTGTAGATCTCCAAAGAATGGACTTCCCCCAACCATAATGTTTTCAACCGCCGCTCTCAACTCTCTATCAAACAAAACAATCGTCTCCTCCATGTAAATTAGATCCAGGCCCGGCCTGCACACATGTGCAGGGTGTGCGCTGGTGCCGGGCCTCCAAAACTTTTAGGCCTCAATTTAAAATTTTAAGATTTTATAATATTAGTTATATATTATTTGTACTCATAAAATATTAGATGTGTATTAATAGATTAATTTTAAAGCCCTAAAATAGTAGTTATATATTGTTAATGTTCATAAAACATCATATTAAGTACCAATAGATTGGTTATCTATACACATAAATATTGTTCTAGTACATTTTAATCTTATATTAAGATATCTCGTTTTGACGTTATATATAACGATAGTTATTTTTTATGTGTTTCTTACGTATAATTTAAATAGAGAATAATTTTTAATAATTTTGTATTTTGTTATTAAGGCCAAATTTTAATATTTAAACCGGACCTCCAAATAGTCAGGGACGGCCCTGATTAGATCTTACTAATATGTTCCATTTTATCTTAATAGTAATTTACAAATATAATGTGAGTCATCTATCATGCGTATGACGTCTCTCCAACTGGGAAGGGGAAAACTGTCCATTACTGCCTAGTGGAAATTGCCCGATCTATACATATCTAATCATGCAGGTGGATGCTTCAAGATAATTGAAATTTTTGGATGCAAGCATATATTTATCTTCCCATATAAAAATCACGTAATCCATGTACCAAAAAAATAAAAAATAAAAATCACATAATCCACAACAATAACAAGAGACGAATTGGAGTAATAGCTAAGTTTAGCTGGCAATGTAACATTGGTTATACTATCACTAAACGTTGAAGCTGAAATAATTGGTAAAATGCCAAAACCAAAAGTGAGTGGGAAAGAAATTAAAAGAAAAATTGGATTATGGGACCATAGAACAAAAGTCAGTGACTCATAACCCAAATATAACGCTGAAAACCAAAACATCCCAACAAAAAAGTCTCATTCAAATTTTTCTTATAATTTTTTTTTTCCAATTCAACAAGATGGGTGTAAGCAAAAATCCCATACATACTCATCTCATCCACATTTAATGTGGGTCACCACTAGAAATCCTTAAGATTAGAAACTCAACCAATAAGAAGCAAGAGATAAGGATCAACTTTACAAACTCAACCAATTAGAATTTAGATAAGGCATTACCTTGTGGGTCCCACTTCTCAATGACCCTTTAACGTGCATAGGTCCCAAAAAGTACAAATCCAAAAGATCTCTCGCTTTTAAATACACACACTGCAAAAGCGCTTATTGTGGGTCACTCCTTAAAATAATTATTGTTTTCCCTTCACTTTATGGCAAAAGTGTTACCAAAAGAACAATAAATAAAATAAAAAACCAAATTCATAGTTCAAATTCAAACCAAAAAACACACACATAAAAAGTTTTATAGTTTCTGTTTTGTGAGTGATTGTGATGAGTTGTTCAAGTAAGAAAGCTGCAAACGCAGTTGGAGGCAAAACTGCTAGAGCTTGTGACAGTTGCATAACAAAGAGAGCACGTTGGTATTGTGCTGCTGATGATGCTTTTCTCTGTCAAGCTTGTGACTCTTCAGTTCATTCAGCTAATTCTTTAGCTAGAAGACATGAAAGAGTTCGTTTGAAAACCGCGTCGTATAAATCCACCGGTGACGATGAATTCAACAATTCCGGTCCTTTCTCCGGCTTCACTAAGAAAGCAAGAACACCGAGGCAGGGGAAACACAAATCATCGCCGAATAATGAACCGGCGAGGAATAATAATAATAATCCATTTCATCTTGTTCCAGAGATTGGTTTCGATGAAGTGAATTCACTTTCACATGATGAAAATGAGGAGCAACTTCTTTATAGGGTACCGATTTTCGATCCCTTTGTTGCTGAATTATGTAGTACTAGTCCTCCTTCAGTTGGTTCAAGTGAAGGAGGACCAGGAACTATAACTATTGCTTCTGCTACTTTCACTCCTGATGCTGAAAACATCAGGAGCGAAAGCAGATGTGGTGGTAACAATTATGAGATGGAAAGCTTTCACGGGCTTCTTCCATCTGATATTGAATTAGCCGAATTTGCAGCCGATGTTGAGAGTTTATTGGGTAGGGGACTAGAAAATGAGTGTATAGGGATGGAAGAGTTAGGATTGATTGATACAAAACATGAGAAGGAAGGGGAGTGGGAGTGTATTGGGAAGGTGAAGGAAGAAGGTGAAGAGAGCCATGAAGTTGTAGAGGTAGATAATATAGAGATGATGGGAAAAGAATCTTCATTTGAGTTGAATTTTGATTATGATGAATCTCATGAAACATGTGAAGAAGAGGTGAAGGGTAAGGTTGATTTGGATATAGAACAAAATGAAAATAATAATTGTAATAAGGGGAAGAGGAAAATATCTTTGCAGCTAGACTATGATGCAATAATCATTGCATGGGATAGCCAAAAGTGTCCATGGACTAATGGTGACAAACCAAATTTTGATGCTGATGAGTCCTGGCTTGATTGCATGGTACAATTTCTAGCTTGATTTTATTTTTTATTTTCATTGCTTATTATTTTAGTTTTTTCACTTTTTGTAAATTAATTACTAATAAGCTTAATTGTGTTTTTTCCTTTTGACAGGGAACTTATGGAACAGAGGTTCATTATCCTTATAGTGAATTTGGTGGATATGGATATCATCCAGTAATGGTAGATGGAGGAAGAGAGGCAAGAGTTTCAAGGTACAGAGAAAAGAGAAGAACAAGGTTGTTTTCGAAGAAAATAAGGTACGAGGTTAGGAAATTGAATGCAGAAAAGAGACCAAGAATGAAAGGAAGATTTGTAAAGAGGGCTTCCTTTGCAGTTCCAACATTTCCTTTGTTAAAATAAATAAGAGCTAGTATTTGTTGCTTTGCTCTACCCCTAATCTTTTTTGTTAGTATTTGGTAAAAGTAATAATTTGCTGTTATGTGAGTTTACATTTTGTTTAATTTTATTTCCAACTCCTTTGTATATATAAACAATTTTGTACCAATAATATATTGGTTCAAGTAGAACTTTCCTTAAGTGAGAACTTGTATTCGAGTCTTGTGTGAGATTATAAAATGCAGTTGAGGGAGGAGACTTTATGAAAAGTGACCAATTAGATTCTCTGATCGAGATTAATCAACAACATAATTGATATATATTTCGAATCAATAGTATAATGAGATTGAGAGAAAAACTATTCAATTTTCAAATAATGCGGAAAACTAAGAACTAAACTCCATATCGCAACCGTCATCTTAGTTTCTTGACCAATATTGCAATAACATCTCAAACAAATTTTAGAGCCGATAATTCCCCTAAAGTGTCATTCATTAGTCATAGTTCTTTCACGGGTTATCTTCCAAGTGAACGTTTGATCGAAAGAGGCCTTAATTGCCACTTTCAAATCCAATGGAACAAAAAACTAGGGGGGACCCTGGTGTTGGTATTCATCATAATAGCCTTGAAATCGATTTTAATAGAGAATAAACCATCAACAAATGCATCCATATGGGTATAAATCTACATTGCTAGTAATAGAGCTATACAGTGACAAATATAGTTCTAAGTTAACACAACTTTTATTAGAGCTAGCTTCTATATGTTCTTAACTTGTCCGCATCTTCTTCCTCTCGTTCTTCCTGGTGTTGCTAATAATGGCTACTGGTACTCATTCACTAGCTCTCACTAACCATAGTGTGGTTCTACACTTATACGTCCTCAAGAAGCTTCAATTTAACACGGAAATTATCAATCAAGTTAATATTCTATAATCATTAGCTAGAAGCTTCAATCAAATAACTCATTTCTTAAATAATCTTTTATAATCATTGGTGTTCAAGTTAATCAAATTATTTGATTGAATAGAGATGGATAATATTGTAAAATAAATAGTCAAAATGAAGGGTAAAAAATTGCCATCAAGTTAATCAATTTATGTTTGCAAATTAATGAAAGAACTACATGGACTGCCACGTCATTTTAAAAAAAAAAAATAAATTGTAAAATAAAGTTAATCAAGTTATTTGATTGAATAGAGATGGATAATATTGTAAAATAAATAGTCAAAATGAAGGGTAAAAAATCGACACCAAGTTAATCATTTATGTTTGCAAATATTTACATTGTTAAAGCTAACAATAGTTTTAAAAATCCGCCAAGTTTACAAAGTTCAAACTCAAATAGAACAACTGTAAAATGATTATTAGTATCATTGTTAATAATAATTTCTCATTTTTTCAGTGCTTTGAAAGAATTTTCTTTTCAACAGTAAAAGTATTAATTTTTTTTGACAAAATAGTAAAATTATTAATTAAATAGTTTAGATAAAGGTTAAATGAGAAGAAAAATCTTACACCAAAATTTAATATTTTTTTTAAAAATAAATTATTAAAGAGGACTAAAATTATAAATCAAATACAAACACAATGTGACACAAATGATATATATATATATATATATATATATATATATATATATATATATATATATATATATTTGGGTTCATTAACCATTTGGTTTAGGGGAGAAATACTTAGATAGACACAAGCCTAAATGATAAATATTTAGGCACACTCGCACAATTAAAAAAATTTAAAGATAAACTAATATTTACATTTAATTTTTTTTTATCTATGAATATGTGCCCAAACATTTACATTTAGGCTTGTGTCTATCTAAGTGTTTCTCTGGTTTAGGGTTCAATCATTTTGCTTACAGAAAATACATTTGCATTACTATAAATCAAACCGTTTATAACAAGAGTAAAATTGGATGGAAAATAAGGCATGTCGACATTGTTCATACACTGTATAGATCATAATTAAAACATATAATCAGTAACATGCAATTAAATCCTATAATTGATAAATGTATATGTATTAATTTAAAAATAGTTTAATTAATATAAACAATATATAAAATAATTATAAAATTATTAATTATATAAATATTACAAAATTTATTAATTAAAAATTAATATGTCAATTGTAAAAAAACAAAATTGTCCTAAAAAGAATGTCACATTTAATATTCAATGTGAATTTAATTAATTTTTTTCAATTGTAGCATTTAATTAATAATACGATATGCATCAGTATCAAGTTATTAATTTTTTCCAATTGTAACATTTAATTAATAACCTTATGTTTTAAAATTAAACTTTTGAGAAATGAACATTCCTTCCATGAAACCAATTTTTTTATATTGTAATTAATGTAAGGAAAATTAGTGCTATTGTTAACCAAAGAGTAGCTACGGAATATTATTTATTTAATAAAAGTAATGATATTAAATATATTTTTTATATTTTGAGGAGAGTTTTTTTTTTGCTTTCATCACTAGTTTAATCTGGTTCGGGGGTCAGTTCTGCCATTAAGTGGTTCTAGCCTTCCGATCGCAGTTGCGAGAGAACGAACCTGATTCTTCATACCGAATTCAGCGTGATTCATCACTGGACCAACCAACAATTGTTTAGGGTGCGTTTGATCTGCTAAAAAACAGGGGACTGGCCAGGACAATGTTGTACTGTGTTTGATTTGAAAACTGTCACTGGTACTGGACAAACTGGGGGTCAAGGGACTGGACAAAATCAAATATTCTTGTCCCCCACTGATCCATGGGACAACTTTTTGTCCTCAGCACAACTTTTCTAAATCACCAAAATAATATTTTTTTCCATCAAATATCATACAAGACAAAATTTGTTTAATATCGTAAATGTTTGTCCTGTGTTGTTCTGCCTTGTACTGTCATGTACTGTTCTGTCCAGTACTTTCATTTTGCAGATCAAACGGACCCTTAGAGAGTTTATTTTATATTTAGTGACAATATAAAAAAATTATACCAATATTTAATGATATCTCACATTTTATATTAATATTATTAATTAATCCATTAATATTTTTGAGTTGTCGTTTTCTTTGGTCAGTCATGCTTATAAAGTCACACATCCTACACATGTTTTTAAGGCCAAATTCTCTTGAGAATTTTATATATGCCTTTTATATGACCTGCAAATTATCAATTTTGTGTTTATTTTTCTTTATCAAAATACTACTTTTTTGTTACATTTATCCAAATACTATTAATTATAATATATATATTATATGTTTATTTTTACAATAATTAAAAAAATAAATCTCAATCCACAAACTTATAGCTCAGTTGATAGAAACATTGCATTATATATATAAGGGGTCAGAGTTCGAATCTGATCAATCCATTTATCCACCTTAAGTGTGAAATTTCTTTTTAGGTTTCAAAATTTCTTTTGTCTTGATAACCACCTTAAACTACATATACCGTCTTAAAGATCACTTTAGATTGATCATATCCAAACTTTGTATTTGAAAGAAGAAAAAATCTGTAAAAAAAAGAAGCTATTATACTTTGTATTAAAGATGACATATTTTAATTAACATAAGGAAACTGCTATGCTATGTGTCCGGATCCCTTGATCACAAACCAATAAAAAATAAGAAGGAATGTATTGACTCCAAAAGTAACTCATTAGAATTACTCCAAATCTACACTTTTGATTTTAATTATAATTAATGGCTATGATTAATTGTTAATAATAATTATGGTAAGATTTTAGACTCCTTCTCACTAAAAACTCATACACTGCACCTGTGTATAATACCTTTCAATATCCATTGATGCTCTAACTTGTGTATGCCCTCAAACTCAAATAATTTGGCTTTAGTATAATTGTCGATTGAAATAATAGGTCTGTCGATTTTTCCCAATAACACTGATGATGCCATATTCCCTGAAAAAAATAGGGTAAAACCCTTAAGAACTACACTCAATGGTGCCTTGGCATTAGAATTTAGAAATAGAATACATGTCAACGTTGTACCATTCCATGAAGCTAATTCATTGAGATTGAAGGCATACAAGGATTAGCGATGCGATATGTCAATTGGCAATTCGAAGGTACAAACAGTCTCCTCATTGGTTCTTTAGGAAGGAGCAATAAAAGCTTACTATAGACATTATCAACAATTAATCATAGCCATTAATTAAAATTAAAATTAAAGGTGTATATTTGGAGTAACTCTAATGAATTACTCTTGAAATCAATATATTCCTCTTCATAAGAAATTGGTATAATCACATACAGTACGTAATTTTACTTTTTCATCTTTGTGATATGATTTGAGAAATTTTTCTTCGCTATGACGCAACTCTGAAAATAATAAGAAAAAATATGTTGGAATAAACTTTTCATAATTTCATTCTACTTTCTATGATAATAATTTTTTTAAATTATTATTATTAAAACTTGAAGAAAAATTTGTTCATATACCCCACCATATATATGGCTAAAAAGGATTGAACAAATTAAGGCACAAACAAACAACCTTTGGTAATTTGTTCCAATGTTTAATAAAAAAAGTACACCCTCAACATAAACCGAATAACATATAATTAATTATCATATGATTTTTTTGCCCTTGTTTGATTGACAATTGAAGCCAAGAGTGAGTTCCAAGTCCACTTGAGTTTCAGCAGCTCCATTCAGCTCTTTATCAATCATTGATGAAGCCTCAACAGTTTTCGTGTTGCCATTGTCCAGAATTGATTTCAAAAGTGTAGTCTTGTCGGCCAAACCAACTCGCGGCTTAGGCTTGAAAGTTGATCCAGCTCTCTTGAATTGAGTTTTCTCTTTGATGTCCACATTGGTACCTCTTGCCACATGGCGTATATCAGAGGTTGTTGGAAGAACAGGATTTTCAGCAATAAGTGTGCCTGATGATGTCTGCACATCAACAAATGAAACATCATTAATATTTGATCCGGTCAGCACGGCTTGAACTGCAGCTTCACATCGGCTCCATTGTCCTGTCCAAAGTAAGCCTAGTGCCCCATGTGTGGGATTCACCAATCTACCCGCAGCCTCGTACAACAATGACTTGAACACATCTATTTGTTTTTGAAAAAAACACACTCGTTATGCTTTTATTAATATTTGAAATAAAATTAAACGATTAATATGTATTGAGATCTACATAAATGAAAACTATGAGGACTCATCGGCATTAAGCATCTTATAATAAAATTATGAATCAAATATGTTCCGTTTTTTTAAAAAAGGTATATGAGAATTCGTCAACATTAAGCATTGTATATTTAAAATTAAATCAGAGTTGAAGTAAAATCTATGAAAAGATTTAACAGTAAATAGAACATAATTGATTCGTAATTTTAAATTGTGATCTGCAGCAGATGGCGGTCGCAACAACCTCATTTGCTAACATTTTATCACACTAAAAAGATTTGCAGTGTAGCTACAACAATAATATAAAATCATGAATGATAGCAAATTGAATTAAGTATATATTACACTATGATAACGGACCGATCTAGCTACCTTGAGCATTTTGATTGGTAGCGTTAGTAAGGAGGTTGAGCAAGCCAATTCGACCATAGAACTTGGCAAGGAAGAGGGTGGCATTGCCTTGGGCTTCAGGGGAATTGATCCACTCAAGGCAAGGTTTGATGATGCAGTCATCATTGCATCCTCTTCGAAGTACGCGGCATCCATTGCAACTCAATTTCATGGTGATGGATAGAAATGATATGAAGAGAATGAGATGCTATAGGAACTATCCCGTGGGGGGTATTTATAAAAAATTAGTCAAGGTAATCGGTAAGTGTAATTAGTGAGCATGGTAATTAGGGCAGTTCTTTTGTAAAAAAAAAGGGGCAATTTAAAAGTGACTCAAAGGTAAAAAAGGCACGATAATTTAGAAAAAAACTCAAAGGTTAATTACATTTAAGTAAAATTATTATACTACGAAAAAAAATCGCCTTTTGTTATACGAGGATATAAATGTGAGGATTAATAATAAGACAAATTAAGGAAATGGAAATGTGTTGGTTTAAAGTTACGGAAAAATAGAAATGAGAGAGTGGAAAATTGGAAGTGTGTTACATGAGCCCATGATAAACAACTTTTTTTCCACACTCTCATTTCTATTTTTTCGTAACTTTAAACCTAAGCTCGTGTATATGAGCTTAGGTATATGAGTCTAAACAATAGTCTATTTGATAAAAAAATAAAATAAAGAATACATACCCCAAATGTGTTATATCGGAACGGTATAAAATTGAATTACGAAAAATAAGTTTGTTAATTAATTAAGACTTGCTATATAGTGTGAATAAACGCTAAAGCATATCGAAACAAGCCATATGTGGTATCTATTGTTTGAATTTAAAATAAAAATAAATAGTAAAAATCAAAGTAAATCAAAACCAACCAAATCATGATCCAAGTGTTAGAATACATTCATTGAATTTCATGAAACCCACATTCGATTAGTTAGACGCTAGTATAATATAGAGATTGATTTTTGTATATTTAAAAAATAATAATGTACTTTTAATCCCCTTATATTTATTAAAAAAATAAAGTTTTAGCCACCAATTTTAAAAGGATTTAATTTATATGCACTGTCAGTGTAAAGAGTTTTTACACTGACAGTGAATCATAACCATCTGATTTTTATAAATGTTTGACTTGATTGATAACTACCTATAAAGTAGTGGGCATGAGTGATTATGATATGCTGATGGTGTAAAATATTTTACACCGTCAGTGCATAACAATTAAACTCATTTTAAAAACCGATTTTTCGTTGTTGGTCTCATTTTTTGATTATTTGACATATTCATTGGGCTATGCTAAATATTGGAACACACGCATAGACATCAAATAGATACATGTAGTACTATTGACTATATTTATACGGTGAACAATATTTTTTAGTCTATAAAATTATCAAATTTTAATTTTGGTCCATATAAAAAAGTGGCATTGGTTCCTAGAAATTTTTTATGCAAGCACATTAATTAGCCCATGCTATTTTTAAAACTTGTTTAATTATCTTTAAACTTTTTAACTGTATTTAATGTTATAAATTTTTATAATTATTTAAAAATGTGTTCACCTCTTTATAATTATTTTTTTAACTGTATTTAATATTATAAATTGTTTGAAGCATTAAAATCATAATTGTAGGTACTCTATTAACAAAACTCTAGGATATAAGAGGAAGTGGTTATGGTGCATAAGTTTTTTCCTTATGCACCATGCATAAATAATGAAAATTGCTTAATGCACTCCCAGATTATTTAGCGCACCCCCCAAATTTCTAGCGCACCTCCCAAATTTCTAACGCATCCTCTAAAAATCTGGGGGGTGCGCTAAGCAACCTGAGGGTGCACTAGAAATTTGGGGGGTGCGATAAGCAATTTGGGGTATTTATGCACGGCGCATAAGCATGGCTTATGCACCATAACTTGTGCCGATATAAGAGTGTTGGCCTCTTTGTAACTATTCTCCTTAATAGTATTTTTATGCAAATTTCACTATAGTCCTATAAATGAAGGGTTATACTAAGAATACAAACATTAAATTGTTGAAAATTTGTTAATTTTTGTTTATAATAATGATCACAATTTTAAGATTTTTTTACTTATACTAATCTGTATTTTTTTAACCAAATAGTATTCCTTATTTAAACAAATTAAACCACTAGATTTGATCTAGTGGTGAGCTGTTTGGATAATATACTAGAGGTCCTGGGTTCGTTACTCAATCATTGTAAATAGAAAAAAAGTATTCCTTATTTAATTGTATGCAAATAGAGTATTTATCTAGTCCCAATGTGGACCAAAGACATATATTTCTTGTTTATATTTAAATCAATATATGGTAATGTCAAAGAATGGGTAACACCTTTTGAATAATTAATTAGCATTAATAAAATAATATTTATATTTTAGTTTATTAAAGAAATTACCTTTTTAGTTTATTATTATAATATAATTAATTACAAATATTACTGTCAATATTTTATTTTTTTTACAAATATTATATCTATTATGAGTATTAAATATATTCATGAATTTAGTTTTAAAATATAGAATATATGTACGGTTATTTTTTTTATAGATATAGATGAGGGCAACAGTCCACATGCACTGTTATATTTGTTAAGAGTAATAATTGCACACTCTATCTTCTTTATTTATTGAATTCAAATATGTATTACAATATTAGTACTAGGTATTAAACCCGTGCGTTGCACGGGCTTGATTAAATATTTTATTGTATAATTTGTTTATTAAAGGAAATTAATAGGTACATTGATAGATATTCATTTTTTTTCTTAATTTTTGAAGTATAGTTTTAAGTTGTTTTTAATCCTACTTTTTTAAGATTTAAAAGCTACTATAAGAATAAAGTTGAAAATAAAAAATTCAAAGTTCAAGTTGAAGTTGTTTGGTATTTATAATTTTTTTCAAGTTAGTTTTGATAGGTGTATTATATTAATTTTTTGGTTTTAAGAAAAAGATTTATAAAATATTTTGAAACCTGTTATTTCACAAAGTAAATATATAATATAGAAAGAGATATATAAAAAAATGCTTTTGACATAGATAATGTGTCGTTCACTTACATATAAAAATAAAAATAGTGGAATCTAAATAGAGGTTATTAAAATTTTATTGTAACTTGAGTCAATGAAATTATTTCATTTAGAAAAATTAATGATAATAAATAACACACTTTAAAAAAAAATTAAAATCAAAGTACTCCTATTTTTATATGTATCATTCAAACACGATTTTTAGTAAAAACAAATTAGTAATTATTCATCTTAGGGTGCGTTTGTTTTAACCTTTTAAAAATAGATTTTTATAGTTTATTATTTTTGTGTTAAAAAATGTTAACAAAGAATTTTTTTTATAAATACTTCAAATGAAAAATTGGTTTAAATAGCTTATCTTAAAATATTATGTTAAGTATTCCATCGTTTTGTTAGAAAAAATTTTGGATCATCAAATTACATAAAATCTCTAAAAAAAAAACTATTTCAAATAGCTTTTCAGGAAAGTCATTTTTTAGAGATAAATTTTTTTAAAAAAATTGTGTTTTTTATTAAGTTAAAATCTCTAACATGAATATTCAAGTTATTGAATGTGAAAATAACTCTAAAATTAATAAAAAGAAGAGTTTGAAATAATATTTACAAATTTTAATGAAGTTATCATAAAAATTATTTTTAAAAATACAAAGAAAAAGTATTTTTTTAAATGTAAAACAAACTACCCTTAATTCATTTTTTTAATTAAAGTTTAATTTGATTATTATTTAATCTTAAATATACATACATGATGCACATTATTTTGAGCATGTTTAGTGCTAAATTGAAAACAAATTTTTTATTACAATAAAATATTGTATAGCACGTGAAATCTGTTTGAAGCGCAACAAAAACTTTCGTAGGAACCGATTTGCCATACTATTATTTTTAGGGAAATAATAGACTACACCATCATGTCATAAAAAATACAGTAAATCGAAAAATTATGGTATTATTATTATTATGAAAAGCACTTTCATACCACTGAAAATTATTAAAAATATGTCACCATTTTCTTGTATGCCACTGGAAATGTAATTAATATGTCACAATTTTCTTGTTATAGCAATCAAAAATGTATGACTAATTATATTCCTCCAATTTATACAATAGAGTAACTTAAGTTCCGATCAATCATATCATGTCATAGTAACCAGTAAAGAAAGTGAGAAAGACCCAAAATCCAAATGTATATTATCGATATGTAGTATTTGAAAATAAAATCCAAATATTTGAACGCACGGCTTTTTTTTTAGAATGCACTTATACAATTTTTTGTATAATATTTTTTTATTGGTTAATGTCGTGGTGATTTTCGGACGCCAACAGCTATTGTTTAGCTTTGGTTCTCAAAAATAATGATTCACCACCGAACTTTAATTTATCCAAGGGAAGGGGAAAAGATCGAATAAACCCATAAAGTAACATGCAAAATTTAAAGAAGCGATGAAGCAATTAAATAATGCAGTTTTCAGAGATCAAAAGGTACGGGGGTTAGTTATACAAAGGGAAGGTATTAGCACCCTAAGTATCTGTAGTACTCTACAGGAACCTCTTGTAATATATGTTTTTGTGCTAAAATTATTTGCTTGTAAAATTTGCTTATAAATGATTGGGATGATGAGAAAAGAAAATATTTTTTATTAATTTTTGATTTGGGAAGACACAAGGCCCTTTGCACTACGTACCCGTTAAGGATCAAAATCCCGTAGTTCGGGGTAAAAATTATAAAGTGGTTTGTTTGATTGTTTTTTAGGAGAAAAGACGAGTTGTCATCTTAAGTTTTGAACTCATTTTAATCCACCACAAGCATGCTAAAAAAATGGATCTTTGCTTCACAATAGGGAAGGGCTCTCACTCGGAATTCATCGACGAGTATGCCACTAACTCTCCTAGGCGGAAAAGACTCAACATTTTTTCTTGTCTAATGTTATGGGGAAAATGGATTCTCAACCATAGATGACTCACATCTAAACTTTTTGAAAAAAAGGTTTAAAGTCAAAAGCCAAATGGCAAAAAGGTTTGAATTTGTTTTTTTGTATTTTTTAGTCTTTTGAAAATGTTTGAATATGCTTAAATGTGTTGAAGCATTTATTGAGAAAAAGTTTGGAAAAGTCTCTCGACGAAAGTCGAGGTTTATTAGAAAAAAGATTTCTTTTTGAAAATTGATTTTTTTGGTTTATTTGAATGTTTCTGTATTTTTGTTTTAAGATGGTAATAATAAATAGATAAATGCATAAATGGACGAGAATTACATAGTGACACTGAGTCAAAACGAATTCTCTTCCCTTGAATTAAAAGAGATAAATTATACACAATATATTTTGTATTTGACATATGAGCGATAGATAAACAAAAAATAAAATAAAAAGACATTTGCATGTTTTTGGTATTTTTGTTTGTTGAAAAGAAAGAAAAAAAGAAGATATTATGTTAAACAACAATATTTCTTTTAATAAATTAATTAACATGGACCAGAGTACTCTTGAAATAGTTAATACTGAATTAATAAAGTTTGGGGACCAGAACACTCTGGAAATATATAGCTGAATTCATTACTGGTTAGGGACCAGAGTACTCTGGAGATTATTAGTACTGAATTAATAAAAGTGAAGGACCAGATCTGGAAACAGTTAGTGCAAGTGTGTGATTTTGGTGTTTTGTTATTATTATTATTTGAATAAAAATAAAATGCATTAAATTAACTAAATGCTGTATGTAAAATAAAAAGAAAGAGGGGGTGCAAATAATAGGGAAGTGGGGTGCAAATAGCAACAGAATAAAAAGAAAGAAAAAAAAGGGGTTGAAATGTCTCCAGAGGAGCTTGAACCCGCTACCTCTCTCTCACGAACTCACTCGTTTGACAACTGAGCCAGGAATGCGTTATTGTTAATAAACAGCTTTAAACATATATATTCTGAAATAAAAAGGAAAAAAAACAAAGGAGCAGAGGCGTATAAATACCCAGCTCTGTCTATTTTAATTCATTTTTTCAGTTTCTGCTTCTCTCTCTCTCAGACTCGTTCTCTCACTTCTCTCTTGTTTTCCGTCGCCGGAGATGGCGGCCGGCGGTTGCGCCACCGTCGTCTCCGGCGACTCCAACCCAAAAAAAACAAACTTTTCTTACCTAACCCCCTCAATTTTTTACACTGGTTTCGAATCCGGTATTTAAAATTTGGAAAGGCTCACCCAAACGGCTAGATCGGAGTTTGAATGTCGGAAGGAAAATTTCTCCTTTTCGCCTCTGTTTCGTCTCTTCTCTTGCTTTTTGTTTTCGGATTTTTGGTGTGTGTTGTTTTTTCGGATTGTGACTGTGGATTCGGGTCCTGGTGTTGTGTTGGATTTTTGGTTGTTTTGATTTCTGATTACTGATGTTGGTATGAGGTTTGTGTTTTGGTTCCTGAGATTGAGAAAGAAATTTTGGGGTTTGTGAGGTTGGATTGGTGGTGCGGCTGATGATTATTTTTCCTCTTAAAATTCCTCCTTTGCTTCTAAATTTTGGCTTCTGTTTTATAAGCAAAATTAGGGTTTTATTACCCATTGAATAATTCAAAGAACCGGATAAAGAGATGTTGCTTACTGTTTGCAGAAAAAATAAAAATGAAAAAGAAAAGAGGGAACAGGCGTGATGTTGTTCCTGCTTCACTGATTCTTTCTTTTTTTGATTGTTTTGACAAAAATAATATTAATAATAATAATAATAACATATAATAATAATAAAATAAAAATAAACAAATAAAAAAGAAAAGAAAAGGGAAGAAGCAGCGTATGGCTGCCCTTCTTCTTATATTTTTTGTTTTATTTTAATTTTAATAATAATATAATAATAATAATAATAAATATGAAGATAAAATAATAAAAAAAGAACTAAAACTAAATTCGGACAAAAGGGACAACTTGGACTAAAATTCACAAAATGAGGCATTTTAAAATATCTCTCTGCCGAAATTTTATTCAAAATAGCATAAAATATCCCGGACAAAAATATATGACAAATGTAAATGAGACGGGATCTTATGTCAAAAATTGGGGTATGACAGATGCCCCTATTTAAGTTTCTTCATCCGGAGATATGAAGATGAAATCTTCATCTCGATGGGATGAAGAGACTTAAATACAGAATACCCAATTTTGGACCTAAGATGCCGATAATGCTTATGATGCAAATGTGGATGCAAGACTTTAAATCTTGTGAAAGATGAATTTACAAGAGACAAACTTTATTACTGGGAAAAACAGTGACGTTCATAGGGGAACCACATAAGTGACTCGACTGGGGAAGAGAAAATAATGAAAAGGGGAGGAAAATGATCCAACTCCATTGGTGAAGCAAAGTAGTTTCATTGGGGAAGAGATTACACATTATCTGCTTAATGAGACCAGAATTACCTGTTTATCAAGGTAATATGAAAAGATGAGACATTATCTACTACCATTGGAGTGATAGCTTAAAGGACAATGAAATCAAATATTACCAACTATCGTACAAACGATAGCTTAACCGGGCAACAAGAAAAGATGAAACATTATCTACTATTAACGAAGTAATAGCTTAAAGGACAATGATCAAATATTACCAACTATCGTGCAAATGATAGCTTAATTGGGCAACACAGAAAGATGATACATTATCTACTACCAATGAGGTGATAGTTTAAAGAACAATGACCAAATATTACCAACTATCATGCAAATGATAGCTTAACTGGGTAAGACAGAAAGATGAGGCATTATCTACTACCAAAGATGTGGTAGCTTAAAAGAGACAATGATCGGATATTACCAACTATCGTACAAACGATAGCTTAATTGGGTAAAACAAAAAGATGGGGCATTATCTACTACCAAAGATGTGGTAGCTTAAAGGAGAGAATGACCAATATTACCAACTATCGTGCAAATGATAGCTTAACTGGGTAAAACAAAAAGATGCGACATTGTCTACTACCAATAAGGTGATAGCTTAAAGAAGACAAATGGCAGATATCACCTACTACCGTAATGATAGCTTAATGAAGGCAATATGAAAATGATTAAACATTATCTACTATCAACAAGGTGATAGCTTAAAGAAGACAATGACTAGATATCACCTACTACTGTAATGATAGCTTAATGAAGGCAATATGAAAATGAATAGACATTATCTACTATCAACAAAGTGATAGCTTAAAGAAGACAATGACTAGATATCACCTACTACCGTAATGATAGCTTAATGAAGGTAATATGAAAATATCAATAACTCTACCGGGAACTTCAAGAGAGACATGGGTAGGTTAGATTGCAAATACAGGTTCTCTTACGATGTAAAGATTTTTTTGGTAACGTCTTTTGACCAAGCACACTGGGGATGACGCCACTGGAGGAAATTGAAGATATATTTGGCATTTATGCAAGCTATCCATATAACGGGAATGCCACTTGCTGCTTTGGGGTCAGAACTCGATCCAGGAATGAGCTGGAGAGAAATAGTCAAACAAGACTCTATACCCAATGAGGAATGAACTCGACTGGGGATCTTCCTATCCATGTATTTGGAAAGGGAAACAACTGAAGCAACTTTCTTCCACGAGGGATGGACTCAGTGGGGAATTTCAGAAAAGATATGCGCTTTCTGCTTATGGCCGACAATCTATTTGAGGGAATGACACGCCCAACTTTTAATCTCGGGGATAAACGCGACCAAGATAATTTAATTAACATACATCGGGAAATGCAATCATGCATGAATTGATGTAAATATGCATGTTATGTATGAATGTATGCATGAATGTCATGTGTGCACAATGCATGGTGACAAAACTGACAGGATGAATGAAACTAGAGGTAAACCAACATCGCAGTATGTCCAAATACTCAGCAAATCTCAACAAGGTGTAGATATCACTGGAGATATAGCAAAAGCCACTGATGGAGCAAAGTCCAGTTATAAGGCTCAAACTTTTCTGGGGAGAAGAAACTTCCTGGGAAGAGGACCCAACACTGATAAAAAATCTGAATCGCAGTTCGGCTGGAGATTACAGGCTTAAAAAGTTCCATTGGTGGATAAGAAGCCGCAATTTGTGAATTAAACAAGAATATTCTTCCATTGGCATGCAGCAGTCATCATGCCTTTTTGTTTTTTCTTTGAAATTCCTTAACTTTTGCCTGGACCGCCTTTTCAGGTTTTCAGTCCACCGGGAGTATATTTCCTTTTTGTGCCCCTAATTTTTGCCTGGACCGCCCTTTCGGGTTTTCAGTCCACCGGGACGCTCTCTATTGCCTAAGCCGCCTTTTCAGGTTTTCGACTTAGCGAGCTTTTATTTTTTTCATTCTTTTTTTTTTTTTAGGCATTGTACCTTTTGACTGCAGCAGCGTTTACATAGAGCGGAAGCTCTTTAACCACTGATTTGAATCCTTGAAGGGTGTGCCCCTGGATGTAAAGACTTGCCCCCTAATTGGCAGGATCTTGAGATAACTTGCCCCAAGTTTAGGAGTGTCTTGAGTCAGTTCGACCCTGATCAGACCATCACTTGAATTTCCTTATGCCAAGTTTATATTTGCAAGAAAAATTATTTCTTTTGAAAAGTATTTCCGATGAAATGCACATGCAAGTTTTGGAATCGAAAATTTTTATGAACAACACATGTGGAGTGTATAAAAGATAGTTACTCAACAAACAGGTGGAGTCAGTTTAACAACAATTTTGCTGAATATGCTTTCATAGTTAACCTAGCTTCAATTAGGTCTTTTGAGGGTTATAACGTGGTCTGGCTCACGGTTTTGAAAAAAGATTATTAGGCTCAAAGTTTTGTTTTAACCCACCAATTCTTCTTTGATGTCCTTCATTCCTAAATTCAATTAATTCGCCGGACACTCTTTGGTTGACAAGAGAATTTTTGCAATGATGATTGAGGTCGACGCTTTGGTCACAGCTCTTTATGAGGCTCTTGAAGTGGCAACCACTTTTTTAAGCTTGTTTAGCTCTTTTTCTTTTTCTTAATCCCTTATTTTTGCACGGACCAATTCTTTTGAATTTTGTGGCCCATCGGGATGCCCTAATTTTTGCCTAAGTCTTTTTACTTAGCGGGCTTTTTTTTTTTTTTTTTTTTTTGTAGGAGGATTGTGATTGCCATGTATTATGGTGAGTTTGTCTTCTCATGACCTCTTCTATTTTAGATGGATTGATCCTCTTGCATTGGGATGTATCATTGAATTAATTGAATGACTACCCTGCCCCGGGTTAAGATTAAAGGTTTTTTTTTTTTTGAAAAGTAGAAAGAACACCAACTTCGGGCTCGAAGGGGTTGACTACGGATTATCTCCTTATATCTCCAGTGTTTGGGAGGTGAAACAATGCCTTACATCATCAGCCAGGTCTTACTTATTGAAGCATATATCAGCAAATTCAGTTTACTTTGTTTACATCATTCTCCCCTCAAGTTTGTATGATAAGACAAGAGTTAATACGAATGAATGGATTCTAAAAACATGCATGCTCATTTCATTAAAAATACCAATCAAAAAGTACAACTTTAAAAGCAGACAAAAACTTGGCAAGAAGGAAATTACAAATTGAAATAAAAGGTCTAGTGATCCTAGGGATGAGCTTCCTTATAGACATCACTGACTTTAGGAGGCGCTTCTTGTCTCATGGTTTGACAACTTAAGCATTTGGGTTTTGATCCTTGAAGGAAAGGATGTTGTCCTTAATCAATCTTTGAACCTCAGCCTTTAAAGCAAAACAGCGTTCAATGTCATGGCCGGGTGCCCCTTGATGGAAAGCACAGAAGTGATCAGATCTATACCACCTAGGCAATGTTGCAGGCACTTTGGGAGGTGCTCTAGTTTGAACAAGATTTTTTTTCAATCAAAACGGGAAATAGCTCCGTGTAGGACATTGGGATTGGGTCAAACTGAGACGTCCTTTGGGTAAGATTCTGGTTATTGACGGCAGGTGTGACAGCAGCAACATGAGGTTGCCGGTAATTATCTTTTCTTGGTTTCCCTTGGGTCATCATATCGACCGCTTGTTCCTTTTTCTTCAAAAAACTACCCTCAAGCTTTCTTGTGTGAATGTTAGACAAACCACTTTCTCTGACTAGACGTCCCTCTCGGACTCCTTCTTCGAGTCGCATGCCCATGTTTACCATTTCGGTAAAATCACTAGGTGCGCTCGCAATCATCCACTCATAATAGAATGAACTAAGAGTTTTCAGAAAGATTTTGGTCATCTCCTTCTCCTCTAGAGGTGGGCTGATCTGTGCAGCAATCTCTCTCCACCTTTGAGCATACTCCTTAAAAGATTCCTTGTCCTTCTGGGCCATGGCTCGGAGCTGATCTCTGTCGGGCACCATGTCTAAATTGTACTTGTATTGGCGGATAAAGGCCTCGCCCAAGTTATTGAAAGTGCGAATGTTTGCGCTATCCAAGCCCATATACCATTTTAGAGCGGCACCGGTCAAACTGTCTTGGAAGTAGTGGATGAGCAGCTGATGGTTATCAGTTTGAGTGGACATTTTCCTGGCATACATCACCAAATGACTTTGAGGACAGGAATTTCCCTTGTATTTCTCAAACTCGGGGACCTTGAACTTATGCGGGATCTTGACATTCGGCACTAAGCAGAGGTCGTATGCATCTTTGCCAAACAAGTCTTTCCCACGAAGGGCTTTGATCTCAAGTTGCATCTTGTCAAATTGAGCTTGGAAATCATCCATACGGACACATGCCCCTACATTCTCGGTCGGCTCTTCATGATGGACCAAAGCAGTGTGAACTATAGAAGTTGGGAAAGTCGTTGTTAACGGAGGAACCGACACAGTAACTTGAGGAAAAGTCATCCCAGGTTGGAGACTGGCATTTGCATGCTGCACAAAAGAAGTCGGAAATCCAGAAGTAGGGAAGTGAAACCCTTCAATGTCGTTCAGGGGCATGCCCCATGGATACCCTTCATGCATAATATGCTGTTGAGCACTGACGGGTACTGCTGAAACTGGAGTGGTGTCAATTTCAAAAATTATAGTTGTCTGAGGAGTACTGAGAGGTGGTGGCTGATTCTGCGCAACCACCAACGAAGCCATCTGGGCACTAATCCTTTCCATCTCTGCCCGAAGTGTTGTTACCTCTTCACGAAGTTCGATGTTCTCTTGTTCTATCGCTTCCATTCTCTTTCTTTGGTTTGCACGAGTACCGTATATGCGAATTGGCTTTGGGCGAGGTCGTCGGGCCACTTTGAGACAGGTTTACCTTTTGAGAAGTAACAAAGCGTAAGGCTCAGACCCTTATGACCATGAATGCAAAATGATGCATGATGCTCTATGCAAAAGACATATTTATTTTTTATTTTCAAAGGACTTTTAAGATATCAGTTGTAAACATCATAAAGGACTTCATTTTATTAACAAATCGAAAACTACAATGAGTTCTTTTTCAAAACAAAACTGGCAAAGTAGAGGATACATGTGATGTTTACAAGGAAATTTCTCTAAGTCCTTTGAATTTAATGGGAAAAAGTTTTTCATGGATGCATGAATGCATGATTATGCAACATATATACACAACATCACAAACATAGTTTAAGGTTAGGTATCATAATGATGGAGTCAAAGGTAAGAACCACCCACATGGTAAGAACTATGGTTTTATTTGTACCTGTATTACGGGTTCTACCGAGTTCCCAAAGTTATTAATCTTCTTTTGGATATTATCGGCTTACGCGACTGACTCACGGTCCAATAATATTCGCAAGAAAATCTCGTTTGAGTGTAGTTTCGCGTATCAACTAATTCAAGACTTACTCTTGATTAGCCACCGCACTACGTCCTAAAAAGTCAAGATGGGTTAATGTAACTCTAAGGTCCTCAGCTTCTCGGGACACTCATATTGAAAATAATAACGTCGTCATGACTATTCATGACAACGAGTACTACCGTCATGAGGCCTCCACTGAGCGGGGTTATATCACATGTGCATCATAATCAAGACTTACTCTCGACATGTCACTTTGATTATACCACCATCTTATCTTATTGTTCACTCAAGTCCGGGTAGGGGACTTATCTCACCACACAAAGCCCAAACAAATAGGCAAGAATACATGCAAATATAATATATACAAGCATGCAAATAATATACAAACATAATGATATTAGCACAAAAACATATATATATACAAGTTAGGCTTAACCCTCTTGGGGAAGTCCCCAGTGAAGTCGCCATTTCTGTCGTGGTGATTTTCGGACGCCAACAGCTATTGTTTAGCTTTGGTTCTCAAAAATAATGATTCACCACCGAACTTTAATTTATCCAAGGGAAGGGGAAAAGATCGAATAAACCCATAAAGTAACATGCAAAATTTAAAGAAGCGATGAAGCAATTAAATAATGCAGTTTTCAGAGATCAAAAGGTACGGGGGTTAGTTATACAAAGGGAAGGTATTAGCACCCTAAGTATCTGTAGTACTCTACAGGAACCTCTTGTAATATATGTTTTTGTGCTAAAATTATTTGCTTGTAAAATTTGCTTATAAATGATTGGGATGATGAGAAAAGAAAATATTTTTTATTAATTTTTGATTTGGGAAGACACAAGGCCCTTTGCACTACGTACCCGTTAAGGATCAAAATCCCGTAGTTCGGGGTAAAAATTATAAAGTGGTTTGTTTGATTGTTTTTTAGGAGAAAAGACGAGTTGTCATCTTAAGTTTTGAACTCATTTTAATCCACCACAAGCATGCTAAAAAAATGGATCTTTGCTTCACAATAGGGAAGGGCTCTCACTCGGAATTCATCGACGAGTATGCCACTAACTCTCCTAGGCGGAAAAGACTCAACATTTTTTCTTGTCTAATGTTATGGGGAAAATGGATTCTCAACCATAGATGACTCACATCTAAACTTTTTGAAAAAAAGGTTTAAAGTCAAAAGCCAAATGGCAAAAAGGTTTGAATTTGTTTTTTTGTATTTTTTAGTCTTTTGAAAATGTTTGAATATGCTTAAATGTGTTGAAGCATTTATTGAGAAAAAGTTTGGAAAAGTCTCTCGACGAAAGTCGAGGTTTATTAGAAAAAAGATTTCTTTTTGAAAATTGATTTTTTTGGTTTATTTGAATGTTTCTGTATTTTTGTTTTAAGATGGTAATAATAAATAGATAAATGCATAAATGGACGAGAATTACATAGTGACACTGAGTCAAAACGAATTCTCTTCCCTTGGATTAAAAGAGATAAATTATACACAATATATTTTGTATTTGACATATGAGCGATAGATAAACAAAAAATAAAATAAAAAGACATTTGCATGTTTTTGGTATTTTTGTTTGTTGAAAAGAAAGAAAAAAAGAAGATATTATGTTAAACAACAATATTTCTTTTAATAAATTAATTAACATGGACCAGAGTACTCTTGAAATAGTTAATACTGAATTAATAAAGTTTGGGGACCAGAACACTCTGGAAATATATAGCTGAATTCATTACTGGTTAGGGACCAGAGTACTCTGGAGATTATTAGTACTGAATTAATAAAAGTGAAGGACCAGATCTGGAAACAGTTAGTGCAAGTGTGTGATTTTGGTGTTTTGTTATTATTATTATTTGAATAAAAATAAAATGCATTAAATTAACTAAATGCTGTATGTAAAATAAAAAGAAAGAGGGGGTGCAAATAATAGGGAAGTGGGGTGCAAATAGCAACAGAATAAAAAGAAAGAAAAAAAAGGGGTTGAAATGTCTCCAGAGGAGCTTGAACCCGCTACCTCTCTCTCACGAACTCACTCGTTTGACAACTGAGCCAGGAATGCGTTATTGTTAATAAACAGCTTTAAACATATATATTCTGAAATAAAAAGGAAAAAAAACAAAGGAGCAGAGGCGTATAAATACCCAGCTCTGTCTATTTTAATTCATTTTTTCAGTTTCTGCTTCTCTCTCTCTCAGACTCGTTCTCTCACTTCTCTCTTGTTTTCCGTCGCCGGAGATGGCGGCCGGCGGTTGCGCCACCGTCGTCTCCGGCGACTCCAACCCAAAAAAAACAAACTTTTCTTACCTAACCCCCTCAATTTTTTACACTGGTTTCGAATCCGGTATTTAAAATTTGGAAAGGCTCACCCAAACGGCTAGATCGGAGTTTGAATGTCGGAAGGAAAATTTCTCCTTTTCGCCTCTGTTTCGTCTCTTCTCTTGCTTTTTGTTTTCGGATTTTTGGTGTGTGTGTTGTTTTTTCGGATTGTGACTGTGGATTCGGGTCCTGGTGTTGTGTTGGATTTTTGGTTGTTTTGATTTCTGATTACTGATGTTGGTATGAGGTTTGTGTTTTGGTTCCTGAGATTGAGAAAGAAATTTTGGGGTTTGTGAGGTTGGATTGGTGGTGCGGCTGATGATTATTTTTCCTCTTAAAATTCCTCCTTTGCTTCTAAATTTTGGCTTCTGTTTTATAAGCAAAATTAGGGTTTTATTACCCATTGAATAATTCAAAGAACCGGATAAAGAGATGTTGCTTACTGTTTGCAGAAAAAATAAAAATGAAAAAGAAAAGAGGGAACAGGCGTGATGTTGTTCCTGCTTCACTGATTCTTTCTTTTTTTGATTGTTTTGACAAAAATAATATTAATAATAATAATAATAACATATAATAATAATAAAATAAAAATAAACAAATAAAAAAGAAAAGAAAAGGGAAGAAGCAGCGTATGGCTGCCCTTCTTCTTATATTTTTTGTTTTATTTTAATTTTAATAATAATATAATAATAATAATAATAAATATGAAGATAAAATAATAAAAAAAGAACTAAAACTAAATTCGGACAAAAGGGACAACTTGGACTAAAATTCACAAAATGAGGCATTTTAAAATATCTCTCTGCCGAAATTTTATTCAAAATAGCATAAAATATCCCGGACAAAAATATATGACAAATGTAAATGAGACGGGATCTTATGTCAAAAATTGGGGTATGACAGTTAAAAATTCTAAATATCTTTTATCTCTATGAAATAGAAGAACTTTTTAAAGTTAACCTATAGGGCTATATATATCATACTTTAACTACGTAGAATTTTTTTTAGGACAATATATATCATACTTTGTGAATTATCACTATGAAATAGAAGAATTTTTAAGACTAACCTGTAGGACAATATATATCATACTTAAAAAAAATCATACTTGAACTTTAAATATATAAAAATAGCTTTTGAAAAATATATTGTGGCTTTCAACTCTATATAGAAATTAATAGAAGTGCATTTGAATAATAATTTATAGTAAAAAAATTTAGCATTTTGTTTTCCCGAGTTTGGTTCATATCCTGTCACACTATTAAAAAATGATTTCACATTTTTCTTTTGTCCATTAGGATTAAAAACAAAATAGAAATTTTTTTACGGATAAAAACATATAATTTTGTTTTATAGGGACAAAAACCAAAATTCACTGATTTTATAAGAATGAGAAACATATTTAACCCAATTTTTTTCTATTGTTTTTTTTTTCTATTGTGTTAAATATATTTTTCTGTTGTTTAATCTTCAAAATAAATATTTTTATGTGTTAACACAATAAACCTTTTTAGTATTTTTAGTGTTTACATGATAAATTCCTTAGGTTCTAAGCAAATTATTATCACAAATGTATATAATTTGGATTATGTTCTTCATTCTTCTCTATATTTTTTTAGAGGCACTATTCCCTATATCTCTATAATATATTTTTTTATGGAAAAATGGCACACACCTATCTTGAAATTTATAAACTCAAATAGTATTTTATGTAAAATATAATATTCTAAATTATTTTTCTTTATTTTTTCTTCTTTTAACATCAAATATTATAAAAGAGGGGTTAAACCAAAACTCTCGAAAGAGAGATTGTCATAATCTAAAATAACAAAAGACCAAACATATTTCTAGTTAGCACTTCACTATTTTCTATCACTGTAGGAGTAGAATTTCACTAATAAGTGAAATCATTCAAAGATTAAGGTCAAGATTATCCACGCAATTGTTGTCTACTATCTTGATGGCATTTCTTTAATAATTATTTTCCAAATTCAATTTAGAATATATGAACGAAAATAGATTGATCTTTTACTTCTTAATGTTCTATATTATATATTATTATCATTATATATGTAAATATTATATTTGTAGACTTTTAAATATAAGAATAAATCTATTTTAATATATTGCAGTTTTTATTTTTTTAATAGACATAAGTACTAATGAAAAAAAAACATTAATACCCCTTGCCTTTTTTTTCCCTCCTTCTTCTGGTAATATTGTAGCTACAAAAGTGAATTCTAATACTAATTGGGAGTCTTGAACGATTCGTTAAGGGAGTCTTGCATTCAAAATGATATCACACATTTTTTAGTATAAGGATCCAAGAAATTATAATTATAATTCATGTCACATATTTTGTTGTATAACTATAAGAACCATTGTCATAAAAGAGACTAATGACCAAATAATTTTTTTTTTAGTACATGAATCTTAAAAAATTATTTTAGTGCTAATTGAAGTTAGAAAAGTGAATGATAATTATATTTTTACAGAAATAATATTACTACTAATTGGGAGTTACAAATATTAATAGGAATTTTACATGTAAGAACATCATTAGTTAGAACATAGATAGATAGATTGATCGATAAATGTATATATAGAAGATAGAAAAACAAACATATATATTTCTTGGTTAAAATGAAATTAGTTAAAATAGCATTAGTTAAAATGTGCCGTTAAAAAAAAAAACATTAGTCAAAATGAAATTACAATATATATTTCTTGTGCCAATTTTCTCATTCATCATATATAACATATTTATATTGCGAAATGACGATTAAATAGTATAATAGATAAGTCTTGATAGTTTTCACTACTAATCTTCCATATATATATTGCAAATATTCACAATTTAAAATAGTCAAAGGAGACTAAAAACATCAACCTCTTATAATAAAGATAAATCATACATATAATTTCCACCACTTGTAACAAATGAGAAACATTCAAAAAAACTTGTACCACCGTAATATTAATTTGGAATATGAATCAAAGATCCCATAGTACTATTACTATTACTTTTGATAGAAAAATCACACAAATAGTTAGCTGATATATATAGAGAGTGAGTAGAAAGAAAAATTGTTCAACAAAAAATGGAAATTTGGAGCAGGTGTTTAAAATAAGAAATTGAGAAAATATGAAAATGAATGGAGCATCATAAGGTATTTATAATTGATGAAAAAGTAACAAAGAGGTGATCTTTCACATTTCATAACATTTTTTTTATAAGTTATTCAATTAATTAGCAAGCAAGATATTTTAAAGAAGTATACAAAAAATCACCATTAAAAGGGATGATCTTTCACCTTTCATAACATTTTTTTATTCTTAATCAAATATGTTTTAATTTGTCCCTTAACATTCCATACCATATGATGACATGTTTGGCCTAGCTTATTAAAAGATGACACATCATCACAATAAAATGAGAGATGACACATAAGCTTGAAAACAAATTTTTTATTACAATAAAATATTGTATAGCACGTGAAATCTGTTTGAAGCGCAACAAAAACTTTCGTAGGAACCGATTTGCCATACTATTATTTTTAGGCAAATAATAGACTACACCATCATGTCATAAAAAATACAGTAAATCGAAAAATTATGGTATTATTATTATTATGAAAAGCACTTTCATACCACTGAAAATTATTAAAAATATGTCACCATTTTCTTGTATGCCACTGGAAATGTAATTAATATGTCACAATTTTCTTGTTATAGCAATCAAAAATGTATGACTAATTATATTCCTCCAATTTATACAATAGAGTAACTTAAGTTCCGATCAATCATATCATGTCATAGTAACCAGTGAAGAAAGTGAGAAAGACCCAAAATCCAAATGTATATTATCGATATGTAGTATTTGAAAATAAAATCCAAATATTTGAACGCACGGCTTTTTTTTTAGAATGCACTTATACAATTTTTTGTATAATATTTTTTTATTGGTTAAAAATTCTAAATATCTTTTATCTCTATGAAATAGAAGAACTTTTTAAAGTTAACCTATAGGGCTATATATATCATACTTTAACTACGTAGAATTTTTTTTAGGACAATATATATCATACTTTGTGAATTATCACTATGAAATAGAAGAATTTTTAAGACTAACCTGTAGGACAATATATATCATACTTAAAAAAAATCATACTTGAACTTTAAATATATAAAAATAGCTTTTGAAAAATATATTGTGGCTTTCAACTCTATATAGAAATTAATAGAAGTGCATTTGAATAATAATTTATAGTAAAAAAATTTAGCATTTTGTTTTCCCGAGTTTGGTTCATATCCTGTCACACTATTAAAAAATGATTTCACATTTTTCTTTTGTCCATTAGGATTAAAAACAAAATAGAAATTTTTTTACGGATAAAAACATATAATTTTGTTTTATAGGGACAAAAACCAAAATTCACTGATTTTATAAGAATGAGAAACATATTTAACCCAATTTTTTTCTATTGTTTTTTTTTTCTATTGTGTTAAATATATTTTTCTGTTGTTTAATCTTCAAAATAAATATTTTTATGTGTTAACACAATAAACCTTTTTAGTATTTTTAGTGTTTACATGATAAATTCCTTAGGTTCTAAGCAAATTATTATCACAAATGTATATAATTTGGATTATGTTCTTCATTCTTCTCTATATTTTTTTAGAGGCACTATTCCCTATATCTCTATAATATATTTTTTTATGGAAAAATGGCACACACCTATCTTGAAATTTATAAACTCAAATAGTATTTTATGTAAAATATAATATTCTAAATTATTTTTCTTTATTTTTTCTTCTTTTAACATCAAATATTATAAAAGAGGGGTTAAACCAAAACTCTCGAAAGAGAGATTGTCATAATCTAAAATAACAAAAGACCAAACATATTTCTAGTTAGCACTTCACTATTTTCTATCACTGTAGGAGTAGAATTTCACTAATAAGTGAAATCATTCAAAGATTAAGGTCAAGATTATCCACGCAATTGTTGTCTACTATCTTGATGGCATTTCTTTAATAATTATTTTCCAAATTCAATTTAGAATATATGAACGAAAATAGATTGATCTTTTACTTCTTAATGTTCTATATTATATATTATTATCATTATATATGTAAATATTATATTTGTAGACTTTTAAATATAAGAATAAATCTATTTTAATATATTGCAGTTTTTATTTTTTTAATAGACATAAGTACTAATGAAAAAAAAACATTAATACCCCTTGCCTTTTTTTTCCCTCCTTCTTCTGGTAATATTGTAGCTACAAAAGTGAATTCTAATACTAATTGGGAGTCTTGAACGATTCGTTAAGGGAGTCTTGCATTCAAAATGATATCACACATTTTTTAGTATAAGGATCCAAGAAATTATAATTATAATTCATGTCACATATTTTGTTGTATAACTATAAGAACCATTGTCATAAAAGAGACTAATGACCAAATAATTTTTTTTTTAGTACATGAATCTTAAAAAATTATTTTAGTGCTAATTGAAGTTAGAAAAGTGAATGATAATTATATTTTTACAGAAATAATATTACTACTAATTGGGAGTTACAAATATTAATAGGAATTTTACATGTAAGAACATCATTAGTTAGAACATAGATAGATAGATTGATCGATAAATGTATATATAGAAGATAGAAAAACAAACATATATATTTCTTGGTTAAAATGAAATTAGTTAAAATAGCATTAGTTAAAATGTGCCGTTAAAAAAAAAAACATTAGTCAAAATGAAATTACAATATATATTTCTTGTGCCAATTTTCTCATTCATCATATATAACATATTTATATTGCGAAATGACGATTAAATAGTATAATAGATAAGTCTTGATAGTTTTCACTACTAATCTTCCATATATATATTGCAAATATTCACAATTTAAAATAGTCAAAGGAGACTAAAAACATCAACCTCTTATAATAAAGATAAATCATACATATAATTTCCACCACTTGTAACAAATGAGAAACATTCAAAAAAACTTGTACCACCGTAATATTAATTTGGAATATGAATCAAAGATCCCATAGTACTATTACTATTACTTTTGATAGAAAAATCACACAAATAGTTAGCTGATATATATAGAGAGTGAGTAGAAAGAAAAATTGTTCAACAAAAAATGGAAATTTGGAGCAGGTGTTTAAAATAAGAAATTGAGAAAATATGAAAATGAATGGAGCATCATAAGGTATTTATAATTGATGAAAAAGTAACAAAGAGGTGATCTTTCACATTTCATAACATTTTTTTTATAAGTTATTCAATTAATTAGCAAGCAAGATATTTTAAAGAAGTATACAAAAAATCACCATTAAAAGGGATGATCTTTCACCTTTCATAACATTTTTTTATTCTTAATCAAATATGTTTTAATTTGTCCCTTAACATTCCATACCATATGATGACATGTTTGGCCTAGCTTATTAAAAGATGACACATCATCACAATAAAATGAGAGATGACACATAAGCTTGAAAACAAATTTTTTATTACAATAAAATATTGTATAGCACGTGAAATCTGTTTGAAGCGCAACAAAAACTTTCGTAGGAACCGATTTGCCATACTATTATTTTTAGGCAAATAATAGACTACACCATCATGTCATAAAAAATACAGTAAATCGAAAAATTATGGTATTATTATTATTATGAAAAGCACTTTCATACCACTGAAAATTATTAAAAATATGTCACCATTTTCTTGTATGCCACTGGAAATGTAATTAATATGTCACAATTTTCTTGTTATAGCAATCAAAAATGTATGACTAATTATATTCCTCCAATTTATACAATAGAGTAACTTAAGTTCCGATCAATCATATCATGTCATAGTAACCAGTGAAGAAAGTGAGAAAGACCCAAAATCCAAATGTATATTATCGATATGTAGTATTTGAAAATAAAATCCAAATATTTGAACGCACGGCTTTTTTTTTAGAATGCACTTATACAATTTTTTGTATAATATTTTTTTATTGGTTAAAAATTCTAAATATCTTTTATCTCTATGAAATAGAAGAACTTTTTAAAGTTAACCTATAGGGCTATATATATCATACTTTAACTACGTAGAATTTTTTTTAGGACAATATATATCATACTTTGTGAATTATCACTATGAAATAGAAGAATTTTTAAGACTAACCTGTAGGACAATATATATCATACTTAAAAAAAATCATACTTGAACTTTAAATATATAAAAATAGCTTTTGAAAAATATATTGTGGCTTTCAACTCTATATAGAAATTAATAGAAGTGCATTTGAATAATAATTTATAGTAAAAAAATTTAGCATTTTGTTTTCCCGAGTTTGGTTCATATCCTGTCACACTATTAAAAAATGATTTCACATTTTTCTTTTGTCCATTAGGATTAAAAACAAAATAGAAATTTTTTTACGGATAAAAACATATAATTTTGTTTTATAGGGACAAAAACCAAAATTCACTGATTTTATAAGAATGAGAAACATATTTAACCCAATTTTTTTCTATTGTTTTTTTTTTCTATTGTGTTAAATATATTATTCTGTTGTTTAATCTTCAAAATAAATATTTTTATGTGTTAACACAATAAACCTTTTTAGTTTTTTTAGTGTTTACATGATAAATTCCTTAGGTTCTAAGCAAATTATTATCACAAATGTATATAATTTGGATTATGTTCTTCATTCTTCTCTATATTTTTTTAGAGGCACTATTCCCTATATCTCTATAATATATTTTTTTATGGAAAAATGGCACACACCTATCTTGAAATTTATAAACTCAAATAGTATTTTATGTAAAATATAATATTCTAAATTATTTTTCTTTATTTTTTCTTCTTTTAACATCAAATATTATAAAAAAGGGGTTAAACCAAAACTCTCGAAAGAGAGATTGTCATAATCTAAAATAACAAAAGACCAAACATATTTCTAGTTAGCACTTCACTATTTCCTATCACTGTAGGAGTAGAACTTCACTAATAAATGAAATCATTCAAAGATTAAGGTCAAGATTATCCACGCAATTGTTGTCTACTATCTTGATGGCATTTCTTTAATAATTATTTTCCAAATTCAATTTAGAATATATGAACGAAAATAGATTGATCTTTTACTTCTTAATGTTCTATATTATATATTATTATCATTATATAATTATCATTATATATGTAAATATTATATTTGTAGACTTTTAAATATAAGAATAAATCTATTTTAATATATTGCAGTTTTTATTTTTTTAATAGACATAAGTACTAATGAAAAAAAAACATTAATACCCCTTGCCTTTTTTTTTTCCCTCCTTCTTCTGGTAATATTGTAGCTACAAAAGTGAATTTTAATACTAATTGGGAGTCTTGAACGATTCGTTAAGGGAGTCTTGCATTCAAAATGATATCACACATTTTTTAGTATAAGGATCCAAGAAATTATAATTATAATTCATGTCACATATTTTGTTGTATAACTATAAGAACCATTGTCATAAAAGAGACTAATGACCAAATAATTTTTTTTTTTAGTACATGAATCTTAAAAAATTATTTTAGTGCTAATTGAAGTTAGAAAAGTGAATGATAATTATATTTTTACAGAAATAATATTACTACTAATTGGGAGTTACAAATATTAATAGGAATTTTACATGTAAGAACATCATTAGTTAGAACATAGATAGATAGATTGATCGATAAATGTATATATAGAAGATAGAAAAACAAACATATATATTTCTTGGTTAAAATGAAATTAGTTAAAATAGCATTAGTTAAAATGTGCCGTTAAAAAAAAAAAAACATTAGTCAAAATGAAATTACAATATATATTTCTTGTGCCAATTTTCTCATTCATCATATATAACATATTTATATTGCGAAATGACGATTAAATAGTATAATAGATAAGTCTTGATAGTTTTCACTACTAATCTTCCATATATATATTGCAAATATTCACAATTTAAAATAGTCAAAGGAGACTAAAAACATCAACCTCTTATAATAAAGATAAATCATACATATAATTTCCACCACTTGTAACAAATGAGAAACATTCAAAAAAACTTGTACCACCGTAATATTAATTTGGAATATGAATCAAAGATCCCATAGTACTATTACTATTACTTTTGATAGAAAAATCACACAAATAGTTAGCTGATATATATAGAGAGTGAGTAGAAAGAAAAATTGTTCAACAAAAAATGGAAATTTGGAGCAGGTGTTTAAAATAAGAAATTGAGAAAATATGAAAATGAAGGGAGCATCATAAGGTATTTATAATTGATGAAAAAGTAACAAAGAGGTGATCTTTCACATTTCATAACATTTTTTTTATAAGTTATTCAATTAATTAGCAAGCAAGATATTTTAAAGAAGTATACAAAAAATCACCATTAAAAGGGATGATCTTTCACCTTTCATAACATTTTTTTATTCTTAATCAAATATGTTTTAATTTGTCCCTTAACATTCCATACCATATGATGACATGTTTGGCCTAGCTTATTAAAAGATGACACATCATCACAATAAAATGAGAGATGACACATAAGCTTGAAAACAAATTTTTTATTACAATAAAATATTGTATAGCACGTGAAATCTGTTTGAAGCGCAACAAAAACTTTCGTAGGAACCGATTTGCCATACTATTATTTTTAGGCAAATAATAGACTACACCATCATGTCATAAAAAATACAGTAAATCGAAAAATTATGGTATTATTATTATTATGAAAAGCACTTTCATACCACTGAAAATTATTAAAAATATGTCACCATTTTCTTGTATGCCACTGGAAATGTAATTAATATGTCACAATTTTCTTGTTATAGCAATCAAAAATGTATGACTAATTATATTCCTCCAATTTATACAATAGAGTAACTTAAGTTCCGATCAATCATATCATGTCATAGTAACCAGTGAAGAAAGTGAGAAAGACCCAAAATCCAAATGTATATTATCGATATGTAGTATTTGAAAATAAAATCCAAATATTTGAACGCACGGCTTTTTTTTTTAGAATGCACTTATACAATTTTTTGTATAATATTTTTTTATTGGTTAAAAATTCTAAATATCTTTTATCTCTATGAAATAGAAGAACTTTTTAAAGTTAACCTATAGGGCTATATATATCATACTTTAACTACGTAGAATTTTTTTTAGGACAATATATATCATACTTTGTGAATTATCACTATGAAATAGAAGAATTTTTAAGACTAACCTGTAGGACAATATATATCATACTTAAAAAAAATCATACTTGAACTTTAAATATATAAAAATAGCTTTTGAAAAATATATTGTGGCTTTCAACTCTATATAGAAATTAATAGAAGTGCATTTGAATAATAATTTATAGTAAAAAAATTTAGCATTTTGTTTTCCCGAGTTTGGTTCATATCCTGTCACACTATTAAAAAATGATTTCACATTTTTCTTTTGTCCATTAGGATTAAAAACAAAATAGAAATTTTTTTACGGATAAAAACATATAATTTTGTTTTATAGGGACAAAAACCAAAATTCACTGATTTTATAAGAATGAGAAACATATTTAACCCAATTTTTTTCTATTGTTTTTTTTTTCTATTGTGTTAAATATATTTTTCTGTTGTTTAATCTTCAAAATAAATATCTTTATGTGTTAACACAATAAACCTTTTTAGTTTTTTTAGTGTTTACATGATAAATTCCTTAGGTTCTAAGCAAATTATTATCACAAATGTATATAATTTGGATTATGTTCTTCATTCTTCTCTATATTTTTTTAGAGGCACTATTCCCTATATCTCTATAATATATTTTTTTATGGAAAAATGGCACACACCTATCTTGAAATTTATAAACTCAAATAGTATTTTATGTAAAATATAATATTCTAAATTATTTTTCTTTATTTTTTCTTCTTTTAACATCAAATATTATAAAAGAGGGGTTAAACCAAAACTCTCGAAAGAGAGATTGTCATAATCTAAAATAACAAAAGACCAAACATATTTCTAGTTAGCACTTCACTATTTTCTATCACTGTAGGAGTAGAATTTCACTAATAAGTGAAATCATTCAAAGATTAAGGTCAAGATTATCCACGCAATTGTTGTCTACTATCTTGATGGCATTTCTTTAATAATTATTTTCCAAATTCAATTTAGAATATATGAACGAAAATAGATTGATCTTTTACTTCTTAATGTTCTATATTATATATTATTATCATTATATATGTAAATATTATATTTGTAGACTTTTAAATATAAGAATAAATCTATTTTAATATATTGCAGTTTTTATTTTTTTAATAGACATAACTACTAATGAAAAAAAAACATTAATACCCCTTGCCTTTTTTTCCCTCCTTCTTCTGGTAATATTGTAGCTACAAAAGTGAATTCTAATACTAATTGGGAGTCTTGAACGATTCGTTAAGGGAGTCTTGCATTCAAAATGATATCACACATTTTTTAGTATAAGGATCCAAGAAATTATAATTATAATTCATGTCACATATTTTGTTGTATAACTATAAGAACCATTGTCATAAAAGAGACTAATGACCAAATAATTTTTTTTTTTAGTACATGAATCTTAAAAAATTATTTTAGTGCTAATTGAAGTTAGAAAAGTGAATGATAATTATATTTTTACAGAAATAATATTACTACTAATTGGGAGTTACAAATATTAATAGGAATTTTACATGTAAGAACATCATTAGTTAGAACATAGATAGATAGATTGATCGATAAATGTATATATAGAAGATAGAAAAACAAACATATATATTTCTTGGTTAAAATGAAATTAGTTAAAATAGCATTAGTTAAAATGTGCCGTTAAAAAAAAAAGCATTAGTCAAAATGAAATTACAATATATATTTCTTGTGCCAATTTTCTCATTCATCATATATAACATATTTATATTGCGAAATGACGATTAAATAGTATAATAGATAAGTCTTGATAGTTTTCACTACTAATCTTCCATATATATATTGCAAATATTCACAATTTAAAATAGTCAAAGGAGACTAAAAACATCAACCTCTTATAATAAAGATAAATCATACATATAATTTCCACCACTTGTAACAAATGAGAAACATTCAAAAAAACCTGTACCACCGTAATATTAATTTGGAATATGAATCAAAGATCCCATAGTACTATTACTATTACTTTTGATAGAAAAATCACACAAATAGTTAGCTGATATATATAGAGAGTGAGTAGAAAGAAAAATTGTTCAACAAAAAATGGAAATTTGGAGCAGGTGTTTAAAATAAGAAATTGAGAAAATATGAAAATGAAGGGAGCATCATAAGGTATTTATAATTGATGAAAAAGTAACAAAGAGGTGATCTTTCACATTTCATAACATTTTTTTTATAAGTTATTCAATTAATTAGCAAGCAAGATATTTTAAAGAAGTATACAAAAAATCACCATTAAAAGGGATGATCTTTCACCTTTCATAACATTTTTTTATTCTTAATCAAATATGTTTTAATTTGTCCCTTAACATTCCATACCATATGATGACATGTTTGGCCTAGCTTATTAAAAGATGACACATCATCACAATAAAATGAGAGATGACACATAAGCACCAACTTTTGCTTAGAAAAGAGAAAAATGTGAGGAGCTTTGTTAAGTTGACACATAAGCAAAAAATAGTTTGCTTTACAATGGTATGGTATATATAGATATAGATAGATTGGGAGTCTTGCACGATTTCATTCAAAATGATATCACACATTTTTTAGTATAAGTAGCCAAGAAATTATAATTATAATTCATGTCACATATTTTCTTGTATAACTATAAGAACCATTGTCATAAAAGAGACTAATGACCAAATAAATATTTTTTTTAGTACATGACTCTTAAAATTATTTTAGTGCTAATTGAAGTTAGAAAAGTGAAAGATAATTATATTTTTACAGAAATAATATTACTACTAATTGGGAGTTACAAATATTAATAGGGATTTTACATGTAAGGACGTCATAGTTAGAACATAGATAGATAGATTGATCGATAAATGTATATATAGAAGATAGAAAAACAAATATACATATTTCTTAGTTAAAATGAAATTAGTTAAAATAGCATTAGTTAAAATGTGCCGTTAAAAAAAAGCATTAGTCAAAATGAAATTACAATATATATTTCTTGTGCCAATTTTCTCATTCATCATATATAACATATTTATATTGCGAAATGACGATTAAATAGTATAATAGATAAGTCTTGATAGTTTTCACTACTAATCTTCAATAGATATATTGCAAATATTCACAAATTAAAATAGTCAAAGGAGACTAAAAACATCAACCTCTTATAATAAAGATAAATCATACATATAATCTCCACCACTTCTCCATCACTTGTAACAAATGAGAAACATTCAAAAAAACTTGTACCACCGTAATATTAATTTGGAATATGAATCAAAGATCCCATAGTACAATTACTATACTTTTGATAGAAAAATCACACAAATAGTTGGTTGATATATATAGAGAGTGAGTAGAAAGAAGAATTGTTCAACAAAAAATGGAAATTTGGAGTAGATGTTTAAAATAAGAAATTGAGAAAATATGAAATTGAATGGAGCATCATAAGGTATTTATAATTGATGAAAAAGTAACAAAGAAGTGATCTTTCACATTTCATAACATTTTTTATTAATTAGCAAGCAAGATATTGTAAAGAAGTATATAAAAAATAACCATTTAAAAGGGATGATCTTTCACCTTTCATAACATTTTTTTTATTCTTAATCAAATGTTTTAATTTGTCCATTAACATTCCATACCATTTGATGACATGTTTGGCCTAGCTTATTAAAAGATGACACATCATCACAATAAAATGAGAGATGACACATAAGCACCAACTTTTGCTTAGAAAAGAGAAAAATGTGAGGAGCTTTGGTAAGTTGACACATAAGCAAAAAATAGTTTGCTTTACATAGAGTAAATAGATTTTAAAAATGGTTAAATAGGTTTGTGGGTTCTTAATTAAAAAATCTTAAATTTTATTTTTTTAGTTCTTATAAATAATTTCAGCAAGTTTTAATTTTCTAAATGTTTTTTGTCACAATTTTTACACACTTCTTTCTTTTCTTTTTCTTAAAGAGGATGTCGAAATTTTGGTTACTTCTAGAGTGAGGAATCTACTAAGTCCATCAGTGGTGTACCAGTCAAATTGACATTAGATTAAGGAAGCCTACATGATTTACTTTTGCCATTACCACACTGAATCATATTATTTCCCTTTCCTTTAGGAGATCACGCTCTCTACAACTTTTTCTCCATTGCTTTCACTTCCTCTTCCGCCATCACAACCACCACCACCACTATCCCCATCCCACACCATTTTTGGGTCTCCTCTAAACATCAAATAAATGTATAGAGAAGGACACAAATTATTGCCTATTGCCCATTCCACTAAACTAATACTGATATGAGAAAAATCTGGAAAGGGTTTGAAAAGGAACGATTGAAAAAATTTGCTTTTATTTATTTGTTAACTTAATAAAGGAAAATAAAAAATTCAATTAATTGATTTAATTATATGACCTACTTCAACAGAAAATAGTAAGATGGGAAAGTGGATTCCTTCAACGGTGGATGGCTGGGAATTTCTACTTCCAATGGAAGTAGAATTGTGTGTCGCTGTAAGTGTAGCGCACAATGGGGAAGGAGAAGAGAGAAGAAAGAAAAAGGATTTGGTGCAATGTGTGCATAATAGTTTATTTAAGCTAATAGTTGTTAATTAAACATGGTCCACGTGGTGAGAGACTTAATTACTTGATACCTCATCTTAGAAGTCACCTGAAATTTTATGTAGCACCTTTTCATGCCAATATGTGTACTTTTTTGTTTAGTCAATTAACTTACTATTTAAATAATCAAATATCATTTTGTATCTTTAGGAGATCACGCTCTCTGCAACTTTTTCTCCATTGCTTTCACTTCCTCTTCCGCCATCACAACCACCACCACCACTATCCCCATCCCACACCTTTTCATGCAGAATTTATTTTTGGAAGTAGAATTGTGTGTCGCTGTAAGTGTAGCGCACAATGGGGAAGGAGAAGAGAGAAGAAAGAAAAAGGATCTGGTGCAATGTGTGCATAATAGTTTATTTAAGCTAATAGTTGTTAATTAAACATGGTCCACGTGGTGAGAGACTTAATTACTTGATACCTCATCTTAGAAGTCACCTGAAATTTTATGTAGCACCTTTTCATGCCAATATGTGTACTTTTTTGTTTAGTCAATTAACTTACTATTTAAATAATCAAATATCATTTTGTATCTTTAGGAGATCACGCTCTCTGCAACTTTTTCTCCATTGCTTTCACTTCCTCTTCCGCCATCACAACCACCACCACCACTATCCCCATCCCACACCTTTTCATGCAGAATTTATTTTTGGGTTTGCTAAACCTCTAGGTCTTACTACTTCTTACTTTGGTGAGTTATCTGGAGCAATGATGGCAATTGAAATTGCTTTTCAAAATAACTGGCACAACATTTGGATTGAAACTGATTCCACCCTTGTTGTCTCAGCTTTTCAAAGTCCAAATAGAGCAGTTCCTTGGGTGATAAGAAACAAATGGAAAAATGTTATTCACATAGCAAATTGCATGAATTGTATTGTAACTCACATCTTTAGGGAAGGGAATCAAGTTGTTGATCTTATGGCAAACCATGGTCTTACTTTAGCTTCTATTGTATATTGGCAGGTAGCTCGATCCTTTGTTTATTAGGGACTGTTTTGATAAAAACAAGTTAGGCATACCTTGTTTTAGATTATGTTCATAGTAATGAAGTTTTGGTTTGGTCCCCTCCATTTTGTATATGTTTCCTTTTATCTTGTTTAATATATTTTAGGGGTGGTTGCACTTTGCATCCACCTCTTTTGGTTAAAACAAAATCATTTTGTAACTTATAGTATTTTTTATGAATAGTATGACTTTTGGTTAACTTTTTGTATAACTCCCTTTAGTCCTTTTTATAAGAAACAATTTGGAAAAAACACATAGACTAAGGAACCTTATTTTTTTATTAAAAATTCTAAAATTTTATAATTTATTCCAAAACTAACTTTGGTGTAATTAATGCATATGGAATATGTTACTGTAATTAATGTATAACATTGGAATAGATAAAGGTTAGAAATGGAATTGTTTAATTAATAAAGCATAAATTTAATGATCGTTTCTTATAAAAAGGACTAGATTTTATTTTTTCAAATTGTTCCTTATAAAAAGAATTGGATGGAGTATTTTTTATTTGGTCAAGTAGCTTAGTGGCTAGAATTTCACCTTTTTATTTGTTGTGTAAACCAAACTTTGTGGTAAAGTTTATTAAGCGTCAAGTGAATATGGTTGCTCATACGCTGGCTAGGGCGACATGTTCTTAGGTACCGTTTGACCTACCTTATTTTAGACTTTTTTATCCAATAAAAGGAGAAGTTAGGCCAAACAGATTTTCAAGAAGCTCTTGATACAAAAAAAATTGCTTAAATTTTATGTGTAAAATACATAGATAAAAGACTTTTAAAGTTAAAAAAAAAACAACAATTACCAAACAGCTTTAACTTTTTTTCAAAAGCTCTTATTTTCACTTTTAGCTTTCATATAGCTTTTAAGATCTAAAAAGATCTAAAAAAGTCAGACCAAACAATACCTAAAGTCCATAATGCCAAATGTACCTTGTGTGTGGGTGTGGGGGATGTTAGTCAAAAAAAATACTTTTTTTGAGTGAACACAAAAAGTTACTAATCAGAAAGAAAGAAAAGGGAAAAGAAGAGAAGATAAAACGATCGAGAGAAGTGTTCATAAATCATAGTTCAACTGATAAAAATGTTAAAATTATTAAATTAAATGTCCTGATTCTTCCATTTTATATGTGTGAGTTTCTAATAATGTATTATTTTAACTATCTAAAAAAAGAGAAAAGTGACTAAATTAGATATTGAAAGTAGAAATCAGCCAGCATATTGGTCATTAAAGAGAAGTAATATGTACTACGTCAATATTTGGTATCATGGTGTAGACACTAAAATTACAGTGATCCACCATAATTATTTTACAGATTCTACGTTTTATAGTTTTTCAAAAAATCACGACGGATCATCGTAATTCTGACATCATGACGTAGTACAACAAAAATGCATCGATGAGCTAGCTTGTGTTCATAAGCAGAACAGTTAATTAATGAGAATCAAAGTTGATTCCAAATCCAAAATGCAAGAAGACAAAATACTTACAAGAAGACTATGAATCACAGTGGCAACTTTTATAAAAACATCTTCGCCGCATTATACGTGACGCTTTCCTACATCGATTTTTCTGCCATTTTTAGTTTCTTACTCATAAAGTACCCAATTTACCTGAATACGAGAACCCTTTGTTCCCTTCTTTGGGTTTTTTGTAACATACCACCAACACATAAATCAAAAAAGCTCACACTATAAATGGAACAAAAGGGAAAAAATAAACAAATCAATTCCTAGAATTCAACCAAATGACACTTTTTTTCTCTATGTTGACCTTTTCGATAATGCGCTGGTGTCTTGAGGCAATTTTGTACTATAATGAGACACAAAAGGAAGCAACCTTTCTAAAGATACACTCTTAACTAGTTAAAAGTCAAGTGATAAAAATTCAAAATTTTAGCTTCAAATTAAAAACAATTTGGGTTAACAATTGTTAGTTGTGTAGTGGTAATTGACATTGAATTTCGTAGGAAGGACGCGATCATCCACAACTACGATTGAGAGGGACTAAATCACTTGATGCTAGAACTGATTCGAAATCAAATCAGTCAATCCAATGAGCCAGATACTGATGGTAAAAAAATTGTATTTTTTATCTTTACAAAAAATCGAACAATATATATATACTCAAGAACATAGGAATATCATATATGTCAAAATTGATTCTACACCTTAGAATTAATCAAGCATACTCTCATTTATTTTATTTCACGTTTTTCTTTTCTTTTCCTTATGGGTCATTTTCCTCGTGGGTATCCGGACAAGATGACTGGGTTGATTAAACTGTTTAATCATGTTATGTTACCAAATTAATGAGTAGTCTATTAATATAATGTTGTCGTTATGCATAAGTAAATGCAAGTTCAAACTACCACCAATAATTCAAGATAATTGAGTAAATAAAGAATAATAATTCAAGACAATTATAAGATGCTCGCCAATAATAATTGGCTTGGTTATTGTAAAAAAAATGGCTTGGTTATATCATTTAAATTGCAGAAGGGTTTCTCACAATTCAAAACTTATATACCAGTAATTTACTATCAGTCTAGTTAGTTTAGCTGTAATTAACCAAAGAAAGGATAATAGGAACTAAAGAAAGGATACGGGATTTTATGGGAAAAAAGTATATAATTTCACCAAATAAATAGGATGATTAACAAAGGAGCTTATGAAAAATTATATATTAATTTTTTTTTCTCCGTAAATTAGGTCTCCTCTGTGCATAATTGTAGAGATTAACCCCTCAAATCTTGTGGAATTTAAATGGAGGAAAATTCTCCCGAAGAATTTTAACACAGCTGCATGCCTAAATCAGCTAAGAATCAAAATCAGGATCTTGATTAAATTAAAAAGAACTTACATTATCTCATCAAAGCGTTCTCGAGTAAAATTATATATTAGAATTCTCTTGCCGTGAGGCATATATAATACATCAACATGCAATAAATTCAATTATTTGAAAGGAATATATAGCTGCAAACCGGTTTGGTAGTTTCTGTGGCTGGATCATTTTTGTGTGACCACTTTCTTTAATTTGTTGGGCTCTACAAAGTTGGTAGATATAAATTAATTTATCAAAAAACATTGAGAGTATAAAATAATTTTATTCAAAGTATATTCAAATTCAGAGCAAGGAAAAAAAATTCAATGAAATTTAAATATTTCAAAATTAATTTATGATTCTATTTTTTTTTTTTATAATAATGAGGGCAAAAGCCCAAGAGGAAGAAAAATTACAAGGCAACTAGCCTAGGAGTACTACTCCCTTGCATATCAGATACATAAATATCACTTATGTTATATGGGCAACTATCATAGAACACAACATCATAGGAGAGGGAACATCCTATATTAGCCAAAACGTCCGCACACTTATTTGCCTCACGATACGTATGTGATATCTCTACAATCGAGTCCATAGCCAACAAGTTCTTGATATGCTTCAACAATGAACTACCCATTGCGCTATTTGATGTGCCATTCTTTATGACTCGAACCACAGCTTCCGAATCAATGTTAAGCTCGATCTGCTTAAACCCCAGACGATACGCGTACCGCAAACCTTCAACAACCCCCCACAGCTCTGCTACAAAAGCGCTACAAAATCCTACACATTTCGCGAAACCGCCAAGCCATTCACCTTCGGTACCACGGATCACCCCGCCACATCCCGCAATTTTCTTGTCTTTAAACGCCCCATCTGTATTAAGCTTAACATACAAAGGCTTCGGAGGACACCACTTAATCATGATTACACCTTTATTGCATGTTGTCACTATATTGTTGCTTTTGATTGCATTCCAATACCTAGCTGGAACCATTTTCCACTCTCAAAATTGAATCCAAATATGCACTTATTACCTATTTCGTTTTGGAGTAGACACAAATTCAACTCAGGGTAAGCAACTCGTTCGTGCCTTAGGTTAGGACGTGCAGTGTAGTGGTGTCAAGTACTCCCTTTTGTTTTTAATATAAGAAGAAGATTATTTTTTAGATACATCAATTTTTAATTAAATTTAAAAGTAATTTTTTTTTTTATATTAATGATTAGAGGGAGTAAATGTTAAAAACTAAGCAGAATCTTAAGATAAGTTTGGTTTGACATCTAAAGAAAAATATCACGGCAAAATTGAGTCAAAAGTTATTTAATAGGAATATAATGTGATGTAAAATTCTAGAGCAATAATTTTTTAGTATGAAGTGGACACTACTTTTTATTTTGTACCGAAAAACTACTTTTATTAAATTCTCTGATTATTGAGTCAAAAAAATTCTAAACAAACTAACATTTGAAGATAGATGATCAATTTATTAAATCACTGAATTGAAACCAGATCTTGAGTAAAATGAATGAATAAATAAATCATATCACTCTTTTTGACAACTTTTGTTTGTTTTAAAAGCATAGAATAGTAGAGAAATGAATAATCTCAACAATTGTCCATGAAGTAGAAATCTTGTGAGAGAAACAAATAATTAAAGATAAAAAACTTACCAAATGAAGCTAAAGTGTTGATCACCCAGAATATATGCAGACTGTACACTGAACTTCAGTAAAAAGTAGATTAACTTTTCTCACTTTTATTTTACTACCTACCAAACAATGCTTTTGTCGTTGACAATGAAGAAAATATGTAGCACATTATTATTTCTGCATTGGAAGACAATACAAGGAAGAAAATAATTGCTTTCATATTGTTAAATGATTGAATTAATCCATGAATTTTTATTTTTATTTTTTTGACTACATGAGCAAGACATATTTAGCTTCTTCCCCTTTTCAATCCCTTAAAGAGAAAAGGCTAAATAGTAAAAAAACAAAAAGAACAAAAAATTAAAAGTATACAACAAATTAAAAATTGACCCTAAATCTAACATCCCTCACCATTTTCTATATACAAGCATCTATAATTTAATCTTTATTGTTACAAATAATATGAATAATATTAATCATTCATTTTCAGCTGGATCTCCATGGATGAGATCAAAAGCGGACAAAAATATATTTCTTCTAAATATAAAATATATCAAAATACTCTCGTTTTTCCTTCATATTCTTCAACAAATAGTCAGAACATAAAGAGAAAAACGGGAGTATTTTGGATAAATTAACTTTGACAGAAATAACACAAGAAAAAAAAAGGTTGATCTTCACAAATTACAAAAATATATAAATGAAAGATGAAAAATTTGATAAGAAATATCTCTACTTGTTAATCAATTATGGAGAGGATCTGGGCAACTTGGTACTTTTCTTTTGCTATCATCAAACCCCATTTTGGTTTCATTCTTGTTGATTGATTCAAAAAAAGTTCTTCCTTTGAAGTACTTATTCAATAGATCTTTGTTGTTGATCTTGTTATGCATAAATTCCTTGTTGAATTCCACTTTTGCCACAACATTTCCTGGGAATATACGAATAGCTCCAACCTGGCACATGTGACAAGAGACCAAAATCTGCAACACCAAAAACATCATCATAGAGAAATACATGAGTTTCCTCCCACTACCAAACCACATGGCCACACAATAATAGTACACATAAATTTTGAACCTTTTCTATAACCCAATTCCTTAAAACTTGTTTCAAGTTAATTAACTCTAGAGGGAAATTTTCTCTATAGAGTTATGACAAAATAATATAAGAGAAAGTTGGAGTTTTGATTTGTGATATGAGAGAGTCAAAGAAACAAAAAGAAATGAGTCAATTATAATTGACGGCTAAGTATTTTATGAAAGATAGAGATGGAGCCTCATGTTATGACCATCTCATACACACACTGACACACACACTGGCCCACGTGGAACTTAAATCCCGCAATGGTCGCTATACCAAATTATATTTTTTTTAGTACATAGACGAAATGACAAAGCTATTATAATAAACTCACACACACAAGTGAGGGAGCCGGGGTTCGAACCCCGATCATAGCGTCCGGCCTAACAATTTCGGCAATATTTTGCCAGTTGAGCTAGTACTTCTAGACTATATTATTAGTTTTTCTAGACTATATTTTATTAGTTTTTCTAAGACCAAATTATCTTATAGCATTAGTTTTATTCATAAAAATATTAGTTTTGTAACATAACTGCACCACTTAGGCACATGCTTTACCCTATTCATAAGTGTATTATATCTCATTAGAAAGACCTATTGATTGGTAGCCCAAGAAAGAGGAAGACTTATGATTTTGGATTTTTTTATTACTTATTATTAAAAATAGATAATTATAATTTACAATGTTAAACCATTAGGTTGTATAATTTTGATAGGTCTCAATAACATATTAAGTGATTTTTAATATTTTTAAAAAATTAATGAATGATTTATATAATATAAAATTTCAATTTAACAGTAAATTTTATGAAATTTGTATTTATTATAGTAGTATTCATGATTTATGCACCGTGAAAGACTTGATGAAGTTTTTCACCATAGACTTGGCCTCTTAAATGATGACTTAATTTTTTTTTATATAAATTAATAGTTAAAGTTAATTGTTATCACAAAAATATTTATTTATGCTAAAATAGATTAAAGTGTATATTTTAATGTAAGTTAAAAAAAAATAGTGGAATTCAAGTTTCATTCAAAAAGGAGAGTCTAATTTACTCTAACAATAAACACATAAAGTTACTTGGATATGATAAGATTTATATTCAAACTCTTAATTGTGTGCTTCTCAGAGCCGCTTCTCAACTCTTAATTTAGGCTTGAATTATTTTGTTATTTTACGCTTACATGAGAAATTAAAATAGAAATTACTCCCTATGAAAATGGCTCCTACACAGCCATTGGTAGATCAAATGTCATATTTAGAAGTTGTAATGGTTTATAGTCTGGCGTTTGATATTTGCATGTCGGTGGGAGACAGTTGAAACAGGAAGTGAAAACACGACTTTGCAGACCGTGCATTTTATTATTTGAGAAATCCGTGACTTGGATTTTTTTTTAGTTACAGTAAAATAAAGAGAATATATGAGTTGGAATTATTTTTTAAAGGAAATGAGTTGGAAATTGTTATCCACATTTTGAGACAAAAAAAATTATTTTTGCCACCCTATAGGCTACTCGCGCGCCGTATAAAATGACCAAAATATCCTTCCGTGGTTTAAGTGGCGGATGTTGTAAAATGAGTAATTTATGACTGATTTCCACTGGCCGTCCGTGCCTTAAGTCACAGATTCGTCGGTGGTCAGTAACTTCTGTTTCAGTCAATGGTCTGCCACGTGCCAAATTTAATTGGCCACAGGTGCGGTCAAATTACCGATAAATGGAAGGCTTCAGAATTTTGCATCTCACGCCTCTCTTTTTCTTCCTCTGCTTCATTTTTTCTTTTTTTGGCAATGTTAGTTTGTTTGATTTTTGTCATTTCGTGTGTAATTGGCCGCATAGTCATTTGTCGGTTAGTCATATTGCACCTTTCGGTGTGTTTATTCACCAATAGTCAGTCGGCGATCCCTAGAATCCTAGTCAATGTGTTGTCAAGGCGTGTGGTCAGGGGTCCTGCCATCTAAGCTTCCTCCTCCATAATGGCCTCCCGCTCACATGGCCTCGGTGGATCTCCTTGCGGCAGAGGCGACATGTATGGATGTGAGATCCGGAAATACCACCGCATGTGATAGGGGTGAGTTGTACACGATGCTTCAAGCAAAAAAAAAACATTCAAATGAAATTAAGTTAATTACAATTACGTAAACATAGAATCGAGTGATATAAAAAATAAAATTAAAATAAAATTAGAAACTTACGTAGCCTTGGGAACAGCAGGCTCCCGCACCTCCACCTCATCCTCGGCAAAGTTAGCCTCACCTAGGTCCTCCCCCTCATAATCCAACTCTAGCTCAGGTGCACCCTCGGGCTCAGAGACAACATGTGGTGCTGCCTCAAGCTCTGGGATAGCATGTGGTCCTCCCTCAGGCAGCTGGACAGCAACTGCTGCAGGGTCAGACTCAGCATGTGATGTATGTGCATGTGCATGTACCGCCTGTTGGCGAGCCACCTTGCGACGTTGTCGAGCACGACCCCCATCCTCTTCCACGACATTTGCTTTATCCCGCTGTACACAAGCGGTCGGACCCTTGGGCAGCTTTGAAGGTTCAGGTTCAGGAGGTTGTTGATCATTTCCTTCCTGTTGAAATCAAACAAAAACCAGGTTCAAAGCAAGCAAGAACAAAACAAACCAAATATATCAATGACATCCATTCCCTATGCCACGGATGGTATCAGTTACAGAAAAAAAAAATCGCAAACCCTAACCGCATTCTTCCTCATTTCACATCCAAATCAGTATAAATCAACAACAATAACAACTCGAAATCAAATTTAATCCAAACAAGAACAACATGTGGCCTAAATTCATGCCCTAAGTCGCGGATATTAACAATGAAGAACACAAAAAAAATCGTGAAAAATGAAGAAATAAAGCGATTAAATGAACTAACCTTTTCGTTTTTGACGTGGCATGATGATTTCGACTTGATTTGGAGTTGAAATGCGAATTTGGGGTTTGGAACGGTTTTGAGAGTTGTTCGTGTTTTGAAAGTTTAAACTGACAGAATGAGGGGGAAGAAAGTGGGCTTTGCTTATATACGTTAAGTTCGTCGGTGACTTAGGGCACGCATTGGTTTTAAATGTCTGTTACATAATTCACAGATGAATACTTTTCAAGTAGGGTGCTTCAGGGTGGTGGGGGATCAATTCTGATCAAGGATGGCAACGGGTGCCCACGGGTGCGGGTTACACTACCCAAACCCACACCCGAAATATCGGGTGTCACCCGAATCCAAAGTCTATTTGGGTGGCAAATTAACACTCACGCTTACACCCATTGAGTTCGGGTTTTTCCAACCAAACCCGAACCCGTAAAAAAAAGCAAAAAATAAAACAACATTGAAATTCCATCAAGGTCTCTCAATTAAATTAAAATTAAGGTATACAATTGAAACACAAGCATTCCAAGAACATTGAAACATGGTAACATTACAATTAAAATTACAACTTTCCTACAACAATATCGTAACACAATCTTCAAAACTTTTAAGTAATTAAACTACAATTAAAATTAAGGTCTTCCAAGAATACTTAAGGGCAATTAGACAATTTAATATATAAGCGGGTGAGTGTTCGGGTTTCGGGTGTGAGTTTGATACTACCCAAACTCACACCCATATATTCGGGTGTCACCCGAACCCAAACCTAGTCAACTCGGGTTTCGCCCGTTGACTTGAGTTTGGGTTCGGGTGGATCTATCGGGTTTGAGTTTTCCTGCCATCCCTAATTCTGATGTGTTTAAAAATCCTAAAATCTTTACACATCTGTGCTTTAAGGCACGGACGGTGTCAGTGACATAAGTAACGAACAGGGGCATTTTGATTATTTCGTAGGGCACGCCCCTGAAAATTATTGGGTGTCAAAAGTAATTTTCTTGAGACAATATCATTGCTATCAGTATGTGTGTTGGGCTTTTATTTGGGTCCACCTATGGAAAAAATTTCTTCATACCCCCTACAATTATCCTCCTACCCACATAAACCATAAAAAATACCAATTTTAACCTTTTCAAAGTCAGATCCTCCCGCAATTAAAAAAAATTAAAAAATTACACACACCAACTCTCATAAGTTTTCCGGAGTTGAACTGCCATTCCGAATTCACTGGTGCAATTATATACATGCTCATGATAATTATTTATTCATTTAGTTGAGAATCTTATCATATTCATATACCCATTTAGTCAATTGGGGCTGATTTTTAGAAACCTCGCATAAATGGTGATTGATTTTAACGCTTGAGAGATGAAAATGGTTGTCAAAGAAAACATGTTTTAAGTTCCACAACTCAGATTTGCTAATGTATCCATGCACATATTTGATTCACAATACTAATGTCACACTCGAAATTTTCAAATGACTAAATGAAATTGTTGATAAAACTTTGCTGATGTGAAGAGCAAGACTTATCTAATATTCATAGGAAAATGCTAACTAGTGCCCCCGGGACACTAGTTAAGGAAACCAAATATAAAAAAGTTCTCTTGAGATTTGTGTGGTCAATGTTTTTAAAGTATAAAAAATATTATTTTCAATGTAAAATTTTCCTCTTTTTTAGTTAGCATGATTCATAAGTGAGATAAGTCTCTTACCATGTACAAACTTGATTTCATTATTGAATTAATAAGTTTCAATATTAGATTATGTCATATCACATCTCATTTAATCTAATAGTGAGACTTATTAATTAAATAATAAAATCAAATTTGTGAATAATAAAATATTTTTGTCTCACATGTGCACTATAGGTTCTGTTTGACAAAAATAGCGGATGATTGATAATCTAGCTTATATCTTATGGATGGTGGTTGATAGGTTATAGCTTATAGCTGATAAGCTAATTGAAGTGTTTGGTAAAATTAGCAGTTCAACTAACTGATAAATGTAAAATGACATAAAAGGACATTCTTAGTTAATAATAAAATTTATATTTAAAATAGGTATTTAAATTTGTTGATGTAATATATCATTTATATATATATTATTATTATTTAAATTAAATTTTTTATGCTAAAATTTAAATTTATTTTACTTTAATGTAATATTTTTTTAACAAAATTTTAATGTTATATATATTTCATGTCAAAATATACATATACACTAGTCAACTTATGATATTTGAAAATGAATTCTATGCTCTAGTAATGCAAAATTGCGTACATAGAATAATATAAAAAAACAATTCTTAATTTATAACAAAATTATATCAATTATGTAAAATAACATAATAATAAACTATTAATAAAATATATACAATTATATAATCGTAAACATATAATAAAAATTAAGATAATCTTAACTATGCTTGCTAAAAAGTAAAAAATAATAATTATATGATACATAAAATGTTCTTCTATTTTAAAACATAACTATATTTTAAATTAAAATAAATTATAAAGGGTAAAAGTGAACTTTAGTTAAAATAATAAGGAGCAAAAATGGAAGAAAAAATAATAAGCTATAAGGTACTTGAAATAGCTTCTAGAAAATAAGCTATAAGTCAATAAAATAAGCTATAAGCTCAAGATAAAAAAATTGTTACCAAACAGATCTTTTAGCTTATAAGCTATAAGACATAAGCTATAAGTCAGTTTTAAGATGTTGTCAAACAGTGCCATAATGTCACACTCGAAATTTCCAAACGACTAAATAAAATAGCTTATAAAACATTCCAATTTTCCTTTATTTTTTGGGGGTGAAAAAATGTTCCTACCTTAAAATTCTTTTTGGAAAATGTTTACCAAAGTTTTCGGAGTGAAAAAAAAAATTTAGGGATGAGAAAAGATATTTTCGACATGAACAATTGGCCCACTCTGACTTCATGGACAATAAAAATGAAAGTGAACCATATATATTGAACTGGAAAATTACTTTTGCCACCCTATTAGTTACTCGCGCGTCTTATGAAATGATCAAAATACTCATCTGTGACTTAAGTCACGGATGTAGAAAAAATAAGAAATTTTAAAAAATGTTGTTCACTACTTAAGTAGCAGACGTTATAATTGTAGGGTGTTTTTGGAGGTGTCCACTACTTAAATATTAGATGAAGATATTTTGATCATTTTGTAGGACACAGCTCATAATCCATAAAATGGCAAAAGTACATGTCATTGAACTGGCCTTTTGTTATTGAGTTGCACATGATCAAGTCTAGTTCGTTTACTTTGGGCTAGGTGGACTAATCGAATCCATTTATTCAACGATTTTGTTTCAATAATTTTATTTTTTATACCACTTAATTAAATTAATTACTCACAATTATTTATTTGGTGAGATAAATTCGAATACATGTCTAATTATAATTTACAGAATATCAATTAAATTTATGTTTCATTTATTCAATTAAATTAATTTATAAACTTTAAATTTTAAAGAAATGTTCTCCTTTTATCTTATACATTTAAATATATTTTTAAATTAGATAGTGGGATAGATACACTCCAACCAATTTCTATTATACGTGCAAAATAGACTGTGACAAAAAAAGAATCAAATTATTTTTTACTTTTCTTTTTTACAACTCAATTCATACTAAAATATCAATAGATCTAACTAAGACATTGAACTCAATTGGTTAATGAATTTTCTCTATGACATATTGTTCGTGAGAACTCGAGTGTGATTTCTGATGAAAATAATTATCGGACAACCTTTCCTATCCTGGTACCCAAACTCTGAATTATCGAAACTCATTTCCCCTGAAAACCATGAAAATCATTATCGGTCAACCTTTCCTATCCTGGTACCCAAACTCTGAATTATCGAAACTCATTTCCCCTAAAAACCAGAGGGCTAATGCAAAAAAAAAAAACACATTGGTCTATTAAGCGATGTCTATAGACTCGGGTGCTCAATATTTTTTTGTCAAGTAGCATAGTGGCTAGACTCACACATTTAAATATGGAGAAATGTGGAATCCGGGGTTCGAATCCCAGCCACTCCAATAATATCTCCGGTAGCTACTATTTGAGCTGCACTTGTGGGACATGTACTTAATATTTTATTTTCTTAATTCTCTAACTCATGAGAGTTGGTTTTTTTTTCACCACCAATATCCGACTCACTGGACAGCCGAATATAGTTCGGATGTCAGTTCTGGCATCAAATGATTCTAGCTCCCTTTCGATCGCAGTTGCGGATGATCGAACTGTGATTCTCCTATCAAGTCTAACATCAAACACCACTAAATCAACTAACGATTGGTCATGAGAGTCCGATTTAATCTATACAATGATTTTTATTTTGTAAGGACCATACCATGATTTTAAATTGTGTTTTGCAACTACAATTGCAACTATTTTAATAAATTGAAGTCTTTACAACGATATTACAACTGTGTAATCCCAACCGTGCCCACATAAGTGAAGTTTACATTTCCCATTTTCTATAATGTTTCTTGAAAGTATTAAGAAAACAAAAGAATATCTTCTGTGTTATTAACCTTTTGTTAATTCAAAGTTAACTAAAACAAAATAAAGTTGAATGAACAATTATTTTAGCTAGAGATCAAACTCAATTACTTCCAATCAATTTGACCTTAAGTAAAATAGTATATACACACATACAAACTCAAATAAAGATGTTTATAATTAGATAGCTTCGATAAGTTAATTATTAGTAGTAACATTAAAAACTACAAGTGAATTTCACACATATATATTTCAAAAATTGACATGAAAATAGTGAAATTTCATTCTTGGCTACCTAATCAAAGCTTTAGACTCATAACATGTTGTACTTCTACTCCAATTCAAACCTCTTTCCATGTACTGGAATTGGAATTTCATTTTTGAGATTCCAAATATCATCATCCCAAACAACATCACTATAAAGAGCATTAAATGCTTCACCCATAAAGTCCATATCCCAACCTGGAAACCAAGTTGAACCCCATGACATTTGTTCATCCACCACACCTCCCAACCATGGCATATACTCCTCCCAATTGCAATTCATCACATTACTATTCACACCCTCCCTTATTGTTGTTGTTGCTTCTTGTGATAATTCACTCATGTCTTTGTTTTCCTTTCTCTCCACCTCTTCCTTCATCTTTTGTTCACCTTCTTTCTTTCCTTTTTTCTTGCCCATTGCTGTTACCACATCTTCAACATTGGGAGGATTCTTGGGGGTGTTAATAGCATTAACACTAGCACCTCTTTGCCTCTTCATCTTGAGTCTATCTAATTTTTTTGTGAGGAGAGAAAAAAAAACTCACAACATTTGTGATTAATAATGTAAAAGTAAAGTGAAATTGGTGAGATATTTATAGAAGTTTAATTGGGTGGCTACTAGCTAGCTAGCTACTACTATAGGAAACAGAGGATAAAGGAGAACATGTTGTGTGTAAGTACTAAGTTGGAGTTGTGTTATTTTAAGAAAATGCTTGGTTAAGAAAATTAAATACAGTAAAATTAAGATTTGGATTCACTATATTTGATTTTCTTAAATTCACCTACATTCAAATAAAAATTAACTAAAAAAGAAAAAACATTCTATATTTAAATACATTTATGTATGTTGTAAAGACCAAAATATCCTAAATTTTTGCTAAATGTAGAAAATTGTGACTTTAAAAAATCCAAATCGTAAAATTAATTTTGAATTTGTATAGTCAATATTTTTAAAATATGATAAATGATATTTTTAATCTAAAAATTATATATTATTTTTGTTTTTTTAACTAATGTTGTGGGATTATTAATTAGCTGAACATATTTTATATTAAGTGTCTTATTTGAAATATTCGTTAGCTTGATTCTATTTTATATTAAGTATCTTATTTGAAATGTTCTCTATGTTTTACAATAATTGTTGCATTTGACCATTTTATATAAATTTAAAAAATTGATAATAAATGAAAGAAAAAGAATGTTGATTTTACCGAATTGTTCATCCTAACTATTTATATATTTCATCATAAGTTGTTGTATTTTAATCGACCTAAATTATTAAGTGTCTCATCTATAATAGTATTAATTCAGGTCAAATGATAATAATCGTTTTAGGGATATATGTTAAGGAACTAAATTTAATGATAATAAATCAAGATATTGGGTTAAGTGATTAATGAGTTTTTCTTTGAATGAATTGTTCGAGAAAATTTGAATTCGATCACTGGTAAGAATAATTTTTAATCAAACTTTATTAATCTCGCGACCAAATTCATAATTATTGGATTTTTTTCTTTGAACTAGAGAGTTAATACAAAAACAAATCTACCGACAACAAATTGATTTAAATTGTAAGGATTATAAGTCTCTTAAATTGATGTTTGATTCATATATTCTGCATATGGAAATAAATTTTATATTATGGTAACAGAATAAATTAAATCTAAAATTTATATTAAAAATCATGTACTCATAAAAAAAATTGAGATAATTCTGACTACAATAATACTCCCTTCATCCTGGTTTATAAGCAATTATTATTTTTTTCACACATATTAAGGAGTCCTAGTTGTATGTGAAAAATATGTTAAATGGACAAAAATAACCTCAATCACATTTGAAATAGTTACAGTGTCTTCACATTTATGCATAAGAATTGGAAAGTTAGCCACCAATCACATTTGTATAGTTGCAGTGTTTTCACGTTTCACTATCTCAAATGTTAATGGCACGCCTTTTTATATTTCTCTTACTTAGTAATTGGCTAAATGAATATATTTTAATGAGTATTAAATATTAGTTTAATTTAAAAGAAATGGTATTTTTGGAATGATGATATTTAATAGAATTGAATTTAATAACTTTTGCTTATATTTAAGGACAACTTTTTGTATTGACTTTTGCTTATAAATAAGGCCGTCTGAGTAATTCTGACTAGACACTTCTAGTCTAGTACTAATAAAAATGGGAGTAGGTAATCGGCAATTCCACTATTTGTTCACACTAATTTGGAACAAAACGACAAAATATGTAACCCTTGGGAGAACGTAATGGGGCAAGTACCAAGTAGCTATGGTATACTCCCTCCGGCCTTATTTATAAGTAAAAGTCAATACAAAAAGTTGTCCTTAAATATAAGCAAAAGTTATCAAATTCAACTCTATTAAATATCATCATTCCAAAAATACCCTTTCTTTTAAATTAAACTAATATTTAATACTCATTAAAATATATTCATTTAGCCAATTACTAAGTAAGAGAAATATAAAAAGGTGTGCCATTAACATTTGAGATAGTGAAACGTGAAAACACTGCAACTATACAAATGTGATTGGTGGCTAACTTTCCAATTCTTATGCATAAATGTGAAGACACTGTAACTATTTCAAATGTGATTGAGGTTATTTTTTGTCCATTTAACATATTTTTCACATACAACTAGAACTTCTTAATATGTGTGAAAAAAAGAATAATTGCTTATAAACCAGGATGGAGGGAGTAGCTCCTCCAACCAACTACTAGTAGAGTAGTAGTAGAACAAAGTCAAACCTTCATTCATCTGTCCCGTTTCTTTTACTACTATGTGGGTCCAGTGCAGTGCAATGCAATGAATGTATTTCGGTGAAAATGAGGTCCATATTATTAAATTAAATTAACCAAAGCTTATCACATTATATATTTTTCATTTGCAGTTACAGTTATCACCGTTGTTTGTTGCCTATTCAATCTTTTTTTTTATAATCACGTGACTCTGCCAACAGCTTGTGATTTGGTTGCAACTCAACTACTACTACTAGCTCATTTCGTCGATTTCTGTTTTTTATTGTTTCTATAAACTTCCAATTAATAAATGAGGGGAGAACTGTGATTTCTTTACTCGGGAAGAAAATGCTAAATAATACAAAAAAATTATTTTTATGAATATTAATTTTATGTTTTTTTTTATGCTTAACAAGTGCACCGGGTGTACTGTTTAGTATAATCCTATTTTATAAGCAAATTTTAAATTTGTTTATAAAATGGGATATGGATTTCCTGCTGTGCTTTTTGCACGCGGTTTTTAATTTCGGCCGTTAGATAGATATCAGATGGTTCAAATTTAAAATACAATTTTATATAGTAAAACAATCTTAGCACCCTGCTGTGACAGTAAATGAGTAAGTTTTAACTTTTAATCAAAATAGGAGTTTCGAGTTTTATAAAAGAGTAGAGGTACATGTATCCATATTTACTCCGCCTCATAATAAATACTAGCAGTGTAACATACTTTAGAAGAAAAGAGAAAAAATGTAGGGAATTCAATTAGAATTTGCTATAAACAATAAATCTAAGGTTTTAGAGAGAAAACAAATTAAATTTTCTCTTGGTATAATTTTAAGATTGAGCAGTGAGCATGGGGTTATTGTCGAATCCACTACGAGAATACTTAATCATTGAATCTCTTGACTACAAGTAGAGATTCGATAAAAGAATAAAATAAAAATAAAAGAATCATAATGTCTCTTGTAATAGCTTTTGAAATCTCTTTATAGCAAAACTCAATTAATTATTGGAACAAAGAGTTGCTTTATATGCATATCACATGTGTGATTTTTTCTAATAGTAATGTTAACATGTCTCCAATAACATGTTTTAAGATATCTAAAATTATAAATTTACATTTAACAATACATACTATTAAAAATTTAATAAGCAAATATTGTAATATTAAAAATTTTAAGAAAATATTGTAATATTTATATTTTTAACATGTGCTTTACAGCAAATGAGACTAGATCTGTTGTGCAGTATTTACCCCGTTTTATACACTAGTTAAAGATAGTAAAAGAAACAATTTTGCATTGAGATTATCAAAATCTTAATTTTTAAAAAGTTAAATGCATTTTTCCCAACAGTAAATTGATACTCTTACTATCTTAACTAGTGCCTCGAGAACATTATTTAGCATTTGCCATATATTAAAACTGTTAATTTAAAATTGAACGGTTTAATCATTCACACAGTCAAACAATTTAGACTATTGATTAAAACAATATTGCATTGAAAAGATTTTGTCTGTTGTAGCTGGTGCCTAGTGCTATTGACAGTGATGTGCTATTAATACCAAAGGCAAACCTTTTTGCATGTTGTCCAAGCGGCATGCCGCCGTAGTGGCTGCCGCTCACCATTCAAATGAAATGAATTTGAGATTTTTTTGAGAATATGAGTGCTGCTTTAATTGTGTCAGTTGCGTGCCTTCGATTTGCAAGAACAAGGAACATGCCTACTCCTATACTAGGACCTGATATATTCTATACTTTTGCTTGCATGCATGCTCATCTGTCGGCATAAAATCCAAACTATGCTGTGGGGCCCAATACACAATAACTATTCACATTTCTGACCAGTAGTATTTTTTTTCTTTTTTATAATAATGAAAATTTAGCAATAACTATTCACATTTCACAATAACTATTCGCAATAACAAGGAAGTTGCAAGATCTTAATTGGACTGTGGAAGTTTCTCATACTTACAGAGAGACAAATAAGTGTGCCGATGCTTTAGCAAATTTAGGATGCACTCTTGACTATGACTTGGTTTTCTTTGAGGATTGTCCTGCTGTTATTAGTGAGACTTTTACTCATGATGGGTTGGGGATCTCTACCCCAAGGTTAATTTGCGTGTAATTTCTTTTTCTTTGGGCTTTTAGCCCTCCCTTTTACCAAAAATAAAATAAAATTTAGCTTTCATAATGAAAATTTAGGTAAGGAGAGATTGTGCCCAATCCCAAATAAAAATAATTTGAGTTTCAAAATACTTACAAAAATAATTATACTATAATTTATTCTTTCATAATTTAGCACAGTAGTTTTACTGTGTTAGTTACAATGAGGTAGCTATTTTTATTTTAAAACAGTTTTCTTTTTTTACTGTGTTAGATACAATGAGGTGGTTATTGCATATAAATTTTGCTTTTTCTCAAAATACACTAGTAGAACTTGACCTAAAACCTCTCGAATTTAAAATTTATTCCCTCTGTTTCATAATATAAGTCGTTTTGACCATACTACATAAATTAAGAAATATAATTAATGTTGTATGAAAACGAGAAATTATGAATTACTTTACAAAATTGTCCTTCATTAATTGTATGAGAAATATAAATTGAAGTATTGAAATAATAAAGAGAAATAAATAGTTAAGGGTATAATAGAAAAAAGTGCAATAAACGATTTATTGGTAATGTAAAACGACTTATAATTGATATAAATTTTTTCTCAAAAGAACATATATTTAGGATCGGTGAGAGTATTTGTTTACTACCGAACCAAGACTCCGTTTGGATTACTTTATTTTTGAGGTTATCCAATATAAATTATGTTTTATGCTATTTTATAAGTTCAAACTAGTGGAAATTGTATTTTTATAAACTATTTTATTATAAACTACTGTGACAAACTTATAATAATACATAAAAATTGCATATAAAAATTGCATAAACTATTTATATATGCTCAAAAATAAGCTAACGACACAAATCATTAAAGTCAGGTGACTAGTAGTATTACTAATAATTTCATCCCATCTCATTTTGAATACCAAGCTGGAAAGTGGATGCCGTCAATTTCCTTTCATCCAACATGCCAGCATCGATGTGGGATTACAAGCCAAAATTGCATGTCAAAGACTCAAAGTAGATGATTTTGATAATCCTATAACTAAATAATCCTATCATAAAAAATACTGTAAACTTTTTCTATACTAAAAAGAATCAAAAGATTAATCAAATACGTTATTAAATAAATTTAAAATGTATTACTATATTTTTCGTTCCTTTTAATAAGTTTTATTGATATTTTTCATATATATTAATAAAATTGATAATATAATTAATATATATTTTTTGTGTATTATAATTATTTAATTGTCTATTGTAAAAAGATATATTTATAATTAACTTTTCATATTGCAATCTTAACATAAAAGATAAATTTTATCTTTCAAAAGATAATTATAATTGAATAAAAGGAGTAGTGTATTTGGTCATTGAAAAATTCATGCATTCTCTTTATTTCTTACTATCGTCCAAATGGACACATTTGTGTGGACAGCTTTTCTTTTATGCTAATATGTTGTAGTGCGCGTCTCTCTGGTTATCTTTTTTTTGCTTGTTCGTATTTTATTTTTCTATTCTTTATAAAGTACAGTTCTAATAAAAATATTTTTGTTAATTGATAACTACTTAACCTTCTTTTTTATTATGCTTAGTTATAAAGAAATAAAAGAAAATTGAAAACCAACTTTAGTGTGAAAGTTATTTTTCAACATATCCAAATATTTTTTTGTCAAAAAAAATCCAAATATTTGAATAGAGTGAAGAGCAAAAGTGGCAAAATAAAAAATCTACACCAAAAGGGGTATTCTCTTTATATATAGGTATAGATAATAAAAAGTTTTTTTTTAAGTTTATTAAATAATGGAGAATGTTAGAATGTGCTCCTAGCAGGGGCGGATATATGTAAGGCATGGTATAGCCACACCAGTTCGGTCTAGAATTTTTTGAAAAAATAAAAATATATTTTGTAAATAATTTTAAGTTATTTTGTACACATATTCATATAAATATCAATGTAAATATTAATTTAAAGTTTATTATTGACGATTGTAACTCTCTCGTATAGATATTAGTTTAGGTATTAATGCAAATATTAGTTTATAGTCTACCATTGATAATTTCAAGTTTTTCGTTGTACGTACAATATATTATTTTAAGTTATATAGTTTAATTTTATAACAATCAATTTTAACTTTGTTTGTCAAAAAATAGTGGATAACTAATTGAATCGGTAAAATTAGCAATTGAACTATAGCATATTAATATGAAATGATATAAAAAATATGTTTAATTAATATTTAATTTTTTCAATTAAAATAATATGAATAAAGTTGGAATAAAAATTAATAAGTTATATGCTAATTAAATTATCTTATTAAAATAATCTATAAGCTAGTAATTTGGGTTCAATATATTTTGGTCCAAAGTAGGATCTTGTGAGACATAAAATAATAGTGATATGCATGATTTAACATATATTTAATAAGTTAAAGTCCTTTTTTTAAAAAAATAGAAATTTTGTGGTTTCTTAGATATAGTTTGTTGGTTTCCTTTTTTTAATAGTAATTTTCTAATTTGTTGGTTTGTTCTTCTTCTTCTTTTGAATATATATGTAGTATTTAGTAGTAATTTCATATATTATTTGTTGTTTAATTGAAATATCAGAATGAATAATTTTTTTTCAATAATGGTTAAATTTTTTAGCCCCACTGATAATTCAAGTCTGGGATTCGCCCCTAGCTCTAGGTTACATATTAAAATATTAAATATTTTACATCATTAAAATTGTTGTGAAGAAGAGGTATGAAGATAAACTGTCTAGGTTTGAATTTTTTTTTTAATTTGATGTTCTTTTTTAAAGGTTATTTTTATTAAAATAGTCCCTGCTTATGAATAAGGTGATATGGAAGGACAAATTATCATTTTAGTTTGTTTAACAATAAACTTTTTTTTATATATATGTTTAACAATAAACTAGATAAAGAGATTTATTTAATTTATGTACAGTATGTTCAAAATTGAGAGATTCAGAGATATTTTCACTATTTTAATAAATTAAAAGACAAATATAAAAGACAAAATTGAATTTTAAGTATAAATTTGAGAACGTGTTTTCCTATTTACTCTTTTTTTTTTTTTTGCTTTCGCACCGGTTCCGATCCACCAAAGGTGGGCGACTAATCCGGCTCGTGCGTAGAGGCATGCGCACTGGCCAAGCGTTGTTCCCCCTGGGAATCGAACCCGGTATTCCCCGGATACGTCCTTGGAAGGAGCTCCTTGCCACTTGAGCCCAATCAACTTGGTTTCCTATTTACTCTTATTAACCTTAATTATCATAAGCACAGAAAATTAATTATAATAAAGTTGATTGCACTATTTTTATATGGAGAATGTTAACATGTGCCCTTAAGGCACATGTTAACAAGATAAATGTGGTAATATCTCATTGAAACTTGTGCATTCAACTTCCTAAACATTAAATATTTTCTATCATTAAATATCAAATTTCTAATTTTAGATAGCTTATCATGTGCCCCTAGGGTACATGTTAACATGACGCTTTTTATATTTAGCTCATTAACATTTGTCTTTAGCATTTTCCTTTTCCTTTATAAAGAACATAAATCATTTTGAAATAATCAAACGATTATTGGACAGGACATACCGACATACAAAGGGGAATTTACGTTGGATGAATTAGGCGGTGGAAATATAACGGCGTCAAATTTGATTGCTAAATTATGTTACTACTAGACACTGGTAGTACCTCAATAATAATAAGTGCACAACCACAATAGATTCTTTAACCAAGTTGCGCCACATTGTCCAACGAACGTGGAGATTGTTTCCTACTCTACTTGTTGTCTTGTGAATCACTCACTCACTAGTTGAGTCTTTGAAAATGATATGTGGTGCTCATTTGACAGCAATTGTATTATTCCTATTTCACATCATCGGTTGTTCCTATGATCTCCGACGATCTTACGGTTTGGTCAATGGTCCCTATAGTGCTCTAGAGCACAACATCCCAATGTTTATCAAAGTCATCTCATATTCAATGTGAAACTTATTAACATACACTTCCACGTCGAGAACTGAACAAATTGGAACGTGAACTTAACAATAACAGGTAGTCTAATGGATCGAGAGATTCTAATACCATGTTAGAAATTATTAGAAATAAGTATGAACCTAACTCACCTCACAAAACCGACTTATAAGGTGAGGACTACCACTTACTTATAAACACTTGTCAAAGTCATTTCATATCCGATGGAAGACTTTTTAACATTATCATATACTTTCTAAGAATAGAGTCATAATGTGATATAATTTGGTGGAGATAATTAAAATTTGATTACTCCGTATTATATAATTTATCGTAGTTAAACTCTTAAAATGATTTATCTTTAATTAAAATTCATTAATTATTTGAACTTAATTGCTAATTTTGGTACCACAGTGTTTAAGGATAAGTTTGTATAGATTTTGAGGAAAAACTATTATGATTTTAAAATTGAAATAGATTGTATTTGAATTGGTGATATCAGACATGAAGTGATCAGAATGGTTGATTGTCGTCAAGTAAAGAACTGTCAGAGTTGAAATTGATGGAAGATGGTACTCACAAACACTCTGACGCTTAAGTCAATATGAAAACATGAAGTAGAGAGATCTTAGGATAGGAATTGCATATATTGATGGGTTGGAAGCAAACATCCTTTTATAGATAGAGATAGAGGCGTTGAACAACATTAAGGCACCATTGTTATGGATGACACCCTTCAATGATGTGCTACGAAGACTCTTTACAGTTTACACTACAGAGCATAGTCACAGAATTCGCTGCATTGATGACGAACCACGTACCAATTCGTACGTACCAAATCGTAATACGTTTACGAATTTGGTTCAGCAAAATTCGCTGAGAATTCGCACAATCCAACAAACTTGCGAACCACAATAAAAACAAATATTAATACTAATTATCATTCCCCAAAAAGTGAATATCACTTCGGTGGCAATGAAATAACATTGGACCCACTTGTAGTGGCTCTTTGTTACTGAATAGAAACACCCTGCAAGCTACCTATATTTATAACTTAATTTTCCTCTCCATGTTTGCCAAGTAACCGATGTGGGACTTGTTACTTTCAGAGTTTTATGTTTGACAAACAACATCTGATGTTGCTATTATCTTCTCTTTTTATTGATGGTTTTAATATTTTTCTATTATCTATTTTTTTCTTTCTCAATTACTCCCTCCGTCCCATTTTAAATGACCTCTTTTTGACTTAGTATACTATTCATTTGACCTGCTTTGATCTTATTTTTCTACTAATATATACCTGCAAATATTAGCATATGAGATGTTGTTTGATTTGTCTCGACGAGTACTTTCAAAATATACCATTTTTATAATTTTTAATAATATATAATTAGAGATATTAACGATTAAAGTTGTGCATTGGCAAACGTGTCAGTGGTCAAACAGGTCATTTATTTTGGGACGGAGGGAGTAACATTTTTTTTTATTTGTAACGAACCGAGTATTATATTTGAACGTACCACGAACCTAATTCTTTGAGAGTTGCGAACCGCGTACCCGAACCCGTACCGCGTACCGAAGCGAATTGCGAACCGTGTGACTATGCTACAGAGTCGTTATGATCTTTCAAGGCTTTGAGACTATCTATTTGCGATTTTTGATTGTGAAGGTATCTTGGAACCGACATCCCCCCCCCCCCACCCCACACACACACACCCACCCACCTCCCCCACCCCTCTCTCTCTTTGTCCCCTAATAATTGTCATATATTTAACCAAAAAATTGTCCCATAAAATAATTTCTTTTTATGGCGGAGTCACTCGTAAAAACAACAAAAATTTATTGAAGATACTTTGCTAAAACTAGAAGGATGATGTTGTCATTGGGCCTCCAAGGAACCAGTCATTCATGAAGATTTTTCTTTTCAGTCCTACACCTCTACCTTCACCCGTACAAGTGTTGAAAATAATATGCCTAAATATCTTTTGAAGATCTTAGATTTAAATATAGTTTAGATTTATTTTTGAAATAAAATAATATTAGGGTTTATGATTTATATTTCTGTTTAGAATTCTAATGATTTGTTTAGTATTTATATTTATAGGATTAGTTTATTTTTTAAAAAGATATGATTTAAAATTTTGTTTTATTTGTAGCTCTATATATAGAGCCATAAGCATGATGAATAAAATAAGAACTTTAGTATTCTTCATATAACCATATATTTGAGGAGAGCTTTCTCCCTAAAATTATATATCACCAAATTCCGCAATACCAAAAACACAAAAAACCATATCAGTGGCATCCGAGTCAACGTTCATAATGACCTGTGAATATGGATTTTTCAAAGGTTGCTCCTCCGATCTTTGATGGAGAAGACTATGATCTTTGGGCGGTGAGAATGGAAACATTCTTAGATGCTCTAGATCTATTGGAAACTGTGGAGGATGATTACGATATTTCTTCGTTACCAGAAGATCCCACTGTTTACCCCGATTTTTAGTAAACAACCGCTAGTTTAATTATTACAAGAAGGATCAACTAGTAAATCCTGGGACATATGGATTGTGCATGAGATTGATGAAAACATTTGCATATTTTATGGGTTAAATCGGATAAGTTAATAAAACAGTAAAAGCATTCGACACAGTCAAATGATTGGTTTAAAGTAAATTGTTTCAAAGTTTAAATTTGCAGAAAACTTGTAAATGAATTGCAAATAAAGTTTAAAGAAAGACTTTGAAAAGTAAAAGCATGCAATGAAATAAATTGCAGAAGGTTTAAAATTGCAGAAAAGCTTTAAATTGCAGAAAGCTTAAATGACAAACAAGTAATCAATACTTGCAGAATGTAAATTGCATTTGACAAATGTAAAATGTTTACAAAAGATGGTACACAGATTCGTACATGTTCCTGTTTGCATTCATTTCGCTCGTTGACATGGGTACTCTGAATTTCTAAGGAATTTGCATGTGTTATGAATTGTGGACCCGTTTCTCCTATCAGAAACTAATATTTATAGACAAACAGAATAACTGTCAAAAACCTACAAACGTCTAACTAATCTCCACGTGTCTTCGACTTTTGAATTCCTTGACACCTGGTGAGGCTTTTGAACGTTATCCACTTTTTGAATATTTCACTAAGTCCAGAGTATGCTTTCTCCGTACTGCACAATACGTTATACAAGTAAACACACATATATATATATATATATATATATAATAGCTTTCGATCATTATTAGTAATGTCGAAAATACATATTCACACAAATAAACTCTTGTCGAATTCGACAAGCCTATTCAGACAACGAATGTTCTGTCGAGTTCGACAGAACCTTAGGCTTTGACAAACAACTTTACATTAAAAGTCTCTGACGTCAAATGCCTTAATTTTCTCTTGATTTAATACTAGAATCAGTTCCCAAGAGAATATTAAAATGCAATAATATACATTAAATGAGATTTCATCATCTCACACCAATTCATTAATGCCTGTCAAAAATACAGGCTAACACCCATAGAAGCACAGATGAAAATTCATAAAGAAAGAAAAATCAAGAGGGCAAAGGCAAAGACTTGTTTGTTTGCAAGTGTCTCACAAACTGTCTTTGTTAAAATCATGACTCTCAAAACACCAAAAGAAATTTGGGATTACCTGAAAGAAGAATATAAAGGAGATGAAAGGATTCGAAGCATGCAAGTTATGAATTTATTGAGAGAGTTCGAGTTACAAAGAATGAAGGAGGATGAAACAATCAAGGCATATGCCGATAAATTATTGGGTATCGCTAATAAGGTACGATTGCTAGGCACTCAATTTTCTGATTCCAGAATCGTAGAAAAAATCCTTGTAACGGTGCCTGAAAGATATGAGGCTTCTATAGCCGCCTTGGAGAACACAAAAGATTTTAGTAAAATCGCTCTGCCAGAAGTATTACATGCATTGCAGGCACAAGAACAAAGAAGACTTATGAGGGAAGAAAGAACTATAGAAGGTATATATCTAGCCAAAGATTTTGGAAAGAAATACCAACATAAACCATGTCCTCATTGCAACAAGGATAATCACCCACCAAAGAATTGTTGGTGGAGGCCTGATGCAAAATGTGAAAAGTGTGGCAAATTAGGCCATATGAAGAAAGTATGCACATCACAACAACAACAACAAGAAGGAGATGTTAACATTGCTCAAGAACAATATGAAGAAGACCAGGAACTACTACTTGCAATCTCAGGTTTTACAACCAACAAACCGTCAAAAGAATGGCTCATTGACAGTGGTTGCACAAACCATATGACTTATGATCGAGATCTTTTCAAAGAGCTCAATAAAACTTCTATTTCCAACGTCAGAATTGGGAATGGAGAACAAATTGCAGTAGAAGGCATTGGAACAATTTCAATTAAAACTCATGCAGGTATGCAACAAATTTCCAATGTTTTATATGTTCCTGAAATTAATCAGAATCTTTTAAGTGTTGCTCAGTTGTTGGAGAAAAATTATAAAGTGATATTTGAACATAAAAGTTGTGTGATTAAAGATCAAAACAATAAAGAAGTGATCACATCTCAGATTAAAGGCAAGAGATTTGTTTAAGATTTGATGAAGAATGATCATATTATTGAAGAGAAAAAAGAACTTAAATTCAAAGAAGATCGTGAAAATTCAGGTGCTTTAAAGAAATTTCAAGGTAAGGAGGAGAATGAATATGCTTGTGAAAAACTTCCTAAAAATCATAACAAATGCAATGTTTCTACCATAAAGTCCACAAGGCACAAAGACACTAAAGCTTGCGATAAAAAGAAGAAGAAGAATAAAAAGAAGAAGAATAAATTTTCAAGAAGCTCAGATTGGATACGCACAAAAGATATTCAGTCAAGGATGAGTGTTGAGAATAATATGCCTAAATATCTTTTGAAGATCTTAGATTTAAATATAGTTTAGATTTATATTTGAAATAAAATAATATTAGGGTTTATGATTTATATTTCTGTTTAGAATTCTAATGATTTGTTTAGTATTTATATTTATAGGATTAGTTTATTTTTTAAAAAGATATGATTTAGAATTTTGTTTTATTTGTAGCTCTATATATAGAGCCATAAGCATGATGAATAAAATAAGAACTTTAGTATTCTTCATATAACCATATATTTGAGGAGAGCTTTCTCCCTAAAATTATATCTCACCAAATTCCGCAATACCAAAAACACAAAAAACCATATCAACAAGCCATTAAAAAAAAAACCAATTTTATCCTTTTTTTTCCATTTAATTTGTTACGCTTTTATTTTTTCACTCTAAGTTCACCCCCGTATGATTTTGCATAAAATGTTTTCGGTTTGACATATTTTTTCTAAAAATTAATTCAATTTTTCCGGTTTGCAAAAAAAAAAAACATAAATAAAGCTTTACCAGAAAACTACAATTAATTTTTCCGGTTTACTTTTTTTTTTCCCCGTCCTGTAATCATTAGTTTTTCTCAATTCCTACAATTTTTTCAAAGACGAAACTTGTCATCAAAATTAATTTGAGATTGAAGAAATTACAAAACTCCAAATATGGAGTAATCATAATTAACTACGGAATTAAACACATTGTTGTTGTTGCTAAAAGCTTATGCTTTTCCCGTTCGAATTTGAAGTCCATTGAAAGAATAATAAAAGAAGCAACAATTGGGAACATTTAACAAAGTTTTTCGGTAGAATTGAAAACGAGAAAACAAGTATTTCGGTGAAAATTTGTAAATTAGAGAACTCTTGCTTAAATTTTTCAGTATAAAATACATAAAAAAATGTTCCGATTTGGATTTGTGAAAAAATTACTCTCACTCTTTTCTCTAGTAAACCTTAACTCTTTCGGTGATTTTGTGAATAAAAGTGAAAAATGAATAGTTTATATTCGAGGTTAAAATGGCCAATTTATTGAAAATATAGGGATAAAAATAGGGTTAATATTTTTTTTATAGGGGGTAACGTAAAACTCGCCTATTTTGCAGGGGTAAAAACCTATAACCCATAAAAATATAACTGCAAGGGTGAGAGGAATTATTGTCTTGATTCATGTGTTTCAATGGACCTCCAAGGTACTTGTCCTATTTGAATGGACCTTGGCCCAATTTAAAAACAAAACTCTACGACAGAATCCGCTACTTAAGTAGCGGACGGATAAAAAACTTAAATTTTGAAAAAAAGCATCCTACAAACATGAAATTTTTGAGATTTTAAACGTAGAATCTGTTACTTAAGTAGTGGATAGGGGTATTTTGATAATTTTATAGGACACGCGAGAAAACTCGTAAAATGACAAAATTAATAGTCAAACTCTGTAGGGGGAAGAAGGGTCTTGAAGAAACATTTGTGTCTGTTGTTAGAGAAACATGCTAACTACACTCTCTTTTTGAAAACACAATTAAAACCCACTCTCAAATCAACACTCTAATTGAATAAAATTCATTTGAATCTCACCACCTTATATAGAAAATGTATTTTAAAAGCGAACTCTAAAAGAATATTCTTAGTACTCATCATACATTACTGCAATCTATAAGGACGGCTTCGATGTTTGTTAAACATATCAACAAAAGAATATTTATTTGAAGTCATTAGGTTTGATCTAATAGTATGAGATTTGAGTTTGATCTTCAGCTCCCATTGTAAATAAAAAAAAAAATCTTGTTTGAAAAAAGAACAAGAAATCGTACCTTGAGAACAAGCAATAGATATTGTGAATCGCCCAACCTAATTAAACGGTGATTGATCTTTTCACTCCGTATTTACCCACACCAAAAAAATACACTATTAAAAAATATCCACCGATAATGTTTTACGCCACCGAAAAAATAATGTGATGAAAATGAAGCGATTCAAAGTAATACCAAAAAGAGAAGAGCAATTACCAACAAAAGCATTGAACACGAGGACCGAACCATAACAATGACAAAGTTAGAGTGGATCAAATCACAAAATATTCGATTAAGTGTAAGAGTGGTTATGAAAGTACAATTACCTTACCGACAACAAACATATACACACCTTTCAGAAGTTACGTGCTGAAGCTAAACATTTATAGAAGTTACATGCTGAAATTAAACATTTTCAGATTGCAACTTCCGAATCACAAAATAATTAAAGAAAAAAATTTATTTCCGCACATACATTCCAAAGTTTATTAAGTTCGAATCCTACAATCCGGTACGCTCCAAAGTTAATTAATTACAGATTGTACAATCCAAAACTCGCTTAGGGATAATTTAGTGGGCCTAGACCATGTAGGAGGACCTAAAAAGCAAATTTAGACTCTAAACTTTGCGTGAAGAGTAAGCTATAAAGCCCATCAAGGCCCACGTGATAAAGAGAGCTTGATCAAGAAAGAACCTTACACCGTCATACCACAAACAAGTAATGAAGAATATCAATCAAAAAAGAAAAGTACAACCAAGATCAATCTTTCCTTTTACACACGAAAGACTTTTCTTCTCATGCTGATCACATTTCTAAAACCATTTTTGTACATATTTTCCTTCTTTAAGCCGGTAGTTACAATTACAATTCAAAGACCCATAAAAGAAAACCAAGATGAAAAATAACCTCACTCATCCTCTAATGACTCTTTTTTACTTACAAACAAGAGAATGATTTTGAAGACACTAGTACAAGAAAAGGGTATCTAACATCCAAATTAACCCTCAATCAGCAACCTTAACCTCATTATTTAGTTGGATTATATACGGTATTCCTAAACAAGAGACACACTATTGACATTTACATGATACAATGAGACTGACTTTGATTAACTCAACATATTTACAAACAAGTCACAAGATAAAATTTTAATTCTTTTCCTCTTCAGACTCTGACATCCAAAATTCATTTCCGGTGGCTCTTGTGTGTGGTGGTTGTTATATTTCTGTAGTAAACTGAAATTCTAGTGTCAAAAGATGTGTATTCTGCTGTTGTTTTTCTATGCCAGTGCAGGGATGCTGCAATTTCGCCTGTCCCTATCAAGGCAATCGAATCCTTCAACTCTCACCGCCGGATTGTTTCCAAAATTGGCCCGAACACATCCTCCCTTCCTTCCGGAGGATGTGGGAGACGGTGGCAGACCGGATTGGGTGGGAATCACCACCCAAGAAGACGGTGAAAGCGGAGAAAAATTCTCAACCCCAAATCTAGCATCTTGAATTAGAGGGTTAGCTACTCTGCTCGGCGGCGACCCGCAGAAAAATGGGGGCGGCGACGAGGCTACCGGAGGACATAATTGTTCCAAATCACAATCAACATCCTGCAAATCAACACAACAGAAAACAATTCAACAAAATGCACAAGAATACAAAAATCAACAGTAAATAATCAATTAAATATTCAAATTTCAACCACAACCAAAAATAATCACAATTCACAATCATATAACAAGTTAGTATTAACACCAAATAGGAAAACATTAAACAATTCAACCAAACGCAGAACAACAAAAGCTTCATCAACAGTAATCAATCAATGATTCTAATTTCAACCTAAAATCACATAATCTATAACAAATTAACAACTAATGCAAAAAATAGAGAAGCTATTCACCTTGGTGAGAATGGTATCCAAGGGATTTGATCCAGATGAGCTCGAATCACACGGTTCAACTTGGCAGCTGAAGAAGAGGAAAATAATACACGAATTATGAAACGTCCAATAATGAAAATTCACCAAAACAAAATCAAGAGATAAAAGAAGAAAAAGAGAGCGAGAGAGAGAGAGAGAGAGAGAGAGAGAGAGAATTAAAATTCACCTGAGATGCCAACGGAAAGCTCTGCTCGGGTGGTCGTTGACGGCGAAGTTGAGGAGACCGGCACGGCGGGGCTTAGGGCAAACAACAGAATCTCTTCCGTTCATCTTTCCTTCTTCAAATTTGTTTTCTAAATTTCTATATATCAAAATTAGAATCTGTTCATCCACAGAAACAAATAACAAAACCAAAATTCAGAACGAGATCGATTATTATTATTTAAGTTAAGAAACAAAACTTCGATAACAAAAATTGAAGTTAAAAAATCACGCGTTTAAATCTATTTAAGCATATTATATTCTTATAGATCGGAAACGTGCATAAATATTGTAACAGCTCAAAGATTAGATCTACACAAATTCACAAACACAACGAAATAAATAAAAATCACGTTTAATAAATTTTCTAACCGACTAACTCTAATCACCTTAATAATTATCGTTTTTTCGTTATTGACAAAAAATTAAACTACATATCAAACAAAAAAAATTAATAAAAACAAATTATACCGCGAAAATGAAAATAACAAATAAAACTAAACTAAATTCTAAAATTTCATGTCATGATATCTAAAATTCAGCTTTAGGTGAAACGGATCTGAAAATTTTAAGTTGAAAATAGAAACAACAAAAAACGGTTACGAAAAATTATTGATAGATCTAAGTTCTAAGTTGAAGTACCTGTGAGATTTGTGATGAATTAAATTACTGTACAGAGAGAAGTATTGTGGAAGAGAAAGAATTGAATGAAATGAAGAAAGTGTGGTTGTGGAGATAGAAGAAATGAAGAGGGTGCAGGTGGAACTGCAAAGTTGGGTTCCAACCACACTTGTTGCTTTATATTTATGTGGTTGATTAAATATTATTTTATACTATAAGATATTTAATAATATTAAATATTTAGTGAAGATATTTTTAGTATTGTATGGTTAATTCATGCGGGCGGTGCCTCCCGCGTAAAATCACATCGTTTTTCGCACCCACGAGAAACCATTCTCGCACGGTAAATAAACTAAACATGATAATAATCATACTGTTCCAAAGTCATGTGGTCATAACGTGACTATGATTCAGAATTTATTATAAGTTAAAGTATTTTAAATTTAATAGAATAATAATATAGTATGATGTAAGAGAGAACGATCTGAAATAGTATGAAGGATCCGTTGAGAATGAGTCTAGTTGTATATTGTATGGTGGAGCGTACCTTTATACAAAGGAATCCAACTAACAACGTTTCATTTGAAATACTTACACGTGGCAACCTCTGGGAATTTTGGATTTGTAATAAAGGTCGGCAAACTCTGAAATACTACTGATGCGGGCCGGGCCGGCTCGGCCCTACTATTCATAAACGTTTCAGAAAAATTAAATTAAATTAAGTTGACTTTCATGCTTATTTTTCAAAATGATTTCTTTTCAAATTTTCCATTTGTATGGAAAATTAATCTAATAATCTTACATCTATTTAAGTTTAATTCGGTTAATAAACATAGAACATTACTAGTTACTAGTATATATATATTTAGAAGCTGAGGTTTTAATTCCAACATTCTATTTATTTATCTTATAGATAAATTTTTAACCATTAAATTATTTAATAGATTTTTTTTTACATATTTTTTAACTGAAATATAAACTATTGCTACTAATGTATAGTAGTATAATATTATCATGTACATCAAATAGTTCTTAACTTTTCTTAACGGTCAAAAATATTGTTCTTCATATTGTTGGGAGAATTTAGATAAAAATATACAGTATATCTATTTATACTATATAAAGGAAAAATTTAGTTTTGGTATAGTTTTTTTTTAAATTTCCACAATATCTTTAACAATTTTTTTTTAAACTCTTCTTAACTTCTATATTTTTTTAACACTATTTTTAACTACTATTTTAATAACTTCCATCTTAATAACTCCTTTCTTCAAATAAAAAATAACTTAATAATTTTATATATGCGGATCACACAGCACGGAATGTGTCCGTTTGCCCTCTAGTAGTAAAGAATTCCAACCATTAATTTGGTATCGCAAATGATTTAGATGAGATTATTGAGGATTTCCAACCTTAAGAAGATTGTAAGTAAGACAAGAGTTTGACCATAAAAATATGAGAAACACTTAGATAGGCACAAACCCAAGAAAAAGTTATTTAGGCACACACTCATAATGAAAAATAATTTAAAGTAAAATTAATATTGTCACATCATGTAATCATTTTTTATTTAATTTTTTATGTTAATATATATATATATATATATATATATGCCTAAATAATTTTTCTTTGGTTTATGCCCAAGTTAGAATTCCTCTAAAAATATATACAATATATGGTAAATAATTCCAACAATTGTTTAGATGAGATTATTTATATCAATAACGGCTGAAATCAATTTCCTAAGAGTGAATATGAGAATCTTCTTAAGCTTTAGCCTTTAGGCCAAGAGATTGACCAAATAGTCACTCTATTATCAACATTACTCATTCTCCATCTCAAGTCCTTTTGTATCATCACATGAGATCAAAAGATGCTACACCACCAAACACATTTTTATTTTGGTAAATTAAAAATATCATTGACGTGCAACTGTGGAGATTAATATCCCTCAAGATAACTAAAATTTATTTAAGGAATTGATCTATTCCAATAAAGGTTTTTCGACCAAACACATTTTAAGTTATGCTCAATTTAATCTTAACAAATGGTAAGTCTCGGCTGCCACAAGGTTCCAAATTTGGTATCTTCAACCAAGCTCAACTATACAAAGGTCCAATCCAACAAAGTTTTCAACACTCAGGTTCTTCGCAACTTATAGCCACATGTCAATTCAAAACGTCTGCTAACGGGTGCACCGTCTCAAAATTAATGAACACCGATCGTAACTGACTTTAACACAACGCCCATATAAACAAACACACCCCAATCATATGAGGTACATCATTTTCATTCTAAAAATCTATTGTTTCACATTCTAATATTGATTTAAGCGTCTGAATGGTTGCAGTTATCTATCCTCAACTTCAACTTTGACGGTTCACTATTCGGCACATTCCCCGATCACTCCAAATCATAAGGACCAATGGCTAGGTAAAATTTTTAATGAATAGAGTGATAAGATGGATGATTACTTGAACTCAACTTCCAACATAATACTAGTTGGGACTATGACAATACTAACATTTGTCGTATAAAAAACAGCCCAATTTGATCGCCATCAACAAGTCCACACACATGGATCATTAATTTACATAAATTTCTAAATTGTAATTATATTTCACTTTTTAAATACATTCTCAAAGTTTTTCTTTTTTGAAGTTAAATACATTCTCAAAGTTAACTTGTTTTAAACTTGAACAAAGGGTAACTAGGAAAATCATTCTTAAACTTTGACGAATTAAACTATTAATTGGACTCAACGTGATAGTGTAATAGTTAGAATTAGTCATTCGTCCCGACTAAAACACTCAAGATTATATAGGTTAATATGCACATATACAGATCTGCTGTTGTTCACACAATAAATATACATAAACTTTTTTGTTAGTGTGTTAATACATCAATTTTTTATTTATTTTTTGAATAACATCATCTATTATTGTTTATGGTTGATGTGTTTGCTGCGACTTGCCAAGAATCAAGATCCAATGCATGCACCAATCAATAACATTGTGGTTTTTGTGTGCATTGTATGGTACCAAAAATCAAGAATCTTATTTAAATTACAAAAAGAAAAGGCATGATGAGGCATGAAATAAAATACCATGAGACAAGAATCTTTTCTTGCATCTATGCTTCCCAATAAACGGGACACAAACTATATTTCCATCACTGAATAAATAAGTGCAATCATATTCTCAATTATACGTGTCCATATTTTGCAAATTGTTCTCCCTTTATAAACCTAAATAATTGATAAAGTCTACTGCATTTATTCTTATGAAAAAGAAAAAAAATATGAAAAATTCCTCTTGATCTGGGTTTACCATCGACATGGACTAAGATTCTATGTAGTCAAACAATCTTTTAATATATATATTTGTATAGCTGATATGCTTCCATTAATAAATATAGTAAAAAGATCGTATAATTTCAATAAAGATTGTATTAGATAATAATTAGAATAAAGTTAGAATGTAAACCGTTCCATCAAAATTAACAGTTGAGTCCCGTAAGCAGGTTAACTCAGTTGGTATGGATATTACATTATATATGCAGGGGCTGGGGTTCAAAAGTCGATCATCCCACTTATCTACTTTAAGGGTGGAATTACAAGTCATTAGACTAATTGACAAAAAAAAAAATTAACAGTTGAGATCTACCGTAATTGTGCAAGTGTATGTAATCCATTTTCAATCAACATCTTCATTAAAATTTGAAAAATTCCTCTTGATGTAGGTTTACCATCTAATGGAATAAAATTCTATGTAGTCAAACAAAATAAAATCGAATCAGATGACTCATATTTCAACCTATAATTTCAATCGTGTAAAACATGTTTAAATTACAAAGTTGGAGTGTAGACCATGTCATCAAAATCAAACAGTTGAGATCTGCGGTTATTACGCGAGTGTATGTAATCCATTTTCAACCAACATCTTCATTAAAATCTGCAAAAGTAGCTGTGGGTGCTGTTGAGGTTAGGTTTCAATTCGGTGAGAAGGACAATTTGGTTGTAAGGATTGACACCCTTTGGTCCCCCAACCAAAGTTAGTATTAATACAAGAGCTATTTCAAATTAGCTTTGGGCAATAGCTCTAAAACAATAGAATAAATCCAAAATCAATGCTAATGAAGAAACATTACAAATGCTCAATCAATGCTTGTTTGTGGTTAGGTTTACAAAATCATGATGGAGTCATATGCAAGTTTGTTACAAAAATCAAGTGCGTGTCTTAGAGGGAATAATAATACTCCTAATTTACTTGCACATGCTTTGAGTCCAATATATTAAAGGCATGAATTGACATCTCAAATAAAATTGATAAAATACATTTTGTTGACATTTTCAAACAAATTTCAAATATGAAAAATTCCTAAAGTCTTTCACTTTGAGATGATTGCGTAAATTGGTCAAGCAACAAAAGTCAATCAAAAGATGTGAAAAAGACAACATATGAATAGGAAAAAAAATGATTTTAAGAAAACAACTGTCAAGCACCATGTTTTTTGAGTTGTGCTAGATTTTTATTCAAAACAAAAGAAGACAAGAAAAAAAAAGGAATTGTAGATCAATGTTTGTCCCTTTACAGCTATGATCATGTTGAAACTGTCAAACACGTATTATGCCATAGTTGGCGAGGTAGTTTCTCACTAACGCAAAGGTCCAAAGTTTGGAACAGAATTTGCATCAGCAGCATCATTCAATAGGGAAAGAAGCACCGAACCAAAAACTTTCGGTATCTACCTTGTACAAGAAACAAAATATTTTAACCATTTACACTTTTTTGATAAAGACATAAGGAGTTACCTTATTATAAAATTAAGCACGTTACTAACAAAGGTTTACAGCACAAATTGATATTGACATGCAAAAAAGCACTTTTTTTTAAGTTTTTTATTTTTCAAAATATTTTGATGGCTGAATAAAATGTAATATGATATACAACATTAGACTTTAATTAAAACAAGAACCTGAGAAAACTTTAATACAAAAAGGAGTTAATGCATCAATTAACATAATAACTAAATGAAGCATTCCTAAAGAAGAAATCACTTTGTTGATGATGATGATGGCACAGATATGTTTCATATTTAAGCAGAAGCCGGTTCAGAAGCAGGTGCTTCTCGCTTCTTGGCAAAGTATTCTTCAGCACGAGCATTGTTTTTGGTAATTGATGACTTAACCCATTTCTTACGGCCAGGCAGCACGGTGAGGGAACAACCAGCAGATTCAAGTTTCTCCTTTGCTGCTGTTGAAAAGGCGCGGGCTTTTATTGTTAACTTCTTGCTTAGTTCTCCATCACCCAAAATCTGAAACCAGAGCACAACAAACTATTATTTTCATATTTCATTTTTTATTATTTGATATGTGGTCTTGATCCATTGTGGCAAAAAAATGCGGACATGACCAAATTGAGTGCAATTCATGGTTAATCAGAAGCAAAACAGTTGCTTAATGCTAACAAGTATAAGTTGTTCAAAACTGTTTGTGAAGATTTTCTGTGTTTCTCAGGAAACCAGAAGAGCTCTTACAAAATGACAATAATAACAGCCACCAAGGGAATTCATTTGTTTATTAGTACAAAATGATTGCACTAAGTCTTTTCCCACTCGGTAGTGTAGAATACATTTACAAATAATGAACACAATAAAACTGAATGAACGAAATTCATGATGCTTGCTACTAGTAGTGCAGTAATCGTCTGGAGCATGCTACACTTTCAACCACCAAATATCCCTTTAGAAATCAAGCTTATAAAGCTTGGGTAATCCTTAGCTTATCGGTTTTGTGGGTTGAGTTAGGCCTAAATTCTAAATGGTTTCAGACTATACCCTGAATGTGTTGTTGGTGACCCATATTGACCACAAACCAGGCCAATAGCCTTGGGCATGACTCCATGAGGGGCTATATTGGAAAAAAGCTCAAGTCGCACACCGCCTAAAGATATGACCCAAATAAAGCTTATAAAACTCGGACAATCCTCATCTTACAAGTTATATTTATGGGGTTTAGCAAGTCCCAAAAATCTAAGAACTAGAATCATTACATGGTTTTGTGGGATTGCATTACCTCAAAAACTTAAGAAATAGAATCATTGCAAGCAACATCTTTCACTTTTAAAAGCTTACTGAAATCAATGTTTTATATACCAAAATATTGCGGAGTTTATTTAGAAAATGATAATTTGATGATTGTACTGCTTTGTTACAGGAATCTCATTGTATCTCTTTACTTCTCCCCATGGACAAATTATTAACAAAAAAATAATTCTAGTGTTTGGCCTCCAGAATAAAGACATGGAGAAGGCCAGCACCTTGTAATGTAGGAAATCAAAATAACATAGTAAAGAAGATCTGGAGAAAGAAAAATAAATCAAAAACTTCAGATATTTTCGTCCTGGACTAAAGACCAGAAACTAATTTTTAATTGAACAGTCACCATAAGACTATTTAAAGAGACTCAACTGACAATCAAAAAAACATAAGACAACGGACTATGATGTCATGAACTCATTTATGCCTAATGGTTAAAAGAAATAGAAGATTTAGAAACCAAATAAAGTCTTTAAATTGAGAATATCAAATGCTAAAACACATAACTATATATGATTTATGATGTTCATGACACAATGGAGAAAGATATTCCAATAAAACTGGTAATTTGTCAGAAGATAAAGGGAATTCCCCCTTGATTACAGCATTGCATAATTTCAAGGGTCTACAAACCTCCCAGTGCCCCAAGGGCCTGATATTATATGTACCAAAATTTCACTAGAAATCGAAAGGAAGCTTCAAGGAATTAGCCTCGATGACAATGGACAAACAGTAAGAATATATAGAACAAAGAAGAACATTACAGAGAAGCAAACTCCTCTCTCTTATGGCGATAGCCACCCCACAACTATCCCAGTATTTGACTACCTCTTTTTGCCCCCATACTCTTCATATACCCGTTCCGTTCCCCTCATGATTCCTAGATTCCTCATCCTCCCAATCACTCCTTTCATTTGGTTGGAGGAGACCCGACTACGGATGGTTGGCTCATCCGGGCCCAAGTCTCTCAAAATAACAAGATATCGCTTCCATTCCACCCGTTTTCCTGTATATAGACTGCACACATAATTTCTCTTATGATCCTAGCTCCATTAACTACAGAGTACTCAAACTCCTTCCACTAACTACAGATGTTTCAATACTCTCCACCCAAGTTTCACATTATCCTTAAGGCCAACAAGATTAATAAACCAAAACAGTCCCACTGCAGCTACATTACAATAACAATTTGTTGAAAAGCCGAGTCCCTTTTAACTTGATATAGTTGATTACCCTTTTGACTCTCAGCCATACCATAAAACTCTTCTATGATTGAATTCCGTAACTCAAATATGACGTGGCAATATTCAGCATCTACCTGGTCAACCCTAATATAGGAATTATAAAGGAAATCTTTCCCATAAATCTGCCCCGCATCACTGCACATGCCCCAGCGGCTAGCCTCATTTCATTGAAATGCAATGATTGCATTCCCACAATCCATCCTTTTGTTTAGCTATGATGCATTGACATAGACACAAACACCAGACACTAACACTGAGATTCTCCTGCTTCTTTTTGACAACCATATAAATTTCAGTATCTGTTTCCTTTAAAAAAAAAAAATGAGATTCTCCTGCCACCTTAAGGTAGTAATTTTCTACAACAGAAACTCAACAAATAGAATAACTATGACTTTATGGTTTTTCGTACCAAAAATTAATAGGGTGTACCGAGGAACATCCTCATGCTCTATTACAATGGAAAAACAACTCAGCTCTAGCATTCTCCTCTCAAGCCTTAGCCCTACTCTTCACAATCAACCCTTTCCCATACGGCTTGTCGTTTCTGCTAGCATCTCTGTGATCATTTCATCCACCACAATACCAACACGAACTCTGATGTGTAGTTGAGCCACATTGTTTCAGCATCTTATGTCTTTTGGTCTCCCTCTTCCAACATCTCTAATATACCAACCCCCACTAACTAACTATAACTCTTTCAATCAATGGACTTAAATTCTAACTTTACAAATTCCAACCACAAACACATCCACTAAAATATTAAGTTTGAATAAATATAAATATCACACATAAACAAATGTCCAAACTCAACTAAAGAACATCTAAGAGTTAATAGAAAGTAACTCATGATAGACAAGGGACCTCAGATGAAAAGTCTATTTTGGTAGTTGGGATACTGCGAAAACATAGCACCCTTATTCATTGTTATCAGTGAAACATCATAATATATCTATAAATCATGTATAGAAAAGGAAAGACAGCAACTAACGGAAGAAATTTAGATATCATTAAACAAACAAGTAATCTGTACCTTCAAAGGAAGTTTCCGCTCTCTTCCTGATGGGTTGATCACACGTTTCTCCTTCAGTGTCTCCAAAGACACCTCTTCCCCTTCTTGAAATCCAGCGTTTTCAATATCCTCCAGATTTACGTTGACATACTTTGGCAATCCGGCATGCATACCTTATTGTGTTTGTTATAAAAAGAAAAGAAGGAACATCAGAGCGGTATTTAATGATTCCAGTGCACATGCATATGCATTATTGAACAAATTAAGAGGGATCATACACTGAAGAATGAAAGAGAAGAGAGAAACATTTGATAGAATATTTGCTTTTGAAACATTTATGGAATGAAATAGGAGGGTAAGGGAAAAATATATACTATAATATCAGATGTTAAAGGATGCACAATTAGTAAAGGTGTCCACCATAATAAGAGCTGAGGAAGAGATATTTAGACGTTGGAAACTTGGTAGAATCCAAAATGCCAAGATTCTTTCTAGACAAGAATCGCCATTTCAAGATGTTAATAAAGTGAATAAACTACAATTTCTTCAAAAACCAACATATTAGAGATATATTCAACATCATATGCAGGCATGCAACAAATATATGTAACCAATCTGCATCGAGGAATCACAACGCTCATCTAAACATTGGTACAAGTAGCATCTTTCTTGATCGCTCCGTGATAGTAGGATCCTAAACTATCCTAATCTATTCGACATCAAACAAATTCGAATAAACCATCAAGACATTGGAATAAACACCATGCAAAGCATGTCAATGCCACAGACAAGTCAACAAAACACCAAGACATAATACTGTAAAAAAATTGGCAACCTAGTCCTATAGTAGGCCAATTATATGCAGTCTTAAATTTCTAAAACAGTACTAATTTCATAAATATCCGACTTTCTACTCACACAATACATGTCTAACTATTAGCCAAAAACCGCCCTTGACAGTAAATAGGCAGTTTAGTCCTTGAAATTGTAAGAGTCGGTCAATTTAGTGCCTCAAATTTACTTCATTACTAAATTGATTGATAATATATTTCAATTTAAGAGAATAAGTTGCTATTTCGCAAATTTAAAGGACTAAATTGACATACAGTTACAATTTCAAGGACTAACTAGAATTAACAAAACATAAAAAATGTACAATTACACAAGTTTGAACATCATCCAACAAAGAAGCATAAAAATGGGGATAGTACCTCCTGCAATTCCTCTAAGTTTAGGGAGTCGTCGATAAAGTGGCATTTGACCACCTTCAAAACCTCTCATAATACCAGGTCCAGATCGAGATTTTTGACCCCTCATTCCAAAACCACAACTTGCTCCTTGTCCTGCAGATATACCTCTTCCCTTTCTCTTTGCTCTCTTTCTTGAACCAGGTTGAGGACCTAAATTGTCCAACCTAAATCGAACATTTTCACCGCCTGGTTTCGTCGTAGTAGTATAAACACCAGCCTTGTTAACAACGACGGAAACACGGGGTCTTGTTCGTTGAATTTTGAGACATGGACATAGAAATGGTTTTGCTACCAAGGTTTTCACATTTCCCTACAAATAGAATGGTGGAATTGAGAAGAAATGATAATGGAAAAACATACATACCTTGAAAGGAGAAGCGAGAGAGGGTATTGAGGACACTGGAATCAGAAAAGCAACAGCAGCACTCATGTCTCTCTTCTACTGATTCTATATCTCTCTATCCGTTCTTCACTGTCAAATAGCACAAACAGATAATGTTATTGTTTTTTTTTTTGAAGCAATGTTATTGTTTTTTATACAATGAAATAACGGTCTAGATAAGATTATGAGAATTTACAGGTATAAAACAAATAAAATAAAATAAAATCATTTATTATTTATAGCTGTAAAAGTAAATAAAATAAAATGATTTGTCAAAAAATAAATAAATAAAATGAATTTAATTATCACTAATGAATTGCTGGTAAAAGTTATTTTTAAGAACTTTTTACATCAACAATGGATAAATTTTTTAAGAAAATGTTATTTTTATTTTCTTTATTATTTTTATAATAGCTGTGAAATAGTCAACTTTTTTTTTAACAATTAAAATAGTGACTTTTTGTTTATGAATGATGATACAAAAAATAGAGAATAATATTTTTTATTATTATCTATATACTTTTATATCCTTAATAAATTCTCTGTTTCTATAGATCAAATTATTAAAATGTATGTTTAGCAGGCCAAAATTAATTTTAACATTGTTCAAACTACACTCCCTGCATGTTGCAATGCTTTCAATAGAGCTGTAAAAGGGGTTGGTTCAGCTCGGCGCGCCTCGGCCCAGAGGGCCAAAACATATAAAGGGGCTTAAGTGGACCGGTCCGTTAAGACACAAGGTCCACGTAGTCCTGCCCGATAAGCAAAGGTCTACATGGCCCGATGGACCGACCCGACAAACTTTCATATTTTTTTTTAAAAAAACTTCAATGGACAATAAAACTACATATGTATCACACACAAATTAGTTGTTATTATTTTTTTTCAAGTAAAGATAATCATAACAAATTTTTTTTTTTTCAAATAAAGATAATCATAACAAATTTGGCTTAATAATTATCTCCTAACTAACAAATCTTATTTTTTGTTACTTATTTTATCTAAAAATTTTATGGTAACTAAAATTCCTTATTTTTAGCTAAAACTATTTTTAGAAATTTTTTTATATCTTTTATTTAATTCTTTAAGGGGTCGGTCTAAAAGCCCGTGAGGGCCAACCCATAATGGCCCAAATAATTTTTTCCAAAATCTGGTCCGTGTAAAATTATAAGACTAATATACCGGCCCAATAGTGCAGCCCATTTTTACAACTCTAGCTTTCAGCTTCCAGTTCCATCAAGTGAACTATGCTCGCAGAATCTTATAATTCTATTGTCAAATAATAATCTATAAATTGTAATTTTAAATCATAAATAAATCATTAGGCTCTAAGCATGTTATTTCATTTGACAAAAAATACAGTTCTTACGGCTGGATAGATTATCCCCCAAACAAACTTCATGTTTACTCCTCACTTTAGTATGGGGCCTTATTGTTTCAAGATGGGCCTAGTGTACAGCCCAAATTCGTGTATCGGAGGCCCGTGGTTGGTGTAGCACAGGTTAGCTTTTGTTTCATGAAAATGTTATCTTCAGAACTCACAATCTTGACCAGAGAAAGAATGAGATCAACTTTAATGTTAGAGTCCTTCTTTTCGCACCTCCGAGTCTCACATGCACCTTCTGACATACTCAATTTACCCCATGCTATTTACGATGCGAGTGTGTAAACAGCAAAAATTGGGAAAAAAGTGTTCGCTTTCTAGATAGCAAACTTTAGTTTGCTTTCTAGAATGCGAATCTTATAAAAAACAAAATTTTTTTTGTCTTCTACATCCTTCTTTCATCTTCTGTCAAATAATTTTGAATGAAGCACAGTGCAAGTTAAAGTGTGAGTCATCCGTCCACCTAATTTCCCATTTTCTGTCAAACTTATCAACTCTGGTAGCCTTGATACATGTATATTGTAAGTATAAATGTAAACTCGGTCATATCAAATAAAGTAACAATACAGTATAGCTATCTTTACGGTGTGTGTGGTCGATTGATAATATCACAACTGCTCTCGAGTGGCAAATTAAAATATCAAACCGCTCCAGTAAAAGTGTAAACTAAGTTCGCATTCTAAATAGCGAACTGTGTTTCCTTTCGCTTTCTAAGTAGCGAACTATATTTTAGTTCGCACTCTAAGTAGCGAGTGACAATATTTTATACTCAAACTGAACGTCCGAGCCCTCCATAAATGAAAAAATTATGAAAAAAGAGTTCGGTTTCTAGATAGCAAACTCAGTTTGCTTTCTAGAATGCGAACTACTTTTTTCATGATATTTTTCATTTATGGGGAGTTGCAGACGTTGAGTTTAAGTAGAAAATATTGTCACTCGCTACTTAGAAAGTGAAATTGCTCGCACTCTAGATGACGAAGGAATATTATGATCATTTCATAACGCGAGAAAAGAAATTTGGGGGCGCGAAAAGTACATCTCTTTGTGTTACTATAAAAATTTGGTCCAGAAACAAAATAAAAAATAGCACCTCCTATTATTTAAAAAGCCATTGTCAATTTTTTCTATCCAATGCAAATACTTTATTTTTGTTCTTAATAACTTGCTTTTAGTTGGTAACACCATAATTGGCCCAAGAATTTTTAATTTCTTTTTTTATCTCAACTCAAAATAACTTATAAAATATTTTAATTCATATTACAACCAATAATCGAATTCATATAAAAGAGAGAAAATGAATCATGCGACTGCCTTTAGTCATGTACTCCTGTCAATGACTTTGTTTTAGTAGGAAGGGCCGTCCCTGACTATTCGGAGACCCTGTTCAAATATTAAAAATTGGTCCTAATAAAAAAAAATAATTAAAAATTATTCTCTATTTAAATTATACATAAGAAACACACAAAAAATAATTATCATTATATATAACTTCAAAAAGAGACATGCTAATTTAAAATTTGAATGTAGTAGAACGATATTTATGGGTATAAATAATTAATCTATTGATACTCATATGATGTTTTATGAACATTAACAATATATAACTATTATTTTAGGGCTTTAAAATTAATCTATTAATACACATCTGATATTTTATAAGTGCAAATAATATATAACTAATATTATAAAACCTCAAAATTTTAAATTGAGGCCTAGAAAATGTAGCATGAGATAAGAGGCAACACATTATTAATTAACTTATTTTAGAATGAGTGATGTAATGTGGTAAAGCCCTCAATAATATGATTGCCATTGCATCTAAAATACTTGAGTACAATTGTACATGTATTAGTCTATAATGTCTATTTATAGGTGCGAGATGTATATTCTAAATACTATATTTTATAATTTTCATGATCTTTAATTGTTGGATTCAAGATATTAGTCTCTGCAGTTGCGACAAATGATATTCAGTTCAAACAAAAATTGATATGAACACAAACTAAAAATATTGAAGGTAATTAAGCTACAATAAAGAAGAACTGAAGCTATAGGATAGGACAGAAGCATAAAAGCTTAGCATAAAGACATTAACATGAGGCCTACTTTTCTGAATATTTATTTCAAACAAAAGGTCTATATGAAAAAGGAAACTGCAACTAAAAAATCAAAGCGACTAAACAGCTACAATTTGATCACGTTAGAGGCAACTCAGCCCCCATGATCTAAATTTCTCTTTGTGGCAAGCACAGTATGTAAAATCCAGAGCTTTATATATGAGTTTAATGAATAATTAACTATAGCTAGCTATAGTTACATCCAATTTTGGGTTCTACATATGTATGACTAATCACTACTTTTGGCACTTATTCAATGTGAAGCTAGCTAGTGTGTGTCTTTTGATGGAAATTGAATGCTAAGGGAGGGATGCAGTCACAGACAATTCTCTGTTTCGTCTTCTCATCAGTTAGAAGTGATGTAACCTTCATTGGTTCCTTTCCTTCTGGTTTGCTTGAAAATCATGAACTATATGTTTGTTGACTTGTTCCAAAATAGATCCAACTTCCCCTCCCCCTCACATGTATCTAAAATCGTCACAGGATTCAACTTAGTTTTCGTCAGAATTATGGTGACTTACTATAATTTTACACAAGCACAAAGTTTAACTAACTTTTGAAAAATCACTGTAGATTAACGTGGTTGTGACATATCCACTATGATACTAAACATACACTTATTCTTCTATGATTTTTTTTTAAAATGGACTATGGTAATTTGAACAAAGTCAATAAAGTCTAACAAATAATTATTTCAGCTAAAATTCAAACTCAGATACTCCCTCCGTTACAATAAATTGTCCAGATACATTAATTATACAATGAACAAAAAAAATACATTTTTGCATATATATTGTAATGGATTGAATACTTGTCATCGATTATTGAAACTCATTAAACATTTTTAATACTTCATCGGTCATAACTTAGCATAGATAATTGTCTCTAGACTACATGCACCTCATTCTTAAATATCCTTTACAAATCTTACACATTTGATATGCGATTCTCTGTTAGCTAGAGTCTTTTAATTTCCAACATCTCCTTTAAGTTCAAATAATCAAATGAGACAATCCATTTTTTAGCTCTATTTTTTTTTATAAGTGAAGATTTTAATAATAGGAGTATAAGAAATACTCAAGCGCAATTACAATGAGATTCTTCCTATATATGTTTAAGGGACATTGCATAATCCATGACCATGGTTAAAAATAATAAGTTTAAGAGACATGCGAGTGATAAAAAAGTAATTAGGGATAAAAAGAAAGTAACTTTTTCGTTGAAAACAATTTTTTTTATATTTTAGAACTTTTTTTTTTTGTTTCACTGCCAGTTGAATCTGGTTCGGGGGTCAGTTCTGACATCAAGTGGTTCCAGCCCCTTCCGATCATAGTTGTGGAGGATCAAACTGTACTCCCTACTAAGTTCAGCGCCAATCACCACTAAACCAACTAACAATTAATTTTTAGAAATATTTTTTGAACAGAGATTTTTAGAAAAATTAACCACACAAATTCTAATGTAATTTTATTTCATTAAATTTCTTTAACTAATACCCCGAAAGTATTAGTTAGTATTAGTTAATATTGTTCTATGTTTAATATAAGAATCCAATAACATGTTTGAATTTCTTTGTCAAAATCAACAAAATAAAATAAAATTGAACAACTCGAATATCATTAGCTGTGCATTGCATAGGTCATAGACTCCAGAGCCATTTCCATGCCAAAACGAAAAAGGCTTCATGCTATTTAATGTGTGAGGTCCTTTTCTTTTTCATTGATGTAGTGATAATTTTAACTTCTATATATAAAATTTATTCTCACATGAACTTGAAAATTAAGCTAAGCATAAATAATATGACGAAGTTTAAGGTTTAAACTTCATTGGCTCTACTGAAAAAAAAAAAACTTGAAGATTTATAAAATGTTCGCCCGAAAATCGTGGTGTAAGTATTCTCTTCTATCACTATTATAAATAAAATTACTACATATGCTAATTGAATAACTGATACTTCTGAGTTCTATAATACTTTATCCGATTCTTTTTATAAGAGACAATTCACTTTTTAAATTTTCATTCAATAATTGATGTATTTGGTCTATATCATAGCTTAAATACATTAATTATTGAATGAATTTAAAAAGTCAAGTTTCTCTTATAAAAAAGAACTTAAATTAGATAAATTAGTTATTTAAATTAGATAAATTAGTTATTTAAAGAACTTAAAAAGTCAATTTTATTTATACTAGCGATAGTTTTTTTTTATTCCCAATAATATGAAACATATATACGTTTTTCTTTTTCTTTTTAAAAGACAATAATGAACATATAAAGATTAACGGTATTCAATAAAAACGCATAAATCGTTAATCTTTATGTATCTCAATAACATATTAAACAATTTTAGATTTTTGTAAAACTCAACATAGATGATCTATACGATATAAACTTTCAATCCAACGGTGAATTTTGTAAAATTTGAATTCGTTAAAGCGTTATTGAGCGGTGTAACATTACTCAAATGTTACACCGGTGTAATTTGATCCCTCCCCTATATATATATATATATATATATAGGGTATTTCTTCCTAAATAAATATACGGATATTTTTTTTGGTAAAGACTTTTTCTGAATCTTATTGATCATTAGTTTATCATACAAAAATGAAGATTAATGAATTGTTTCATTTTCCCTACATATGATCTGTCGCTACTAAAGGTAACACTCTGAGCTTAAAATTTTCAAGTACTTGAAAGGAAGAAGCCAACATGATGAAGACAATTTCCTTTGGTTGCACTAGAGTTTTGAACACATAAGAGATTTTTGTTGGATACATTCTACTTAAAATTGTGATGGACCACAAAAAAAAGTAATAGATCATATATACAACAAGTTTTCAGATAATTGGGGTGCGGTCTTATTGCATGATTCTTCTGGCCAGGTTAATTTTGAAAACATCAAATGTGCATGTCACAAATCCTTCATAGTACCAGCCAGCTGCTAGCTTATTGTAGTGAAATTAGCTTGAGTGAAGTGGTCCATGAAATATCACCTGAAGATTTTAATGCTTATATATATCTTACTTTCTTATTAGGCAGTGTGTCTTCTTTTTCTTTCATTAAATCATTTTTGGCACTTTGTGGACAAGATAACTTTTAACTATTGTTTGTTTTTGCAATTTTAAATTCAATAAATCAATGTTTCATGCATGCTAGCTGCTCCAAATTATATATGGGTTTAGTACGTAGTTATTGTACTAATATTAAATTCAATATACCATTGTGGTTAGATTGAAGTCAATGACGGAGCCAGAAATTTTTAATAGTGGAGGCAACATATACATAAATCTGCACCATTAATTATATAAATAATATTTCATTTTTTAAGTATAATTATATTTTATAAATTGTTTTCTACTTTTATATTCTCAAAACGTCGAATAATTTTCTCATTATCAATGAAGATATTTCGCTTTAACCATAGAGATTTCAATATTGTTAACATAAGTTCAACAAAATATGTAATAATGTGTCTTCACTTTTTTTATCTGCAGACAAAGTGACAAATATCACTAAAACTCACACAGAAATAATATTAGTGTTGCGGTTGAATTAAGACTAATAGATGTGTTTACTTGTGTGCTGTCTTGAAAACAAATATAAATGTATAAGATGCAAATAAAAATTACAATAAGAGAAATATAAGCTATTGTGTTGAGTTATGTTTGTTTGAGTGATATGGATAACATTAGGTCTAAATATATGTATATGTGCTATATAGTACTAAATTTTTATTCAAAACTTAGTGAAGGCACATGCCCTCACAAGCTACAAGGTAGCTCCATCCCTGATTGAGGTTGATGTTAATTCAGCGAACTATTGTATGGACTATCTAGAATTTCTGAAATGACGTTTTTTTTCTCAGGAGGAACTTTTTTTGCTTAGTGTCCGGTTGATATGATGAAACTTTCATCTTGTAAATGGTTCCTAGGTAAAAACTCGAGATCTCCCTATTCCTTTTATAAGTAGGGTATGCACCATATCTTTTGCTGGAATCGATAGAGTATGTCGGGATGTTGACATGAATCTTCGTGAAGTCTGATTGAGTGGAAGCCTCTTTGAAGTGTCCTTAGTTCTTTTTGTGGTGGTGGCCATTTACAAGTGTTTAACTTTTTGTGCTCCTTCGAATATGAATATGTGTATTTTGAAATTCCTTAGGTGTTGACGGAGTGTACTTCCGGTACCACTTTATATTTTAAATTTTCTCTTATTCTTATTGTGTTTTATATATAATTTTATTTGCCATTAAAAAAATAAAAGTTCAAAGTCACTACAACAATATCACAATCGTGGAACCACATCAACCATATTTGTGTGTATTTTGCCACATTATCAAAGTAAGTGGCTTAGCCGCAATTTAGAACGGTTGGAATGAATCATATAGGTATGTTTAAGAAAAAATTAAGATGTTTATAAGTGAAGTGTTTGAGTCAATTCTTTGGAACTTGGGCATCCACACTTAAAAACACAAACTAACCGACTAATATGTCACAATCCAATTTGGCGTGTGCAATAATCCAACCATATGTTGTACTTACTTACTTACTGTCATTGTGTAGCTGTATTGTGTTGTTGTAAGTTAAACATTCATTATATAATTTTGCCTTTAACTTAAAAGATATCTCAAAAGGAAAATTAGCTACGTATAGTTTCTATCTAGGACTCACCTAGTATGCAGTGGTTATATTAATTAATTGACCCTTGAAGCTCTTTTAGTTGTACACACTCTTATCTCTGTAAACTGTACTGTAATTCAAATTCATTAATTCTCCATTTATAATTAGTGAAAAGGACTATGTATATGTCATCTATAAGATATAACAATTTTCAAAGAAAAAAGCAACACATATATGAGGTTATATAGATTGTAAAACCCTAATGATAGCAACCTTTCGTTGATGCTATAAGTCTAAGACTTATTTTCATCAAGATGGAGGTTTTGAGCTATTGTGGACTATACATCACTTGTTCTCAAGCTTTCCCTCCCCACTCTTTTTAGCACAATCAATAACTACACAAAATGTATACGTACCCTATGCCCTGTGTCTCGGTTTTCTTTCAGGTATAAACGTAAGCTTTCATTCTTAGGGCAACCTTTAATGATCAAAGATATATCTACCGGACATTTCATTGCCATCCTTGTTAGTTGTTTGATTTTTATTGCCAACCTTTTATGGTAATTGTTTCATTTTTATCATTTTGAAGGCTTGAGCCGAAGTTTTGAGCCCGACCCCTTTTAGTTGGCTAGCCCCGCTGAACTCGCTTAAAAAGTAGGGCGAGGCAGAGGCTAGGCGGGCCGACCCACGAGTTACATAAATTTTTTGTCTTTTTTTTTTATGTGAGATTGACAAAATTACTTAATAAAATACAACACTTATTTAAATTATTATTTAGATTTTCTTTTTATTCATTCATACCGGTTTAACGTTGGACTTATAATGGTGACATTGCTAGGTTTGTTAACTATGCTATAAGGTTTGTTAATTTGATGCTATATGTTGGTGTTTTATTTGTCTATCTGAATGAAGCTTCAAGCGTAGTTCTGGGGCTTCTCCTATACCCCGCCTACCTATATGGAGTGGAGGAAGATTTGGTGGGGAAGGTCATAGTGAAGTCAGCAAGCTGGAAATGGTTTTTCTCACAAATGTGGTTGTTTTCAATTTTTTTTAAATAATGTCAACATATTTCTTTGTAACAACACAAGTGTCAAAGAAAAATTAAATAAATTTGTTTGATGGGCTAACCCGTCAACTCACTCTTCCGCCAATAAATAGAATATGCTGTGATTTTAGACTCGGACACCTACATTGGCCCGACTCATCTTGTCTCATTTTTAAGTGGACTTAAACAGGGTGAAGCTAAACCGGACGGATTTGCCCGCTTTACCACCTCTACAACCTAGAACAACACTAATTAGCTAACAAATTAACCGATATTAGTATCATTTCATTTATCTATTAAAAAAACAGACACTAGCCCTACACATATCCACACTCTCATTTTAAAGTCACGAGATGGACTCTCTCATTGTTGATTGAAATAAATATGTGTGTAGTGATGGGGAAAGGAAGGTAAGAGAGAGAGATAGAGAGCGTAAAGAAAAGTGTAGCAGAAGAACTGATAGAGAACTTTCAAAGCTCTTTATCTTCTACCATCACTCAACTATAGCCTCTATTTCTTTTTGTTTTTCTTCCTATCTCTTTTTCAGTTGGTACCAACAATATCTTCACCATGTAGGTCTCTCGTCCCCCACTCACTACACCTTACATATTCATCATCATCTCCTCCTCTTCAACTACTACTTTTTTTTCTTTTTTCTCTTTCTTATATTATGACTTTGTTCATGTTTCCTTAATTTACAGGAGACAAGATGGAAATCCATTAGACCTTAACAATCTGCCTGATGACAACAACTCAAGTAGAGATCATCATGCTAAACAACTTCTTCCTAACACCACCTCCTTATTACAACCTGGTAATTTTAATTAATTAAACCCTTTTCGGTGTGTGTTTGGTATAATAGTGAGTATGCCAGAATCACAATGAGTCCACCGTGATACCAGATATAGGCTCAGTAATATTGATCACATAACCAAAACAAACAAAAAAAAAACTGATTTTTTTCTTCTTAAATTTATTTTCACAATGTCACACCATGGAAACAAAATGAAACACTAGGTCATGGTTTGTTTGACCATGAAACAGTAGTCATTTCTTCTTCTTGTTCTTAGACCTAGCTAGCCTTTTCTACTTGTTTGCAAACATGATAGAAAAAATGAAAAGGGTATTGTTGGTTTGGTCGGTAAAGTTATAGTAAATGAATGTGATGATGATTTTTGGGAATGAGGTATGTTTACTTTATTGTAATTTAATTTAATAAAGGTAAAAAGGAAGAATGGTCTGATCAAAGTTGGTTGAAATGGATATCATGGTTACAACAGTTACAGGTTATAAGGAAAAGGAAGGCGGCGAAGATGATGATGATGATGATGATAGAAAAGATGGGAAGGTGTATGAATGTAGATTTTGTTCCCTCAAATTCTGCAAGTCACAGGCTCTTGGGGGACACATGAACCGTCACCGCCAAGGTTAACTTTCTTTCTACTTTTTCATTTTTAATTCTACTTTTTGATTTGATTTGATTTGTGATTGTGTTGGGTGCAGAGAAAGAAACAGAGAAATTGAACAATGCTCGTCAGCTGCTCTTACTTAATGATCATAATCTTGTTGCTCAAGCTGCTCTTCACCTAGGGTATGCTCCCTTTTTCTATTGTCAACAAAATTAAGATCACAAATTTTCTATAGTTCATACCACCAATTTTTAAATATTCCAACAAAAATGTGAATTTCAATTTAATCTTAAAAATGCTTTTGCATGTATAATCTTTAAATCATGGGTCCTTTTAATTTTGATCTATAATTTTTTTTGAGCCATAAAATCCCCTTGAAATTTATTAAAAATAGTAAGTTCCTCGATTAAAATGGACTATATAGCCCCCTTGAATCACTTCACCTATACATGAATCTTTTAAAGGTCATTCTAACTTATTGTATAAGGGCATATGTTAATCGAGTTTCTATTGAAAAAATAGAAAGGTCGGTGAATAGCGGATCAGGATTTACTGCAATCTACAAATAATATACATCAGACAACTAAGATACATATGCATTAAAATGATTCTGCTCATTCATTAAAATTAGATAGTTAATATTATAATTGCGTTAACATAGTTACGGTAGACAATCTATTTCTTGCAAGAGATATACCCTAAGATCAAAAGAAAACCCAAGGTAAAATACAAAAGATGGGGCAACCAAAAGCATTACACCTCTAACTTAGGGTTAATTACATGCAAAATTTGTGGTAGTTCAATTGAGTACATTGTTAGTTTATATCACACTTAAAATTGTGGTTAAATAGTCATATCATAATCACAATTTTGATAGCGACTTGAATTAATCATATTTTTTTAATGTGAAATTAACCTGGTACTATAAAATAAAATGAATATTTGAATATCATTATTGTTCTGAAATTTTGTCCCATCAAATTAACTTCTTTTTTCTCATAGTTTTTTTTAAGAATGTTGTTGTTTTTCAAAGAAGAATATAATACTAGTAGTATACAAAATAATACTAGTAGTACATTGTTTGATTTGATACAATTTGTGAAATTCATTGATATTCAGATGTTATCCACCAATAGCAACAGCAGCAGGGTATAATCCAGCAGGTAACATAGGAGATTATCATCATCACCCAACAATGCCTCTAAGATTCCCAACATCCTTCTCTGCACCATCTGGTTCATCATCCTCAATCCACGTACCACCACCACCACAACAACAACAATATATATATGCTTCTTCACCTTCAAGGCCCACCATGTCTTACCCTACACATTTGATTCCTCAGCATCATCAAATAAATGATTACCACCGTATGACTCATCATGTTATTAGTAACAACAACAGCCACCACAACATGAACTATGTTGCTGCAGGTGCAAGTGGCGGTGAGTCAAGTTACACGTGCATAGGTGCACCAGTTGGACAAGGTTTTCCAGATAATCCTTCAACGATCAATCGGTTTCAAGAGTGATATATATATTTTGTGTTGTTATCATCATAAAGACGCATTATCTTATCTGTAATGTATCCAGAGAGAGAGAGAGATGATTAATTAATACTGCTATAAGAGGTGCATGGTGACAGATATACTAGCTAGCTAGGGTTATGAGTCATCATGAGTAAGGAGAGATAGCAACAAAAAACAGTAACTAGGGTTCCAGCTATAGCAGCTTTTGAGATCATTGACAACCTCAGCTACTTTGGCATGGAGCTGTGGGAATGTCTTTTGTATGTTGGTTGGTTCGGTACAATTCTCAACAAACAAGTTGGATATCAACTGAAACTTTGTGTCATCACTTCCTTTCCCGTTCCCAATTACCAACAAAACTTTTTTATTTTAGGGTCATGCTAACCGGTAACCGGTGTCCCGGAACATTTGATTAAGGAAAACAAAAAAAAAAGTTTTAAATTAAAAATAATATTTTTAGACTATTGAGGAGTTGATTGCACAAACTCAAATGCCATATTATTATATTTGCTTCCTTAAATAGTATCCCAAATATACCGTTTAACATTTTCCTTTATTTTATACTCCCCCGATCATATATCTGGTCGTATATATAAACGTAGATTAAATATATTAGTTATTGAGTTCGTTTAATGATTAATATATTGGATCTATAATATACATTAAAAACATTGGTTATTGAAAAAATTTAAAGTGAATTTTTACTTATGAAAATGAGAAAATATATAGTTTCTTACATTTGTACTATTTCTGTTTCATTTTCTAACTTTTGTGGTTTCACACTTCTTTTTTCCTAACTAAAGATCCAAAAATGTGAAACTTCTTCCTTGCTATCACTCTCTCTGGTCAAACCAAAATTAGAATATTCTAGTTTCTTGATATGCTCATGGTGTCAGTGTCAAACTATGCTTGCACAATTAAGGTAATACCGCAACAAAGTCGAGTACTCCAGCTGAGTGTTTCCGGTATTTATGTATAGAATATTTTAAACAAACAATCAATCAATCATGCCTACTATATCAAACAAATTTCTTCTTAACGCTATCAAGAATGGAAGTTACTCTTTCCACCAAACTTCCTTTATGCTTGTGAGTAAATTATATTTTAAAAAATTAATTAATTACTCACCTTAAAATATGTCCAAATCTTTTTTTAAGCTCATGTTTATGATGTATAAGTGAGTGAAAGAATCTTCTCTCAAGAGTTGTTTTTATAATCTTCTCGATATTTAAAATAGTGGCGGATTGAAGAACTACAATCGCCCAGAAGTTGGATCTCCTCTGCGCCGAACTCAGCCAAATTTGGATGAAGGCCCAAAAACGTCTTCTCCCGACCAAAGTTTAAGAAAGTTGGCCTTCTGTAACGGTCGGTATTGGAATGATTAATATTTACTGTCAATTTTGGCTTTTCACCCGTTATTCCAACAACTACTAATGGTTTTGGCTACGCATTGTAGACTATATACATACCTTCTCACGTAGAAGGATAGAGTACATTATCTTAACTCTCTAAAACCTTCACTTCACACATAAACTGACTTGAGCATCAAAGTGTGTGCATGTACTACCCTCTCAGTTGTAAGTATACTACTGTGGAACGCAGTCAGTCGCGTCAATTAACGAGGAAAGATCATTCCAATCCAAACACACTTCAAAATATTATTTCTTTGCTTAATAATATTATCAATTCGTAAGTCTTCAAAAAAATATTATCATCAGTAAAGAAAAAATATTATCAATTTCTCATAATGCATGGTAACACCATTGCACATTAAAAAGAAATTATTACTCATGCCCAAATTTAGTTATACTGTATTTGATTTTAAAACGGTTTATAGGACATGACACAATGGGGTCAAGAGACCGGGAAAAAAATTAAAAATTTTGCCCCCCACTAAACCACAAGATAATTTTGCGTCTTCTGTACAAGTTGTCTAAAACATCAAAACAATATTTTGAAAATCAAACATTGTACATCACAAAATATGTTCAATACCTTATAAATTGTCGTGTGTTATATACTGTTTTGTTTAGTACTTATTTTTTGCAAATCAAACGTACTAGAATTATTACTCCCTCCGGTCCTTTTTATAAGGATCAAACCACTTTGAAAAAATCACAGAGACCAAGGAAGCACATTGTACATAGCTATTTTTTTTCTATAGTGTACATAACTATTTTCATTTAATACTCTTATAAATTTAAATTTATTCCATGTATACCTCTACCTAATTACTCTTAATTCAACTAACTTACTTATTTTTAATATTATATTTTAAAATAAATAAGTGAAATTAAACACTAAAACATTTGAAAATTGGTGAAATTTTTTTATAAAGAAACAAAAAAAAATTACTTATATTTCTTATAAATTACTTTTATTTCACATAAAAATGCTATTTATTAAAATGTCATTTTTTTTTTTGACGGAATTATTAAAATGTCATTAGGTTCCCAACTTCCTTACATTAAAAATTATTGTTGTCTCAAATAATCCAAAACCCATATATTGTAATAAAAAAATCGAAAAATTTAAAGAATTAAATATAACTTGACTTGCCAAAAAGCTAAACCAAAATCACATTAGATTCAAATCAGAGGGATCAAAATATGCATATAATTTTTATTTTTTTACTGAGTGTGGCTATTATTGTTTACTTGGGCTTTTGATTTGATATTTGGTTTAGGCCTGTTCACCTGTAACGCATTGTTCCAACGTTTAAAAAAGCCGGAAGGCAATGGGCTTTTAACTTTTTTTTGACAGTTGTACTTTTCGCATCCCCAGATTTCCTTCCACACCCCCTAAGGCTTTGTTTGTGAGTTTGAAGGGAAGGGGAGGGGAGGGCTTTGGAGGGAGAGAAATAGAGAGAAAATTAGGGAAATCTTTTACATTTTTTGAGAAAGTATTTTTTATAGAGAATGACAAATAAATACTTATGATTAATATATTATGAATTTAAGAATATTATAACAACATTAATTAAATTTGAAGAATTCATATAAACCCTCCAAACCCCCATCCAATACAATTTTTGAGTTCCACCAAATTGGGGGGTTTTGTGTTATGAAGAAAAAATAACCCTCCAAACTTCTTCCCTCCCAAACTTCTCTATTCCTTCCACTTGTTTCTTCCTTTTTTTCAAAATCATTCCCTCCCCTCCCCTTCAAACTCGCAAACAAAGCCTAAATGACCATAATACTCTTCGCCATCTAGAGTGCAAGCAAATTTCACTTTCTAAATAACCAGTGACAATATTTTATATTCAAATTGAACGTCTGCACCCCTCATGAATGAAAAAATCATTACTATCTAGAAAGCAAACTCTTTTTTTCATTCATGGGGGGTGTGGATGTTCAGTTTGAGTATAAAATATTGTCACTCGCTACTTAGAGTGCAAACTGAAACAAAGTTATTATATAGAGAGCGAACGGAAACACAATTTGCTACGTAGGATGCGAACTCAGTTTGCACTTTAATTAGTAAACCTGATACATTAATATTAATTATTACTCCATATTCCTAGTATAAATCGACATGTAATAAATTGTAGTTATCTGCATGATATTGGACCCACATGATATATCACATTCACTGTAAATATTACCAAGATACCCCTGTTGGCTTCTTAAGTAGCAGATTTTATGTTTAAAATCTAAAAAATTTCATGTTAGAAGGGTGTTTTTTTTCAAAATTCTCATTTTTATAAGAATAAGAATTTTGTTGTTGCATGTAGGGTGTTTTTCTCTTTCTTTCTCAAATTTGGTATTTATATAAGGGACAAAAATTTCATGCAGGATGTTTTCATCTAGGATATTACTCATTCTTATAATGTCTACTATTTAAATAGCGAAAAAGTAAAATAGACATCATTAGAACGCACGAAAAATTAGTAGATTAAAAAAGTCAAAATCTATTTCAAATGTTTGACGTTGATCCAATTGGTATATCGATTTAAATCCAACATAAACTTCCAAGTTCTTATGAGGATGGTAAATAAATGAGTAAATTACACTACTCTCTTCTCATAAATGTTTATGGTCTTATACTACTCTTTCTTTTTATGTTAAAGTATAAAGATCATTTCAATTAGTGCTAGTGTAAAAAATTATTTACATATATATATTCAATTGTTATAAAATTTTAAGAACTAACTTAAAAATGTAATATTGTAAGAAGGGGAGTGGTTATGGTGCATAAGCTTTTTCCTTATGTACCGTGCATAAATAATGAAAATTACTTAATGCACCCCCCAGATTGCTCAGCGCACCCCCAGATTACTTAGCGCACCCCCAAATTTCTAATGCACCGCCTAAAAATATGGGGGTGCGCTAAGTAATTTGGGGGGTGCACTAGAAATCTGAGAGGTGCGCTAAGCAATTTTGGGTATTTATGCACGGTGCATAAACATGGCTTATGCACCATAACTTGTGCCTTGTAAGAAGTATCCTAAAAAAGATCATATTTTAAGAACTATCTTAAATAAAGCTGTAAAAGAGTTTTACACAGTAAATATATATAAAATAAATTCTAAAAAATATACTCCCATCCACACATATGCCAAAAATAATATAAACAATTACACTCTCTTGTCCGTCAAAAGATGATTGAATTATATTACTCTATATTAGAAATCTAGAATCTTGTTCCGTGAACTTAGTTCAATTGGTTGTACATTGCATTATATATGCAGGAGATTAGGGTTCGAAGTCGAACCCCGATCATCCAACTTTTTAGCCACTAGGCTACTTGACAAAAAAAAATCTAGAATCTTTTTCTTTTTATTTTGACACCAAACCATTTTTCTTATCAGCTGCACTCACCATTTTGTTAAACACTTTAATTCATTCTAATATAATAAAAATTCTAATGCATATTTTTTCACTATTTTTTATTCAGAATTTCATAAATACACTTTTAAACTTACTATAAACTAGTATTAAACAAATCAACAACACAAGATACAATAAAAATACTTGATAAATTGCTAAAGATGAAGATCAATGGATCTTGCTTCTTTAAAATGGTCGTGATTAATTTTATAGTAAAAAATGTGTAATATTAAACGCCAATTAATAAATCAAATGTAAATATTGTCGGTATATCTCAACAAATTGTTATATTCACAAATTTTGAGTTTTTTTTTTACTTTCCTCATTTTAGAGGATCCAAATATATTTTTCAACTGTTGAAACAAGTTATTTTATTTTCATTTAAAATGTTGTCTCCATAATAATATGATTCAGTTCATAAGGAAGGATATTGCAATATGCAGAATCAAAGTTTAAATTTGAGATTTTCCATTTATTTATTTATTTATTTTAAGAGGTGAAATTTTAATCACTCGACTCTTAAAAAACTAAATAAAACCATCATTTTTTTTCAATTTCTTTTTTATATTTTAAAAATATCATCTACGATGCTCAACAATCTTTAATACTACTATTTTTGTATTTGATCATACTGAAAAAGAAACAGAAAAAGTAATGGGCTACATCTAGGTACGTACACACATATGTATCAGATCACAAGTCTAAATGAATTTGGGCTATCGGGGGGCCAGAAATGGCTTCATCTTGTCTTTGTCTTCCAAAGTTCTAGCCGTGAAGGAGGTTGTTGACTTAATTAATTGAATGGCATTCTTTAATTTTTATTTTCTTTTTCTTTTTTTCTTAATAAAACATTCGACATCTGATCTATAGACCGACTAATTGAGGAATTAATTTCACTCTCCATGGACAGACGGGAGCCCGGTTAAAGTTAGAGCATTTCAAGAAAAAAAAAATCAGAACAAAACTTTTATGGACTAATTCAACAAGTGTCACATAATATTCTTAGTTAGTCCGAATAAGTGTCACTTAGTATCCGACATGTATTTTTCATTATTGACGGTGAGTCGAGTATCTTATGTACTTTAGCATATATTTATTTGGTGACATGCCAATTGTACTTATTTCGATACAACAAAATAGTTTCAGATTGTTTAGTAATCAAAACTAAGGGTTATTTGTAAACAACACCTGCACTTTTTAACTCAACAAGACACCTTTTATAAATAATAAAATCGTGTAGCTCACACAAGGTTCAAAATGAACTATACCTCAAAAATGCATTATTGTAAACTTGAGGTCGAAACATTGATGCTAGAAGGAGAGGGAATAAACTACATGTCGTTTAACTCCTTAATTAGATTGGGGGTTCTTGTTCTGTTACACACTAAAAGTAGTTTATAAATAACACCAACCCTAGTTGATATAATGGCTTGTCTTTCACAAATGACAAAACTAAAATTTCACACAAATGCCCAAGGAGGACATTACCATAAAAACGAAGTGATGTAAACTATACGTTGAAATATTAATACATAAATGAGGGACATCAACAATATGCCTTTTATCCTCATAACTTTGACTAGAGACGACTGTTCTAATACACAAAAATAATCTTACATTGCTTAAAAAACCAAGGTTAAAAATTCCAATTAACTATGTCTTAAGCACACTTTCTTTTTTTGTTTGGAATATACTAAGTACTAGTACTCTTTTTGGTTGAAACTAACCATTGTCTGGTCATGACCTAATTAACAAACGAATCAACATAAAATTTGGACAAATCAGTCAAATAAAATTCTATCGGACAAATATACCGCAACAAATCAAAATCAAAGTGAAATAGTTTTTTGACTAAAAGTTTGAAATACAAATAGTAAGATTGTAGGCGGTCCCGTAGGGTGTCACTAATGAATAATAAATATAACTGACTTGCCTTGGTCTTGAAGAATGGAGCATGAGATCCGACCGATAAAAATTGAAAATGTGAAATGATCTCTTTTGCATTCTCTTCAAGTTTAATTGTACTTTCTGTCATTTAAATTTTCAATTATGCGATTTGAACAATTCTTAGATAGGCACAAACCTAAGAAAAATGTATTTGGGCACACATACATACATAAGAAAAAATAAAGTTTAAATAAAGTAGTCACATCAATAATTTTTTTTATCTTTTAATTTTTTAAAATTATGTGTGTGTGCCTAAGGAATATTGATTTAGGCTTGTGCCTATACTAGCATTTCTCATGCGATTTTGTAACTTTTATGATTTTATAGCCTCCATAACATTTTAAGAGAAATACATGTGCACAAATCCAAATATGATTTGTTAGGCACACATACAAGAAATAAATAAAAATAATAAAATAATAGTTAAAGTGATATGAATTGATTTGATAATTTTAATTTTTTTAAAATATTTTTTTATTTGTGTGTGTGTCCAAATCTTGTGTTCAAATGTTTGTGCCTAAGCAAGTGTTGCTCACATTTTAATTAAGTTATATTGACGTGACATTTTGTCTTGTTTTTCATATTATATAATTTTAAATTAAGCTAACAATGAACTGCCCATTAGTATCACACATCCACGACCATCTATCTTTCAACAAAGACATGATTTTCAACCTTAAGATAATCATCAAATCCTCCATTAATTGCTGGTCCAAAACAATGTATAGAAATACATGTGTCCTGTGAGTCTAACTCATTTGCTAAGAATATTCTATTATATATGCAGCGTGCGTGGTTCAAATTCCGGTTATCCCACTTATCTATCTTTAAGAGTGAAATTTCTAGCCGCTACACTATCTAACCCATAAAAAAATAATACTTTGCCGCCCCTTATAATTTAACTCAGTTAAAGTAAGAATATTGCATTACACATGTAGAGGTTATAGTTCGAACTAACACTTCATTTTTCACCTGAATATATTATTAATTTAGCTCAACCTAATTTTGTTTTTTACCAGTAGTCCCGAGTTTCTTTCTAGCCACTGCTCATACTTTTCAATTTGTAGTTTTATTTTCTTTCCTAGTGACCTATTTTTTTTGTAATCGGTTATGAGTATCTCTTATACTCGCCATACTTTGATTTTATGAGCACTTTTTTTAACATAATATTTATCATTAAAAAAATAAATTAGCTCAACCTAATATATTTCAAATTCAAAATTTGATATTCTTGACAATTTCCTGAACCGGTTGTAAGTGGCCTAGCTAGTTGCTATACTTCCGAAGAATTGAACAAAATTTATGTTGGATTTATTGCCTTATTAATTATAAACTCAAGAATGGACCACCTAAAAAGTAATCATAGTATATGTACACACTTGCAAGAAAAATTTCAGATAGTTGGGCGCTCGTTCATTGCATGATACTTTGGTCCAAATTTTAAAAAATATATCAAATATTTATATGTCATGACTAATCCTAATCCTTCATATATATAGTACCAACCAGCTAGTCAAGGGCAGCTTCAGTAGAGTGGTCCATGAATTCACCTGATTTTAATGCCTACCTCTCTCTTAATTAGGTAATGTCTTTTTTTCTTCTTTATAACCATTTCAGGTGTGTGTGTGTGTGTAGGGGAACCAAAAGTAACCACTCACTAGCTTGTGGACAAATAATGAGTTTATAAATATATATCATTTTTTGTTTTTTTACCATTCCAAAATCAAGAAGAAAACTAATTGGTTCCAAACTAGTTACAATGTAACCATCTAGTTAAGTACCCTTTTATTTATTTATTTTTTTAAGAAGAAAAGAAAATAATATTTTATAGTAACCATCTAGCTAGCATCAAAAGCTAGGAACAAAGAATAAAATGATGAATGTGTTAAAACAAGAAAATCCAAATGAAGTATGTATATATATAATTTGTTGAGTTGATATATATATTGAAAAGGACTATGTACATGTAATCTAAGAGATATAACAAGTTTTTGAAAGAATAAAACAAGAAAAGTGGGGTTAAGTGTATCTCCAAGTTAGATTGCAAAAACCCTAATGATAGATACACTGATAGCAACCTTTCTATGAAGCAAGTCTAAGTCCCCTGGGTAGAATTTTACACCCAGAAAGGAGGCATTGTGCTATTGTGGACCATACATGACCTGTTTATCAAACATGTCCCCCCTCTTTTAGCAGAATAACCACGCTAAATGTCTCTACGTACCCTATGTCTTGTCTTCCTTTCTTTCTTAGTATAAATGCTACTCTCTTTACTTCTTAGGGCAACCCAACCTTTAATGCTCAAAACTTATATCATGTACTATACACATTACTTCCTATTCTTTGGAAACTATTTCCTTTAATTTCACTTATTAATTATTTTTTATTGAATTTAAACATTTTTTTATGACTCTAGGGGTGAAATAACTATATCAAGAATTGGTACATACATGAGTCATGACTAGTACATATACTCCAAGTTAATTTTGCATTTCAAAATGTTTATACTATTTATAACAAATTAATAAAAATCTATATTTCTTAATATATTATAATGTTTCCTTACCAACTAGGATGACACTTTTGCCAACCTTAAGTCAAGCATATAGTTATGGATATATCCAAAAACTCCTGACTAAAATAATTATAGATATACTTTATTTATCTCTTGGCGAAACTTTAAATTATTGGACTCCTAAAAACCATAGCTAGGTTAAAGCAACATGAAATGGAATAATCCATTTGTGCCGGATGCATATGGAAAAACATTTGCAAAGAGGTATCAACAAATCTCAAATTGATTTGGGGTGTTGCCTAATGCGTGATATGCGATATGCGGGTGACATGTTAGTTTGTTTGTTTGTTGTTTTTTTTTTGACAGATTTTTTTTTTGTTTGTTGTTATTTCGGGTTGTTTGCACATTGTTATTCTCCTTTTATTTTATTTTTTATTTTTATATTACCTCGAGTATTTCTTGTACTCTTTGTAATCTCTTGGTTTTCATTATGAAATACTCTATTCGGATTTTTTATAAGAAACAAATAAATGTCTGAAATAAATTTTCATATAAAATTAATCAAATAAATCAGAACCGTTCGATCTATTTTATGTGGATATAATTGTTTACTACATGTAGCAGTGACAACATGTAATCTAAACGCAATGGAGTAGTATATATACTCCAATATTTGCCAATATTAAAAATAAAAAATTATATGGTCTTATATTCCTTTGTATCATATCACTTGGTTTCTCAAGTCTCAACCAAACCAGACGAAGCTGGCTAGCTAGAAATTAGCAAGTATCTGATTAAGCTATAGCTATAGAGCAAGTCTTCACTTTCACACACTCACTCTTTTTAAAGTCACGAGAAACCACTGTCCTATTGTTCATTCAATTTTGTGTGGGGAGAGAGAGAAACAAAAAAAAAAGAGAGAGAGAGAGAAGTGGTGGCAGAGAAACTGATAGAGAACTTTCAAAGCTCTTTATCTTCTACCATCACTCAACTATAGCCTCTATATTTCAGTCTCAAACTGAAAGTCTCACAAATTTTGTAAAAAACTCTAGTTTTATCTTCTCTTCTAAAAGAAAAAAGAAAGGGGTGTTTATCTCATATCATTTTTATTTTTTCACTTCTTTCTGTCTCTCTCTGTCGGTACCATCATCATGTAGGTCTCCCCCCCCCCCACTATTACTACTACACCTTCTCATTCATATTTATCATCTTCTTTAATAACTCATTAACTTTAACTCTCACAAACTCTCTTTATATATTTGTTTGTTCCTTTTTCAGGAGACCACAAGGAAATCCATTAGATCTTAACAATTTGCCTGATGATTACTCTAGAGATCATGGTAAACAAGTTCTTGAAGACACTGATCCACCCGGTAATTAAACTTTCTTTAGTGATCATTTTTCTAATAGAAAAATATATATATTTATAAATAAAAATATCAAAACATTATACTAAAATAAAACTTGTTTGTCTTATAGTATTATACTAATATTCTATAATCACATACTACCATGAAAGAAAGGTTTATAGTTTCCATAGGAAACAAAATTGAAGACTGTCATTTTTTGTCATCCCCATGGTATATTCTTTGACCATGAAACAGTGCTCAATAATTACATATGTTTTTTTTATTTTATTTAATATTATTTTTTTTATTTGGTTTTGCTCTCTCTTATTAATTTTTTTTTGAATGGCAATAAATAAATATTTTAGTTATATATTTTGTTATGTGTAAATGGGAATTAATTAATTAAGGAAAAGGAGTGTGTCATGAAAGTTACTTAAATTGGATATATTTGTTTTGTTTGTTTGATTAATGGTTGAGTGCAGCAGGTTGCATCAGGAAAAAGAAAAACGGCGGGAAGGATGGAAAAGAAGAGTGTGGGAAGGTGTGTGAATGTAGATTTTGTTCCCTTAAGTTCTGTAAATCTCAGGCTCTTGGGGGACACATGAACCGTCACCGCCAAGGCTAGTAGACTTGTTCTTTTCTTTATTATTATCTTTACAATAATAATAATAATAATAATAATAAAAACTTTATTTACAAGTTATATCACAAAATACAAAAAATTAAATGTTTGAGAGAAACATTACTACTAGTTGTTAATGATTTGTCCTTGTTGAAACATTGTCACTTGTCATTTCAAACACACAAAAAGTTGTTAATTGCTGAAAGAAATTCTTTTTTATGAAAGGAATATACTACTAGTACTAATATTAATGTTGTTGATTTGAAAGGGCCTTTTTCCTTTGTGTTTTGATTTGATGTGTAGTTAGTTGTGTTGTGTTTTGGTGCAGAGAGGGAAACTGAGACGCTTAACCATGCTCGTCAGCTAGTCTTCCGTAACGATCATAACCAGCTTGCACCACAACCACCTCCCTCTCACCTTGTAGGGTATGTATTTTTTCCAATACACCCTCAATTTTTATATTTTTAAATCAGATACATCAACTTTTATCATATCTAGAACACGAGTTATTAGTACAACTCTGATAGAAATTGAACCAGATACATCAAACTCTAACCTAAGTTTTAACACAAAATCATATTATTGTTGCTGTAATTTTGTTAAACTCGTGATTTCATACATGTGTACATAATATATATTCTCCACTTCAATTTTTTAACCTTATAAAATTTGGGATAAATAAGTAAATAGTCCTATAGTTTTTCAGAATTTTGTTTTTAGTTTCTAAATTTTTTTTCGCACTTTTTGATCCCTGAAAAATTTTCTATCACAACTTTTAGTCATACTTTTAATCAAACTCTCGTATATTTTCATATTTTGGAATGATTTTTTATAATCATGTTTATAATATTATAAGAACATTTCCGATAAGAACTTATAATTTTTTTGTATTCATGTTGACTATTTTTAATCAAACTCTTATATTTTGTTTGTTTATCTAGGAAATTGTTAGTAATTTATACTGCAAATTATTGATTCATATATTTCAGATGTTGTCCACCACCACCAATAGCATCAGCAGGCTACATTCAAGCAAATAACATGGGAGATCCAACAATGCCTTTAAGATTCCCAAGATATTTCTCAGGCTCATCTTCCTCAACTCATATTCCTCCTCCACCACCGCCGCCACCACAACCAACTCAACCATATCTCTACACTTCACCTTCGCGACCGGTGTCTTTCCCTACACATATAATTCCTCAGCATCCGATGAACGAATACCATGTCGGTCACGTGATGAGTAGCAACCACCACCAGCAATATGGAGGACTCCAACACATGAACTATGTTGGTGGAGCTGGTGGTGGTGAGTCAAATTACACGTGCATAGGTGCACCGGTTGGACAAGGTTTTGTTCCGGGAAGTGGTGGCGCCGAGAAAGGTCAAAATCATCATCATCAACAACATCAGGATCAAGATGGAACTTTGAATTGGGGAAGGAGTACCTACTCAGGAACACAGCATCGTTTGGATACTCATAATAATTCATCGATCAATCGGTTTCAAGATGGCTTCTAAGAGATTCTATGTGTGATTGTGTTCTGTTGAAAGATAACAACAGATGCAGAGGTTGTGATGATGAGTCATAAGACAGAGAATGGTTTTTATTTTGGTTTTTATGTTAATTTTTTCTAGCAGTAACTAAGGACAAGTACATCATTTACACTCTCAGCTACTTTGGCTTGGAGCTGTGGGATGGGATGGGATGGGATGGGATGTGGGAATTAACAAACAACAAGTTTGATATCAACTGAAACTTTCCAAACACCTTTTTGCATTTTAATTCTCTCTTCCTTTTGCATGCCAATTAAAACCAACATTTCCTTTTCTTTCAATATATCTTTGTGTTGACTTCTACTACTATTGTATTTGATTTTCTGATGGCCGTTGGATTGAGATTGGACGATTTAGATTTTAAGATTAATGATTTAGAGTTAAATAAATAAATCGAAACTTAATTGGTTTTTGCATTGTCCAAATTTTAATCGATGTGCTAGCCGGGTCAATGCATCTAAATTTCCTCCATTTTACTCTCACTATTTAATTATTCGAATTAAATTTAGAATTTTCTAGTTGTTTGGAACTGAATGTTGATTGTCTGTTGTTGCAAAACAACAAAATTTGCCACAATAAGCAATCACAACCCTTAATTGCAATATGAACGGTTGAAATTAGATTTAGTAAAATTAAGTAAAAGAAACCTCGGCCGACCATTTAAATTGGACGATCCTGAATTATTATAGCGGTCTGCTGTAACAGTGGGGAATCTTTTTCCGTTTGGAATTCTCTTGAGTTGAAACTTGACATGACAGCCAAATTGTTGAATATAACTTTTCTTGTTTTCATACCGCCATGAGATGATTTTGATTTTATCCACCACCTCTTGAATATATATACAACTTGATAATTTGAAAACTATATAGAATACCTTGTAAATTTGTTTAATTTATGCATATAATAAAACTAGTACCTAAGAAAAAAACAACTACTCATGGTGTCAGATCAGCTCGAACAGCTTCTCCCGAATATTGAAGCAGCTTTAAAGGAATATATACTTCCAGCTTCCTAAAGTGAAACTAGGTCTTCAACATTATTGTATATACAGTGAAACACGTGTAAATGGATTGAATTTCTCCTCTTCTTTTCATTACTTCCATTCATCATCAGACATTCTTTTACTTTTATTTGTTGGAAATACATGCAATCTGTTTTCCTTTGTAGGTTGAATTAATTCTCCATATAGAATTTTATGCAAAACAAAACATATATCAATATAAATATATATAAGCCTTATAAAAGAAATCAAGGGCTGGAGTTGGATTCATACACGCAATAACTGCTTTTGGCGGTCTGATCCAATTTTAAGAGCCGAGATCAAATACTATAATAGATTATTAAATTTATATTACATAAATTTAAACCGTTGAATCATAAATCAACGATTTAGATTAACTATTACGTGCAACTGCGTGCTACAACAGTCAATCCAAATCTGAAATCAAGTAATCATTAGTAATTTTTTTGGTACAAAAATTACAACAATCTAAATTTACATCTTTTCTTTTTAATGGCAAATCAATCATAAGTTATTCGTGGGTAAATGACATTTATCCATGGCAAAGTCATCGGCAATGTAAACAAATCCATGACTACACCTAGGTTTTCTTGTATTGGTTGTGAAGTGCAGTACTACATTTGGATTCAAATATAAATAAAAAATGATTTTTTAGATTTATTAATTATTTAATATTTAAAAAATTGTTTTTTTATATATTTAAAATTGAAAGGAGTATAAAATTAATATGTAAATTATATTTATAACCTCATAACATACATTTAGCAGATCAAACGGACCTACAATGAACACCTATAATTTAGATAAAAACTAAACTATAAAATTTGAACAAAATTATGGGGAAAATACTAATATGGTCACAACCATTTAATCACACCATTTACTCACACACAAAAAATACATATTATTTAATTATTTTGTAAATATATCTTATTTAATGATTTTATCTTTCTAACTCTTTCTAAATATGAAAGTGTGATCAAATAAAGAGTCCAAATTAGTGTGACCACCTAAATCTTTCTAAAATTACGGTGCTTGTTTTCTTTACCATTTTTTTTTAATGGCAAATACTCTCTCCGTCCCAATTTAATTGACACAGTTAATTGTTGTGATATGTTGCTTTGACTTTATTTTTCTACTAATAAACAAAAATAAATATTAGCATATAAGATGTTGTTTGATTTGTCTCGATGAATATTTTCAAAATATCAAATTTTTATTATTATACAATTAAAAATATTAATCATCAAAGTTATGCATCGGCATGCATGAAACAGTCAACTGTGTCAATTAAATTGGGACGGAGAGAATAAATAACTATATATATAACTGATAAAATGGACAGCGTACAAAGCAGAAATACTAAAAATACTCAAAAAACAAAATAAATATATACATGAAAAATATCAGAAAACTCTAGAAAGCAATAAACCACCGAAGCTACCCAACATAGTCACCAAAAAAGGGTTGTTTCGTTTACCACTAATTCAAATATATATGATGCCTGGTAGAGATAGTTATGGATTTTTTTTTAATTATAAAATATTATATTTGTGCTTTGAAAAATAGTAGTATTACAGTATTTCCTCCTGCCTTAATTAGAAGCAAATGTCACTTTTGAGATACATTGAATAACTAATGTATCTAGTCCACTTTTTAGACTAGTTACGTTAGTTATTCAATGTATCCAAAAAGTGACATTTACTTATAATTAAGGTCGGAGGAAGTAGCTTATAATATTTTAATAATACTATAAAAAGTATGGTAGATCTTAACCATTTATTTACTTATTTTCTTTCTCTTCTTAAATATTTTTTTATTCTTTGTAATTTAACAATCATTGGATTAAGAAAATGAGAGAAAATTAGAGAGGATCCAGATCCAAATTTTTCATCTCACCAGTTTCATTTGGTTTGAAGACAGTTCAATCTCGTTAGGATATTTTTATTTTTATAGTACCACATACTTGAGAGAGTCTATTATTAATTAAAAATTTGAAGTACTACTAATAGCTAGCTAACCTTTTAAAATGTTTACAATTACCCTATACTGAGGTAGCTCTAGCTAGCTGAAGTGATTAGATAGAACCCAAAGTTACTACTGAAACATATTTCAGGCGGCCTAACAAGCATAGCTTGAACCATAGACTTAATCCATTTTTGGCCAAGCCACGGCATGCATGAATGTGGGGACAGATATTAGTACTCGAGGTGCTTAAAAGTGCAAAATTTGATTTGCCATTAGAAAAAGTGAAATGTATCTAGGGGTTTTTTTTGGTAAATTATTCACAATTATTCAAATGGTAATCTATATCTCTCCCATACTTTCAACATTTCAATTTATAAGTAAAAAAATTAATTTTTTTAAGATTTACTCTAAGTATTCTTAAATTGTTATGTTTATATTTTAATAAGTGGAAAATATTTATAATTTTGGACATAGAGAAGAAAAATATTTATATGGTCAGACACATTTTGTTACTCAATGTAATCACACTTACATATAAAAATACATATAGTTTAATTATTTAACAAATATGTATTATTTATTTATTTATTTTCTTTTTTTTTATATTTTATTAAATATGTATGTGTTAATAAATTAAGTGAACAGATCCTTTGGGCTGAGCACAAAATCGAGACCGGACTCAAAATTGATATAGCCGACAACACGTTAAAGTATTCGGTCGGGGCGGATCAGGTCTCGAGTCAACAATTACAAAAAATTGACCATGATCGATTGCATACTAGCGGATGCGGGTCTTTAAAATTCTATATTTTCATAATTGAAAACGACCAAACAACCATTAAAATGCAAATTAATTTTTCTCCGTCTTTCCCTACTCTCTCTGTATACACTTCACTTTGCTATTTTTCCCCAAAATCGACCCGTTCTACTCGCCATCGTACAACGCGACATCCAAACAACCGAAGATATAGTCGGTCAAAATTCATTCCAAATTAAATAATCAAAATTTTTATCGGTTTGGTAATTTTTGACCCAAACCCAACCGATACTTAGCCTACAAATCCTTATGACCGCCTAAAACTAGCTAAAACTACCTCAATAGAGAGTATTAATATTAAATAGACATGTACTAGTACTAGTAGAGTATTTAGGAGCTACTACTACAAGACAAAGAGATACGGACAGTGATATCAGTGAAATGAAGCGTACCTAGCTAGCAATATTAAGACCTAAGCTAAGCATAAGCTAACATGTGAATGTGATCTTTGAGACATAATTAATGATGGCTAGTTTCAGTTGAGAGCATCCATGCATGTATGTATGTATACTTTGGTTCCAATCCAAATCCAGGTATGCGTTAAATTGTCCATTAACGGAGCTACCACTTGGTTGGGCCCATATCCACATTTTGCATTCACCCTTTGATTTAATTTGAGAACCAAAAAGTAAGAGTAGTGAGTGATTTATTAGAATATCTCAATATTATTAGAATATCCTATGTTTAGTATATTTGACTTTTGTATATTGATTAGTCATTATTAGTTTCCAAACATATGTATAGAAACATTTGTATATGAACAGCAAAGCAAATCAATCAAACAGAAGGGGATTGAATTCTTACATGGTATCACCTCTCTGATCCAAACCTAACCCTATTCTCATCACAGCCGCTGCTAACCCTCCCTGTTTTCACCATGACAACTCCCTCTGAAATTTCTGATGACACTTCATCAGCCCACTCCAATCCTCCACCAGCGGCGAAAAACAAATTCCACTCCGCTTTCGCTATCACCAATGTCAAATCCATTATTCCAGTGACATTGGAAAACGATGCCAATCTCTACCTTTCATGGACTGCTCTTTTCAAGGTACAAGCAAGAGTCCACAACGTGCTTGATCACATCATCCCTCCAACGGATGCACAAGCCATCCAAGCATCTGCCGAACTCAAGGCTAACGATCCTGATCTTTGGGATCGACTCGATGCAGTAGTGTTACAGTGGATGTATGCCACATCGTCACCTGATATCCTTCAATCCATCCTTATTGAGGATGATTCTGCTGAAAATTGTTGGAAACGAATAGCCACTCTGTTCAAAGACAACAAACATTCACGAGCAGTACAATTGGAAACTGAATTCAGTAACACTCACCTGGAAAATTTTCCTTCAACCAAGGCTTACTGCGATCGTCTCAAAACCCTTTCTGATCAACTAGCCAACGTTGATTCAACAGTCACGAACACTCGTCTCGTCCTCAAAATGATTTCCGGTCTCACCGACGCGTATTCCGGCTTCGTGACGTACATTCAACAGCACGACCCTCTCCCAACCTTTGCCAATGCACGATCTAGACTGGAGCTTGAAGAAACCACTATGCTTCAACGTGCAGCACGTGATGCCAGTTCATCAACCTTGTCGACGGCATTACTCACCAAATCGGCATCGTCCGACACCACCAACACCAACCGTGTTGTCGCGGATGAAATTGAAGGCAGGAGCAGCAACGAATCGAGCCACAGAGGTCGGACTAAAGGGAGGAACGGCGGTCGCGGTCGCAACTCCGGGAGAGGAGGAAGAAACAGTGGGTCTGGTCGTGGTCGCGGTTTCTCACCACACTGGCAGCAGCAATGGAATTTTCCACAGTGGAATCCATGGAATTGTCCTCCTTGCCCCTATCCAACTTTCCCTTGGAACAGGCCATCCAATGGGCCTAAGTCACAACAACAAGAAGGAATTCTTGGGCCCAAACCTCAGCAAGCTGCTTTTAATGTCAACACTCCTAGTCCAACTGACATTGCAAATGCTTTCAGCACCCTCAATCTTGCTCAGCCAGACCCCTCTTGGTACATGGACACCGGAGCTACCTCACACATGACATCCTCGCAAGGTAATCTCTCGTCTTATTTTAAATTAAGCAAAAATAATAACATCATTGTCGGAAATGGTCATTCTGTTCCTATTTATGGTCTTGGCAATACACAGTTAGAAACCCCCCACCCACCACTTGTCCTAAACAATGTACTTCACGCTCCAAATTTAATTAAAAATTTAGTGTCTGTTCGTAAGTTTACTACGGATAATAAAGTTTCAATTGAATTTGATCCGTTTGGTTTTTCTGTGAAGGATTTTCAGACGGGGACGCCTATAATGAGATGTGAAAGTCAGGGCGACTTATACCCTATCACCAACCACAAGACCACAAATAAAGCCAATCATCCATCCACCTTTGCAGCTTTGTCATCATCTGTCTGGCATAATCGTCTGGGACACCCGGGCGAACATGTTTTGTCTTTTCTTAGCAAAAATAAGTTGATTGAATGTAATCCATCTAGTAAACTACATTCTCATTTCTGTAATTCGTGTCCTCTTGGTAAACATGTTAAATTGCCTTTCACAAATTCTTTTAATAATAGTTTGTTGCCATTTGATATTTTACATAGTGATGTATGGACTTCTCCCGTCTTAAGCTCAACAGGTCACAAATATTATGTCTTATTTCTGGATAATTATTCGAATTTTTTATGGACTTTTCCTATGTCACATAAATCTCAAGTTTATCCTATTTTTCAAAAACTACGAGCTTACATAAAAACACAATTTCAACGGGAAGTCAAAACAATTCAATGTGATAATGGTGGAGAATACATCTCTAACACTTTTCGAAAAATGTGTGAAATTAATGGCATATCATACCGATTGTCTTGTCCTTACACTTCCTCTCAAAACGGTAAAGCCGAGCGAAAAATACGATCCATTAATAACATTATTCAAACTTTATTAGTCCATGCCTCCCTACCACCTTCTTTTTGGCACCACGCTCTAGAAGTGGCCACATATATTTCAAACATTTTACCAAGTAAACCAATCAATTTCCGATCACCTCTCCACATGTTATACCTCAAGAACCCATCTTACTCTCATCTTCGTGTTTTCGGTTGTCTATGTTTTCCGCTTTTTCCCTCAAGTACCATCCACAAACTCCAACCACGCTCCACACCATGTGTGTTTCTTGGATATCCGTCAAACTATCGTGGTTACAAGTGTCTAGACATGACAACAAACAAAACTATCATTTGTCGTCATGTATTATTTGATGAGTCTGTCTTCCCATATGCAAAGCTGCACACCCCTCAATCTACTACTTACAACTTCCTAGACAATGACTTATCACCTTACCTCATCAACCATATTATGACCTCAGACCAAACCAACCCTACATCAAATCCATTGATCCCTTCTTCCACTCCAACCACTTCTCAAGATTCGGCCTACATCCAACCTTTACCAACCACACCTGAATCACCTCCAACCCCAACTTTAAATTCTTCACCCCTCCCAACAGAATCCAATCATACTCGGCCAAATAATCTTCCTCCCATCTACCAACCAACCTTCCAAGACAACACCAAACCCACCACTAGGAGTCAACATGGCATTTTTAAACCTAACCAAAAATACTACGGTCTACACACTCAGATCACAAAATCTCCTCTCCCTAGGAATCCTGTGTCTGCACTTAAGGACCCTAATTGGAAAATGGCCATGCATGATGAATATAATGCTTTAATTCAAAATGAGACGTGGGATTTAGTACCACGCCCACCTGATGTTAATGTTATTCGATCTATGTGGATTTTTAGACATAAAGAAAAATCTGACGGTTCTTTTGAGCGGCATAAAGCCCGACTTGTAGGTGATGGTGCAGGTCAACAGGTTGGCATTGATTGTGGAGAAACTTTTAGTCCAGTCGTCAAACCGGCTACTATTCGCACAGTTCTCAGTATTGCTGTTTCTAACTCTTGGCACATCCATCAGTTAGATGTCAAGAACGCCTTTCTTCATGGTGAACTAAAAGAAACAGTGTATATGTATCAACCATTAGGATTCAGAGATCCTAAATACCCTGATTATGTGTGCCGACTCCGCAAATCGTTATATGGACTCAAACAAGCTCCACGAGCTTGGTACAAAAGGTTTGCTGACTATACATCATCTATTGGTTTTACTCAAAGCAGGTGTGATAACTCTCTGTTTATCTACAAGAAAGACAATCACACTGCTTACCTCCTATTATATGTTGATGACATCATCCTCACTACATCATCTTCTACTTTGCGAGAATCCATCATCTCTCTCCTCAGCTCCGAGTTTGCTATGAAGGACTTAGGACATCTCAGCTACTTCTTGGGTATTGGAGTCACTCGTCACAAACATGGTCTATTCCTATCACAAAAGAAATATGCTGAGAACATCCTATCACGAGCTGGCATGTCTTTCTGCAAATCATGTCCCACTCCTGTTGATACCAAACCGAAGATGAGTGCTACAAGTAGTACCCCTTACGAGGATCCATCCTTATATCGTAGTCTTGCAGGTGCTCTCCAATATCTCACCTTCACACGACCCGATATCTCATACGCAGTACAACAAATTTGCTTGTTTATGCACAATCCAATGGACACTCACATGCATGCACTCCGTCGGATATTGCGCTACATTCAGGGCACAAAACACTACGGCCTTCATCTCTACTCATCTTCTACTACATCATTACTATCATATACTGATGCTGATTGGGGTGGTTGTCCCGACACTCGACGATCCACCTCCGGTTACTGTGTATTTCTGGGTGACAACTTACTCTCTTGGTCATCTAAACGGCAAGCCACATTATCTCGATCTAGTGCTGAAGCCGAATATCGTGGTGTTGCCAATGTGGTCTCTGAATCCTGTTGGTTACGCAACCTCTTACTTGAGTTACATTGTCCTATTCACAAGGCCACCATGGTCTACTGCGACAATGTCAGTGCCATCTATCTCTCAGGAAACCCCGTTCAGCATCAACGAACAAAACACATTGAGATGGACATTCACTTTGTTCGCGAAAAGGTAGCTCGAGGTCAAGTTCGCGTCCTTCATGTACCCTCCAAACATCAAATAGCAGATATTTTCACCAAAGGTCTTCCATTAATACTTTTCCAAGACTTCAGAGACAGTCTCAGCATCCGTCCACCTCCCGCTTCGACTGCGGGGGAGTATTAGAATATCTCAATATTATTAGAATATCCTATGTTTAGTATATTTGACTTTTGTATATTGATTAGTCATTATTAGTTTCCAAACATATGTATAGAAACATTTGTATATGAACAGCAAAGCAAATCAATCAAACAGAAGGGGATTGAATTCTTACATGATTGACATCTCAAATGTTTTTTTTTTCTTTAGTACCTTTTTCTCCATTGTATTCCACTCCCCTCTTGCGGAGTCAAACTTATAAGAGAAAGAGAAGTGCTAGTTTTGCAGTCTAATTCTATCCATGGCCCCTACTATCACTTACCGTTGGGTCCGCCCCTAGCATCCTCCTCAAAAATATTTAATTGGAAACAATTTAAATAAAAAAATATTTGGATATACTATACTAGTATATATTCATAATTTAACAAAAAAATAAAAGAAATAAAATAATTTGATTAAATAGTATCTTTTAATTTTTTTTATTTGTGTGTCTAATTATTTTAATTTTAAATTGTGTTCAATTAGGTTTTTCTTGATCCTTCTTTGATAGTTTAAAAGAGGAAGATAAAAAGAGAATATCACAAAAGTTCACTTTATAAGTCAGTTATAAATACATTTATTTTATTATTATTATTATTTCAATTTTAATTTTATAATATCTATTTTATCTAATTTTAATTTAAATATTTATTTTGTAAATGAGATAATTACTATAGAACAGATAGAGTAATTGACATCCATTATATACCTTATATTTTTTGGAAAGTGGGAATTGTATTTTTCAATTATTATTATAATATTTTTCACCATAATAACTATTAAAATAGATAATGTTTTAAAAAAATCTAAAACAAACGCATCCATATTATATTAAAATGAAAACCATACAAATTTAATGAAACATTTTTTGTTGTCATAAAGAGTCTAAAGACGAAACTCAACACTAAATATAAATAGAATGAGGATATTACGATTTTTAATGTGAGCCTATTCACATTAAATATGTCTACATTTTTACCCTATTAGCTGCAATTAAAAGGACATATATTTTTCATTATAAAAATATTAAAAATAAAAAAAGTGGACATTTTTTTTTTGACACAAGAGGACATTTTTTTTAAACAAAGAATTGGTTGAAGAATTGAAAACAGAGGTTAATTTGTCTCTGGCTTGTTTGGGAAATATTGAAATTGAAAGGTGAGAGGGGAGAGGTGACACATGAAACATGCAAATGAGGTTTGAATGTTGGGTGGCACTTCATTGATGATCATTGAGTGTCTACGAAAGAAATTGGATTCACTGCAGTCAAATTTTTATATTTTTAATTTTTTTTTACTATTATCTAAAATGTTTTTAATTTTTTTTCAACCTAATTAATAGCTCTCTATTTTTCCTTGTATTTCAAATTTTTTTTGTCTTACCTTTTATTTAAATTAATTTGTACTAAATGTAAAAATATGTGACATTATTTTCAACTGCAGGAAATCATAATCCGTTTTTGAAGCCTCTTTCCCCTTACATTTGAGAACAGGCCAGAACATGCAGTAATAATTCTATACAGTTCCAACAATAGTCGATCCATGTTGATATCATAGCTTTCACCTTATTACAAAATTGTTTTATACATGGTGGACCATTCTATTGAACTAACTTACCCAAAATAGAAAAGAGAAAACGATGAAGAAACTATGCATGATCATTTTTCTCCCCTGCTTATGCATGCAGATAAAAACAGAGTAAGCATGGATAGCAATATTGCAACAACAAATTATAATCATAAATGAATTCAACCTCAATACTATGGGGCCTCCCAATGCATTTTGCATGGAATTTATTTGATCCATAGATTGTACAGTTTGTACCATGCTTTTTTCACACAGTTATGCACTGTTTAAGTTTTGAAGTTTTGTGACTGTGTTTAGTCTCATTCCAAACCCACCCACGTTGCAGAACTGAAAGCATTTTGTATTATATTCTCCCGGTATATATGATAACAGAGACAAGATTTTATTTTACTTTTTATCTTCACAAGTAACAAAATCATATCATTCAAAGTGCTTTATTTTTTTGTTTGTACACTACGACTTTAAAGTTTATGTTAGAATCTTAAAATATTATAAATATTTTTTACTATTTTTATATTAATTAGAGTATTTGTTATAATAGTATTTTATATTAGATATTAGGCTTAATTATAGTTTTAGTCCTCCTATTTTAAAATTACACAGTTTTGATATCTCCACCGAATTTTTATTCTTAAAAATTGTGATTTAATATATTTTAAATTATATAACATACATTCAATAATTATTTACATTTCATTAATTAAATTTCAAAAATGAATAATTGTTTAGATTAAAATTGAAATTTTTATTGAGTTTTCTTGTAATTTCATGACTTTTGATTATTTATTTATTATCGAGTTGTATGTTGCATCATTTAAAATGTATTGAATTACAATTTTCAAGTACAAAAATTTGATAGAGAAACCAAAATTGTATAATTTTAAAATAGGGGTACCAATTTTGTAAAAAAATAAAAATAGAATGACCAAAACTGTAACTATAGATATTATTATTATTATTATTATTATTATTATTGATTTAAAATTGAGTCTGTGTATCCTTATAAATAGAAATTAGTATGAGTCTTTTGTCATGAAGGGGCGTATTGATGTGTCTTCTAGACATGACTTCGATGGAGTTTTACTCGGTTGGCTCGGTGCTTTTTGGTGTTGGGTCATGAATGAGTAGTATGAGAGATTATTAACATTGGGATTAAAAGCAGCCAAATTAAATGAGTTAGACACAATATTTTTGATTAAAAAATTTAAACATTAAATTTATAGATCATCTCATTTATAAAATGTTCAATCTTCATTTTTTTTTTAAGCAGTGTGGATCACCTCATACACTTGTCAGTTGTCACAACATTTGGAAGCCTTCCAAGTAGTGGGAGATCGTTTGGATGAGAAAGTTCAAATTTTAGCTAAAATTAGTTATTATACCTCACGTTTTCTTTTGTTTGTTTGTAATTTTTGGGTATTTTAGAGTAGCTCTAGGGTTAAGTTATGTTTAGTTATGGTGTGACATTTAGGTGTGTGATTTATTTGGAAGTGTCGTAATGATTTTATTTAATTTTAAAAGACTGGAATTGTTAAGCAATTGATGAATAAGATAAAATTCTCATCACAAATGTGTTTATGGTAAGATTTTTGGTCACTCTTATACTTTATTAGAATAACGTAGACATGACGAAAAGTTACATTTCAACCCACCTACAATAAACCATGAATTCTTCTAATAAGATTATGACCATTTCCATTAATCAGTAGCTTCCAATCCATTGAGACAATTAACCATGGGTTTGAGAATCCAATTGAAGCTCATCAACTAGTAATTGATAGTTAATCCTTCCCCATAATTTTGCTTCAAATTAATATACATTGAAGAAGTTCATATTATTAAATGTAACTGAAGAACCTTTTAATTGGTTTAAAAAGAGAAGATTTAAATATTTTTAGTTAAAAATAAAAAGGGAGATTGGATTTGCATGCACAAACACAAGGATAGGCAGATCCCAAACCGACCAATGGAAAGATCTCAGCGCTTAAACAAAATTCAAGACGAAAACGACCCTTCATTTCAGCAAAATCAATGTGGCTTATCTTTCTTTCGGTGTAATGTACGCATCACACGGTTGAATTGGGACTATACCCCTCCCCCCTTAAATCGGATTGTACATGCATGCAGGCCCTGATTTAGAAATTGACTATTGAGAGGGTCCTAATACTTATGACTCCCTTGTTTCTTTTTACTATCAGATCAGTGTTTTAAAAACCGGACCGGACCGGCCGGTCGGACCGGTCAGACCGTGAACCGGAAGGGTGACCGGTCTGGTTCGAATGTTGGATCGGTCAAGCAGTTAGACCGGTGGGAACCGCTCAAAACCGGAAAAACCGGTGAACCGGCGGTTTTTTCAAACCGCCGGTTTGATTGCACGCGCTTTTTTTTTTTAGCCAAAAGTCTCAAAACAACGTCATTTTGTATTTTTTTTTAAATAGAAGAACCAAAAGAAATAAAAGAGAGTCCAACATTGAAATAAATATGTCTCCTTGGATTTTAATTTATTAGACACTTTGTTATTCCGTTTATGTTGCAATTAAATTTTGTTTAAAACTTATTTGGATTTGTATTTTGTACTATTTTATTGTGTGTGAGGACAACATTTAGAATTTGAATTTAAGAACTTATTAAATTATGGAATTTTCGAGTTTTTCAAAATATTTATGTGTCATGTCATGATTTCTTAGAGACTGAGTCATCTGATTCGACCGGTTTAATACCTATATAGTTTTATTATAGAGATCGGTTCGTTCTACCGGTTTATCCGGTTTAATCCGATTTATTCATGCGGTTCGACCAGTGACCCAGTGGTTCGACCAATAAACCAGTAAACCTGTACCCTCACGGTTCGATGTCCGGTCCGATTTTTAAAACATTGTATCAGATTCTCAATAACTTATCGTTTGCTTTTAACTTTCATATGTAATAATGTGTACTTTTTGTATTAATTATCATCATTAATGCTCAACTTTTTTGGACAATTGCATACATATTTGTGTGGTCAATAAAATATGAAATACTCCTCGTATATAATTAAGATATTAAGCTCAAGTAGTTAATAAGCTCCATTTGAGATAAATTACTTTGAAGAACTCATGTTCAATTTTTGGTAGAAACAATTTTTTATTATATTTCACTTATCTCGAAGCTGAACTTTAGATTAACAGAATCTTTATCTTTGGCAAAAATAAAATGTCAAAAAAAATAATAGATAGGCAAAAACACACCACCAATTGTTTTTGGATAAGAAAAGCGGTTCTTCTTATTTGTATATATATTATGAAATATGAATTATATGTAAATCTATTGTATTATGAGATAGGAGTTAGGATTTTTTGTCCTTTTTCTCTTTTTATTTTTAGGGGAGTACTTGAACTGATTTCCATACTTTTAGCTTAATAATATAATTTTTGTCATTAGAAAAACAAGTCATAGACACAAAAAACAAGCCACTACATGTACAATGTTGATTGATTTGGTTGGTGTATATCTACACTAAATATTGTTTCTCTGTTTCTTATTTTTAATATATACTATTATTTGATGGTAAAAACAAAAAATTGCTATTATGATAAAATTGATTTGTTTGAACTACAATAAAATGTATGTGTTTGAAAGATGTCTTGGGTAAGTCTTCGATACATACACGACATACCTTTTACGAATTAATAGTGGAATTATATGTTTAGATGACTGTTTTTATGTTTGGCTCTTGAATGGTTGTGCATATCTTTTATTTTATTTTGGGTGCTTCTATTGTTTTAGATTGCTATACTTTTTCTTTTTTCCCTTCCGCTTTATTTGTTCTATTCATTTATCTTTTTGTAGTGGTTTAGTTTAGAGTATCTTTTTGTACTCTATTATCTATTATATTCATTTTCCATTAAAAAAAGAAAAAGAAAAAACCTTCAAGATAATGGAGAAAATAATGGAATTTTCTTTTGTGATACTAATGAGGATTTCGTGACTACAAGATCACGATGATTTGTGATACTTGATATAATATATCTTAGTTAAATAATATGAACTTCATGAAATATGGGAAACTAAAACTTTTTTGACAAAAATAATGGGTACATTTAATAGAAACTTCTGAGAAATGTTTCTGAAATGTAACAAGGTAATGATAGTAGTAAAAGGTAACAAGTTCATGGGATGATCATAGTAGTTTCTGAAATGTTTCAAATATGCAAAATACCACACATGAATACTAAAAACATTAGCTCAAAGTTGCTTTCTCCTTCACTCACGATCTTTCCCCCGGCATTGATCTTAGCTCTGTATGAGGTTCCTATTGTTACCATCAGAGAACTTGACTTTACCTTTTGTTGCTTTAACAAAACAATCCACGCACATATTAAAGTTCTGTTGTTCTAACCCCATGTCAGGATTAACAAGGTGCAGCACTCAAATTGACGATAGAACAATTATAAAAATTTACGTACATATGCATTAACATCTTTCACTTAATCATGCACGATAATATACATGTATTGAGTATAAAATGTACAATAAATACTGCATTAAGGTCTCAACTTGGATACCAAGCAAAGTTCATCGATTTAGAGAACTATGAAGATTCACCTTCGAGCTTCAATGATCCAAAGTTAGTGTGGACAAGTGAGGCTGCGGCACGAGCAGCTGCAGTTGCACGATCTGCTGAAGCAATGGCGGCCCGAGCCTTCTCTAATATATCAGAGGGCTGGAATATAGTCTCACTTTTAGCATCTTTGACGTGGACATTGTTATTTTTGTGTGACTGTTCAATTTCGTTGGTGTTCAGCCAAGAATTATTGTTGGAAGGGATGGACGCTTCAACGTGTTCATGTTCTTGTTTATCATACAATGATTTGATAGAATGTTCCATGTTACGAGCTGACGAATTATTAGAACTGTTTTTGCTTGTAGCGTGAGAAACTGCAGCTCCAACACCAACTTGCTTTGCTCCACCCTACAGGTAATATGAGAAAATCAAGAAAAACTGAGTGAATTCAAGACGCTACAATTCAGAAACAGCAAGTATATTGGACTCAAATGCATCAACAGAGCCCGTAAAACAGAGTAAACCCATTATTGAGATGGTACTGATAAAACAAACCACCAATCACCAGTGTCAAGTAGTGAGAACAATTTGACTGCAAAAAATGTCACCAAATCAGGTTATGTAGCCTGATACAAACGAGAAAATTACACCACCCTGCACTAGCAGGTAAAAAAAACGGACAACGGAATTCAGCCATTACAGCACATCTACTGATACACCAGGTGCAAACAGAACCTAAAATCAAATGCACAAAAACACCAGCAGGAAACAAGACCAAAACAAACCCAAGAAACCTGCTGCTAAAATAAAATGACAGCAGAATAACAGCCCCTGAAAAGCTCTAAAAAACGGATCCAACACTTAATTAAAACCAAAAAAATAGTCTCCAGAAAGGAGGGAAACACAAAAACCAGCCAGTAGAAAGCAGAAAAACACCCGCTATCTTATCACTCAAGTCATCTCTAGATGTTCAGTCTTCGGCGTGTTGAGTGTATTAAGAGTTCCACATTCTATATGAAAATGTGGTTATAGGTGGTGGGTAGTCCTCACCTTACAAGTCAATTTCATAGGGGGTTGAGTTAAGTTCAACTCAAATCCTAAGAAAAAGTGTAGTAGATATATGAGGCAATTTGAGAAAAATACGCTCCATAGCTAGAGTCATTTTTCAATACTCATGCAAGAACTGTCACATCAAGAGGCAAGGAGTATAAGGTAGGGATGAAAATTGCAATAATTCCATAGGTCGTAATCAAGGATGAAGGTGATGACAGGACCATTAGAGTTACACAAGCGAGATCTTACATAAGCCAACTACCATCAATGACAGATGCAAGATATCATAAGAATCTAGTAGTGAATAACATAATTTTGATGTCGAACAATGAAGGGAGAAATAGTTAGATATTTATTGATTAAGTTACCAGGAGATCTTCATGATTTTTCCTAAATTCTGCTGCAGTTTTAGAAGAGTCCCATGCAAGATTGTACTCTTCTGCAATATCTGTCAAGACCTTGAGTTTTACCTCTCCAGATGGAGCACTAACTGAAAGCTTTTCAATTATCTGAAATAATAATATTGAAACAGATATAATAGTGTCAGTATGTAATTATTCAATTGTTAATAATCCAGTCTAATCAATAGTGGTTTGGTGTTCTCCATTGAGAAACGGAAACAAAAGTTCACTTACTGTGCGGTTCACGCCTGAATCAGGACGAAGTTCAGATATTCCAGAGACAAATTCTTTCCCATATTTAGTAGTAAACAAGTTTTTGATGTGCAATAAGTCTGGTATATCAGAACATCTAGGAGCAGCAAAAATTATACTAGCAATAGCTTCTCGCAATTCCGGGGGGCATTCCCTATTAGGTAGAGAATGAAGGCTTAGGAATTGATTAGAAAAACAGTTATACTCTAAATTGTACCCAAAAAAGTGACTGTTTGGAAACTCAATTAAGCACTGAAAATAAATATTCTTAGCACTAAAAATGATTTAGTGTGATGTACTATAAATACTTGCTAAATCGAAATAAGTGAATTAGTGCTGGAAAAATATTCCATGAATGGGAATTCACTAAATGCCTTCCGCAACAATTAAAATTATTTTGAACATCACATATTCAATGTTTCAGTTATGAGTGCACATCTTACGGTGTAGGAAACATCAACATACACACAAAACATGAAATACAAGTAACTCAATGGGTGCATATGTACAGAGGTAAAACACAAGCAAACAGCACAAGATAAATACTTCACAGCACAACCTTTTGTCCTATATATTGTTTGGTGCTCAATACACGACATAACAAAATAATGTAACACTTACTACAATCAGCTTTATACAATTATACAGTACAATATTTATTTCGCACTAAATATCATATTGTGTGTAATTATCTCAATATTATGTATTCAGCATCTAAATATGTAAATGTGTGTGTGCGAGCGTGTGTGTGTGTAGAGAGAGAGAGAGAGGAGGAGGCGTGCCGCGATGTGTAGGTCTGTAGCGGAGCAGTCAGTGATAGTGGCCACTCTAGCCGGGATAGCAGGCAGAGCGGGCTTTTAGATTGCTTTCCTTTTTTAACAGAAACTATTGAAATTTCCCCTAAAAATTAAAACATTTTAAGGGTAATTTGGGGTTTTCGCTTAACCGTAACCCTTCTCTTCTTTCTCTGCATCGATCATTATTCTGCTGTTTCCTTCTTCCCTTTTGTTAAATAAAAATAAATTTTCAAATAGCGGCTATCCACTATACGCTATCCCAATTTAAGGGTCGGCCGCTCCGCACTGCTATCTAGGGGCTAGGATTAGAGAGAGCATAGTTGTTGAGTAAAACATGAAAATGAGTATTTTTGTCTTTTAAAGTAATTATGTTTCTAGAATGAGATGAATTGTCGCATAGTTTGTTTGTTGAGTAACAAAATAAAATTTTATGGTTTTGTCCTATGTCTAAATTTGTTCTGCCTATTTACCATTTTAAAAATAAAACATGGAACAAAAACTTTTGCTTTTTCCAATCCCTCATTTCTTAGCAAATCAAATAATAAAAGAACGCAAATTATGTTTTTCCTCCCTAGAGTTTTTATTCCAAATCAATTTCTACGAATCAAGTTTAAAACCTCATGTTTTGCACCATTTATGTTCAGAAACATATATTTTAATTTACACTTTTGTACCCTCATGCAAATTCATAAACAATGTATTAAAAAATAATTGACTTTGAACTGAAAATAAAGAGGTCATGCTGCAATTTTGTACTTATTTCATAAAAAAATTGATAATAGAGTACATACACACTCTTCCTATTGTTACTGTTTTCTAATGTATTGAAAAAAGAATAGTCGCTCGTGAAATATTGGGATACAGGGACATACATAAAGTGATCACACTATGTCATATTTTTGCAAAACTGCATTGAAAAACTTTACCAAACAATAATTAGAATGCAACAGAAATTGCTGAATGCAAGCAAAAACACAATGTGATTTGCATGAGTACCGAATTTCATGTATACTAACCATATACAAAATGTCCAATAAAGAACAAACTTTTAAGACCTGTGGACTTACTTCTGGTTCTCAATTATAGGAACGCGTGCAAGGACAAATTCACAGAATAACTCCAATATTTCATACGCAGCCCATATATTTTGTTCTCGTATGATATGCTCCACCTATTTAAATCAATACAAATAACAGACAACTAGTTAAAACAAAGAGGAAAATCGACCAATAAAGTAGCAGTCATTCACAAAGATTTGAAAGATTACTCGAATCCTAGCAATCGGCTCTTGGCCAGCCTGCAAAAATTGAGATATCTCCTTGCGCATTTGTTTCAGTTGAACATCTCTCTTGTTTTGTAGCAACTTCATGCGTGAAATCGCCAGGTTCAGACATGTTTTGCTTTGAAAGGCAAAGATTAAAAAAGAATGAGAAACATCATGTTTAGTGTTTACTATTTAGCACATTTAGAATGAATCTGAAGAACAATCTGCGAAAAACACACGCTCGAATGATCCATTTTCAAAGTATATAACAAAACATCTTATTATTCGCAAATCACACCATAGATTGTTATGCAAACCATCCATGTACTAAGAATCCTAGCTCAATTCCAACAACAGTTGTTACACCTAATAACCCCAAATCCGAATATACCTCAAATCAAATCAAAATGGAAATTGAATTTTGATGCAATAAACAATTTAATTACTATTTGAGCAAGCATATGATCAGACAAATGATGGAAACTTAATTAAGAAACCTTTAATTAGATAATTCGCAAATTCAATGCATAAACCCTAAAAAAAGAAGCTTTATAACAAAAAATTGTATCCCAAAATGCGAAATCGGGTAATTACAATCGGGTACAACAAAAAAACTAAACTCTAAGAACAAAAAAGAGGGATCAAATAGAGATAAAAAATGAATCACCATCGAGTGGAAAAAACGCCTCTGTTAAAGAGTTGATTAAGAAGTGACATTTTGGTGAATTTAGTCGCCACTGTTAACTCCCAATTTGCGGCAGCGACGGAGCAAAAACCACCACGCTTCCTCCTCTGCTTCTTTTTGCTTCCAAATTTATATACTACTCTACTCACTATGTTTTGGTCGTATTAACTAAGCACAAAAAAGGATAACTATTTTTTAGAGTAATCGGTCAATTTAGTCCCTATACTATCACTCTCTCACCAACTTAGTTCCCAAACTATTAAAACCAACTAAAAGGTCCATAAACTATTTTTCATCATTCAATTTAGTCCCTCAGTTAACTATTCTGTTAACTATTTTATTCAGTAAAACCCTAAAATATTACAGTTTCACTCTTGCGTTCTTACCTTTCCCTCTTCCACTCTTGTGTTCGCAGAAACTCTCAAATCCTCACCGCCAACCACCGTTCTCGCGGCTAAAAACAGGTTCTTTTTCTTACCAAAACGATTAACCAAGGGTTTGTATTGCGTTTTGGGTTTTGGGTTTGTATTGCGTTTTTTCATACCAAAACGATTAAACAGGTTTTGGGTTTGTTTTGTTTCTGTTGAGACAATGTCAATGAGATTCATGCCAACTCCAGGATTAAGCCGAGGAGCACGCAATGAAGGACCTTCTTCTTAGTGCTTTTGTTTGGTCCTTGCTTATGATATTTAGTTTTTTGTAATGATGCATGATAGTTTTCTAGTTATGAAATTATGGTTTATGATTAATATAGTTTTTTTGGGATGAACTTTGGCTTAGGTGATTAACTTTGGATTGTGATTTAATTAGTTCATTTTGATGGATCATGGTTTAGTTGACTTATGTAATGAATTTGATGGATTATTATTTAGCTGGCTTATGTAATGAATGAATGGATTATGGTTTAATTTGTGGTTAAGTTGGTTTTTTCTTTATTGGTTTAAGTTGAATGTACTACTTTATTTGTGTATAAAGACAATGGTGGTTGAGTCAATCAAAGGTTAAGCACTCCTTATATTACGAATGGCAATCGGAGCCGCTGTTATGTATGGCGTGTTAAGCCCGATTGTCTGGCGTGTGCTCAGGTGTGGTGATCTGGCTATGTTTCTTGCTGGTTATGGGTTTCTGTTTTCACTCCTTCTTTTGGGGCTGTTGCGGTTTTGCTAGCAGTTTCATAGTGTAGAGGTGTGCTGGGTTTTGTTCTCTTTTTTTCCCTTTGTTTAGTTTTGGCTTCCTGTTGTATAGTTTTTTTGTTTGCTAGCAGTTTCAAAAAAAAAGTATAGGGACTAAATTGAAGTATTTTAATAGTTTAGGGACCACTAACGGTCATTTAATGGAAAAGTTAACTGAGGGACTAAATTGAAGGATGGAAAATAGTTTAGGATCTTTTAGTTGGTTTTAATAGTTTAGGGACTAAGTTGGTGAGAGAGTGATAGTATAGGGACTAAATTGACTGATTATTCTATTTTTTACTAAGAATTTAATTAAATATAAATTATATTTTAATATCTACCAAATTAAATATTCATTAAATTATATTTTTTACTAAGGGACCTTTTGTCTCAATGTAGATGGAAGCCTCTTGGGCTCGACGAACACTCCAGGTTATGGTGGCCTACTTCGTAACGCTAATGGGGATTTTTTTTGGAGCTTTTATGGCGTGACAGTTATTCGTGGTATTTTTTGCAGAGATTATGGCTGTACTTTATGGACTACAACTCTGTTGGGATAGCGGATACCGGAAAGTGATTTGTTTCTCAGATTCTTTACAGATGGTGAATCTTATTCGTGATGGAGTCTCTACCCATCACCGTTTTGCTAACGAGATTCATAGCATCTGTAGTTTGCTCGCTAATGAGTGGGATGGGGTGATTAATCATACTCTCCGTGTAGGAAATGTGTGTGCTGATGTGATGGCAAAAATGAGTTCTCTTTCTACCTCTTGTTTGGTGAAAATTGATACACCTCCCAGTGAATTACATAGTTCGCTCTCTGTTGATGCTCGGGGAGTAGTGAAAGATGTACCCCATTTTTTAACCTATCAAGTTTACTGTGATTTTCACGATAGTGTTTTTATTAAGAGAGAAAATTGGAATATCTTAGAACATTAAAATTCAAACTAAAAATAAATAAATCGTCTTTAAGTATTGAATAAGAAATCAAACCAGTTTTTGAACAATCATAATAATTATCAAATGAAACAATGTTTTTCCAGTTTTTTGCACGGGTTTGTTCTATATAATTTGTGTTTCAATTGGTATTTTTTATTCTTTTTTAAGGAAATAACATTACAAGAAAAACTTAATTTCTTGACCAACATTATTGATGGATTTTATCCATCTTTCATTCATGATGGAGAACATATATTGGAGAGGAAGAGGTGTATAAATATAGGGGCAAAATAGTAATATTTTAATTATTAAGCTTTATTTCATTGGATACACCCCAAATTGGGGGGAAAGAAAAATTGAAAGATTTGATAGAATTGGATGGAATGAGTTCCATTCCACTCCATTCAAATTTTACAAATCCAAACAATGGAACCTAATTATTTACCAGTACTTCATTACATTCACTCCATCACATTCCATCAATCCAAACATAGCCTTAGACTTTGTTTGTGAGTTGGGTTTTGGAGGAGAAAGGAGGGGAGAGCTTATTTTTCTTTTCTAAATTGAGGTCTATATAGTTACTATTTTAAAATAATAATAATTGAAAGAAGAAAGATAAGTGATCACATAATACTTCAATCACACTTAAATTATTTTTAAAAGCATTTTATAGTTTTAGGCAATTTAGAAAAGAAAAATAAGCATTTCCCTCCCCTCCAAAACCCAATTCACAAACAAAACCTTAAGGTATTTAGAGAAATTTGTTGTAACGGATAATGGTAATCTCTTACGGTATGAAGAACTAAATCAAGTTAATATAAAAAGTAAAGTCATTGAGACCATAATCAATAGACAGTAAAGTCTTTCACGGTAAAGTCATGTTTGTGATGTGATAAAAGAAATGTTAGCCCACAAAAAAAATATAATTTTTAATTATTATAATGCAATTAACTCAAATTAATAGTATTATATTTTATGTCAAGAATATAGTATAAAAATTAGTGTCATAATCATATGTAAATATATGCAGGTACCCAAATAGTGACAAAGAGAGATTTAAGAAAGTATTTGTTTCCTCGCTGGTATTATGCTTGTTATTGTCTATCTTTCCGGCATTAAAGATACCATGGTTTCATAGTAAAGTCATGGCACAATATGGCACACTCATCATGGACTCTCTCACTCTTCCCGTTGTAATCTTTCAAGTGGTCATATTTGGTACTATAAAAAACCACCCTGTTAACAGCACCATCTATTCAATCTTATACATTCTGCTGCTATCAAGTGTAATATCAGTTGTATAAGTGAGTTTTGTTTCGTGGAATGATGCTATCATCATTTTGATCTTTTGGGTGGCTATAATCACAGATGTTGCCAATTCTAACAAGGAAGAGATCTATAATGTAGATATTAAAGTTTCAAACATCATTCGTACATTGATATCAATTACTTTAATCCTTACCCTAACCTACACTATTTATTGCGCAATCAATAGTTTAGTTAGTATATTGTCTTTAGTTGTTGCATCTTGAATTCTTCTGTATGGATCAGACCAACTTTGAATTATTTTTATTAACAATATACTATATATGGTAGTTAATCTTGTTTATTTTAATTAATTTGTTTGATAAATTTGAGTCTTATTATGTCAACTGTTGGCATCGTCATATCGATATTATGGGTGTTCTTTGCGAATTGTTCATTCCACTTTAATCATTTGTTAGTAGTTAATCTCTATGTTGTTTTAAATTTCTTGAGCTTCTTTAGCCCTCTTTGCAATCAAAACATAATTAAAATTGATAGCTATAAAATATGGAGCCATTTATATTTTATTTTTATAACAAAGTTTAGAGCAATAATTTTTAAAGACAAAACTTATATTTATTTGTGGTGTTGTTCTTCACTTGAAATGAACTTTCTATGGATAATATAAACTTTGAAAATATAATAGGTTTAAGCAAACTATAGATAATTATAAGGATTAAATAATGTTTACCCGTGCAATGTGAGCGAGAGCGAGTTTTGATTTACCTTTCGTAACATTGTTTTTTTATTCCTCTTGTAATGCGAAGATTTCGTCATTTACCCCTCCCTCCGTGGACAACTTGGACTTGGAATTTTATAGTTGGTATTTTTATTTATACTAGTGTGGACACTTCTGTCATACACGGACTAGAAATTCAATTTTATTTTGACAAATATAACTATAATACTTATGACTTAAGTTTATAAGAAGACCTTCGTGGATAGAAATTTCAATGACTTTCACTTTATCAAGATTGACATGGTGATAGCCATCTCCTCTATCAACTTCAATCATCTATCCGAATTTAGTGATAAACCTTAATTCAATAGGTAGTTTTTTCCATAGCCCAATCTCAACAAAAACACCAATATAAAGTAACATGTTTAGGTGGTACAAAAGATATGCAGTAAAGGAGAATAAATGCTATAGCTAAACTAATACAGTATAAGAATTGGACTTTTCATATCTTGTCAATTATTACACTTAACAATTCTTTACTTATACAAGTCAAACATAGCAGAAAATAGTTACTCATCACACTACCAATTCTATGATTCTATCTAGATAATTTAGAAAGTGGTGACTTATTATCTAAGGCAACTCCAAGTCCTTAAGTCACTTGGGTCTAACTCTATTCTTCTTGGGTTCATCTTGGGTCATGACATGTATACAATTGAAAGTTAAAATTGATATGTGCACCTTACTACCATAATAAAATTGTAAAATACATTCCATCAATAATAATTATCTTGTGCACCTAAATTCAAGCCATGAGATAATGTCACTATGGACAGCAGAAATTCTTTCATCAGGTTCACCTTCCATAATGCCATGGTAGCCTCCTTCATAGATCTTTAGTGTCTTATCTTTGCTAGATGCTTTCTCATACAGATATTGGCTCACCATTGGATCTGTCACCTTATCCTCTGCTCCATGAAGAATCAATAATGGAGCTGAAACCTAAAATTATATATAACATTACAATGATTACATACATAAAACACAACTATAGTATAGGGAAAATCGAACTATGCAAGTAACAGAAAGTGACCAAATGCAAAAACTAACCTTCTCTAACTGTGACTCAATATCCTGAGTGGCACGTAAGAGCTCCATGCCAGTTCTTAATCGCGTTTGATCATCGTAAGAAATAACATTGTAACCAGCCTATAAAAAAAAATCAACACGCAATTAGTTTGGAATAGCGTGCAAAACTGCAAAGTTTCAAGGACGCATGTTTCATCCAAATATTTGTATGATCACAACAAATTAAATTATGGAAAATATTGTGTCGTCATGTTAGAGCTCACTCCTGCATATGAAATCAAAATATAATAATGGCTAGGTAAGCATTGAAGAATAAGGGATTGACAAAGTTACCAACCCATTTTCTCTTCCCAGGTTCTCGGATAATCAGCGCAGTTAGATCCTTGTAAGGGAATAGTTTTGCCTTTGGTATCATTTTAGATAAGAAAGTTAACACCTTCAAAATTGTAGTTGATGGTAACATGCCTTCTGAAATCTTAATAACCAAACAAGAACAACAAATTAGGCTTCATGTTAACAGATATGCTTATACATGCTAGAAGGATTACTCCATCAAATGCAACAGATAGGAATGGACATACCTTACACATTGGAGCTACAAGGATTACTCCATCCCAATCATTTGGTTGCTTCAAATGAGCTTTAAGAGCAATTGCTCCACCCATTGACTGTCCAAATATAAATTGTGGCAAATCTCTCACCTCAGGCCTAGCTACCAATACAAAATTTAAAGGAAATAAACAAGTACTTATTCAGTTAGTAACAAAATTGATTTCTGTTAAAGAGCAAATAGTTAGTAACAGAATCCAGTGTAATGCTCTATGTATATCTTCAGCTTGTATAATATATCAGAATTCAGAAATGACAGGAAAGCCGCGGTCAAATGCGCTAATGCAACCTCAATTGCAGTTGCTGAGATGATAAAACCCCCAATATCAAAGCTCAAATTGCGGCCACGGACCTGTTATTTAAAAATCAATGATGGGAAAAAAAAAGCAGCAGAAGTTTTTTTCTACACGATCTTCAACGTAACCTTCATTCTCTCCTTTTCCTAGTACTAGTTTCTTAGAATTCAGATATTTTTACACATCAATGATAACAAAAGTACTTATTTTCACATAGATTGCAACAATGATCAAAGGTCATACCTTTAATTTTTGTATAAAATTCTATAGCATCATCGACCAAATCATCAAAACTTGGTATATAACCATGTAATCCTTCAGATAAACCAAAACCGGGGAAATCCATTGCATAAACACCAAACCCGGAAGCAGCAATTCGCCTAGCAATACCTGAACAAAAATTAAAATTAACCCTACCTCACCAAATTTGATAACTTTCTAGCTCTATTTAAAAATCAACAAAACCGTACAATTACAAAGACATACCTTCAAAGAAGAAAGTGCAAGTACTGCCATATCCATGACAGAAAAACAAAGCCCCCTTGATTGGAACTCTATGTTCCGGCATCCAACTTTTGCAGAAAATCTCCAATCCCCTTGAATTCCTTTCATACCACTGATAACCAAAATCAATAAATTGACATCACCCATCTTATAATTAGAAAGAATTGGGTCTAAATCAATCCTATAAGACTGGCTTCTGAGCCAAATGACCCGATAGTGGTTTGCCCAATGATTTTTGGATTGGATAGACTCTGATACTATCTTAGAATCAGGTATGTGTATGATACACTTCATATAGTGATCCTAAATAATCTAACAAATCTCGACTAACTTGTAATTCAAACTAACCAAATTGTAAGTCGTAACGGCCTATAACCATCAACACTTTTTGCTATTGGCCTAGTGGTCTAAAACATACTCAAATAAACACACATGGGGAGAGGGAGGTGCGGTTCAAACCCGGACACCCACATAAAATGACCTCACAACCAAACTACTAGGTTGATAACAATGGGACAATTTAACCATCAACAACTAATTAATTCTAACACTTTTCACTTAAAATATTTCACAATTTAATATACTATTACTACCCATCATGCAAAAAACATATAAAGAAAATAAATTACTTACTTCTTGAGTTATGATCCCAGCAGGTGCAGTCTATTATATATATGCCAATGAAACATAAAAAGAGAGAGAAATTAAAACATATATAATTAAGTCATATGAATCTAAATGGAATATGAAATGAAAAATTGTGAGCTAACTTGATTAGTAATTAGTAATTAGTATTACCTTGAATAAGAAATGATCTAGTTGCTGATGCACATGAGTGAAGGCTTCTCGAACCTGTCTACGAGAGGGTGCAAAATCGAGGTTAAGAGAAGCTATAGAATTCAATTCATCACTGATACCTTCAATGGTTGACTTTTTCTTTGCGCTGACTCTAAGTGTTGTTTTTGGTAATTTCTTGAGTTTGTTTGAAATGGGTATTGGAAATAGATGATGATGATGATGATGATGGTGATTATGTTCTAAGGGTAAAGGGAAGTGATTTTGTGATCCGAATCGGTGTTTCGCAGTCAGAGATAGCTCCATGGTTACAGAGCTTGAACACTGCACGTGCTGGTTTTTTGTTTTGAACGATGTTGAATTTAGGAAAGACACTTCAATAAAATTGTGCGTGGTTTACGTTGTTGTCAACACACGTTTTTGAGTTTTTTTGACTTTCGAATATCAACACAAGTCTTGAACGCCTCGCCGACGTTGTTTTTCGTTCCGTCGTCAACCGATTGTTGTTCTCGCCGTGTTGGCCGTCGATCCCAACAAAGTGCTTTTGATCTTGTTTGGAGGACGGTGCACATTTTTGGTGTAAAATATAGGACATGCAATCTAATACGTTGGATGAATTTAATGGTCAATATTTTTTTAACTGTGTGAACTGTGGTAATATTTGACAGCAGCAAATCTAAGCCTTTTAAGCTTGGTCAAGTGTCACAAATTAGACTGGACCTGCCCCATGTTTTGTACATTGATCAGGGAAAATTTCTATTCCCACCCCATGTTTCTTTTATTCATTTTTTGTCCTTGTTAAAAAACTTTGAAACACATTTTTTGAATTTTTTTTGCCTTGAATAAAAAATTTGGAACGTATTTTTTTAATTTGAACTAGAAAAATTTTGGAAAACGCATTCCAAAGTTTCTATTCAAGAGCAAAATTGAAATTTTGAGGGGTAAAAAAGAGTCATGGGAGGTGAGAAGAGAAAATTTTTTTTGCCAGGTAAAAGAAAAAGATAATTTCTTTTGGCATCCTATCGATTTTTTTTTCATGCATCCTACAAAATTACCAAAATATCTTCGCTACTTAAGTAGTGGATGCAGTTCGCTACTTTTTTTTTTTACACAAATAAACTTAGTGCATTTCATTCATGATAATTGTTTTAATAAAAGGTGGACACTAATCATAAAATTGGAGACTAGCAATAAAACGAGTTTTCAGCGCTAAGTCATGAGCTACTTAAGTAACGGACTTTTAGAATCTTGAAAAGTTCATGTTAAGAGGTATTTTTTCCTCAAATTTCTCATTTCTATAATGTCCAGTAGTTGACGTTTAAAATCGTAAAATTTTCATATTAGACATTGCATTATATATACAGAGGACTGTGGTTCATCCCACTTATCCACCGTAAGTGGGGAATCTCTAGCCACTATGATATTTGATCAAAAAAAAAATCTTTGAATTTTCATGTTAGAGGGTGTTTTTCATCAAATTTCTCATTTTCATAATGTCTAATACTTAAATAACAAAATGGTAAAATAGGAAACTAAAAAGACGAGCGAAAAATTGGTAGAGTGTCGAAAGAAGCTCTCAAAGAAAAAAGCACAACTTATATCTAATCTAACTAATAAATAGTATATGGGAGTATTGGGCTATTATTAACCTTAGCATCTGATTGGTTTGAGGGTAATTGATAGGAGGAGAGCATATGAGAGGATTATTTAAATTAAGTTGTTTGATTCAATTTTTATACATGTGAGAGAAGATATCAGAGCAAATTCTTCACAAGTATTTTTTTAGACGAAGTGATAAACACAATTGAAGCTCACATATATAATTGTGAAGTTCTTATTTGAATTCAAATAAAAACGTTCTTTACTAATCGTTAGTTAGTTCAGTGATGATTGGCGCTGAACTTGGTAGGGAGGACCACGGTTCGATCCCCCGCAACTGCGATCGGGAGGGGGCTTGAACTACTTGATGCCAGAACTGACCTCCGAACCAGATTAAACTGGTGGTGTAAACCAAAAAATAAAATAATAAAAAAAAAACGTTCTTTTTATCAACAATATTAATATTATCGGTTGAGCGGTATGTGATTAACTAAGTATAAAATTTAGTTATGCTCCAAAAGTATAAAGATTAAATAGAGAGAGATCATTTGTTTAATATATTTAGACTTAAATATTTATTTATTTAATGTAACCTAAGTATAGAAATAGTTGTTTTTTTTTCCTTGCCCTATTTTTGTAATTATTTAACATATTAATTAGTTGTAATGATTTGATTGGTTTTGCCATATAATTAAAAGTTTGGTGAGTATCTACTCAATAGTTTTTCGGTATGTATGTAAGAGTGAAAAACTAATTAAAGAATACTGGACTATTGAGTAGGAGAGGAATTCCTAAAAACTATAAAAGTGATTTTTCACCTAAACTAATTAAAAAATACCAAATAATCACTCTTATATACATACCCAAAAACTAATTAAAGAACTCCTCTCCTCATCAAATCACACAAAAAATCCTTACCAAAAGAAAGAATCACACAAAATATTTTAAATTTTTTCTCATCAGTCATCACATTGTATATGTTGAATCATAAACGAATTTTATCAAATGTTTATTTTCTAAAAAAACATAAATTTTATGTGAAGTTTGTTCGTTTTAAATTCTTTTTTTTTATATAAAAAAAAGAAGGGTAATATTAATGAACAGAGTCAGTACAACTATGTTGGGCTATGACCTTTGGTCTATCCTCAACTCAAGCCACACCATATTGAGCCTAACTAAAGAATACTGGACTAGAAGATGCACAAACCTTATTCCCTTCACGCTTCACATGCCTAAATGCAATGTTTTAGAAAAGAGGAGGGATTCGTTGACTCTAAGAGTAAGTCTTCCATTGACTTACTCCGCTTAATAACTCCATATCGGCATTATATTTCTTCAATCCAACCGTTAAATTTAAAGATTTCATTGAGTAGATCAACTCCACAAATTTTTATAAAATTTCAAAAAATGTAGTTATGTATTTTAGACTATTGAAATTCAACGGTTTTTTCTAAAAGTTTTTCGTACGTTCAATTGAAGTGTTCATAAAAAGTATCAAACGATTTTGAATTTTTATAAAAATTTGTGGAATTGATCTACTCAATGAGATCTTTGAATTCAACGGTTGGATCGAATAAATATAATACAGATATCAAGTTATTAAGCGGAGTAAGTCAATGGCGACTTACTCCTGGAGTCAACGGATCTCTCCTCTTTAGAAAAACCTCTTTTAAATTTAAAAGATTAATAAAGAGTTTTAAGACTCGTATTGTCATTTTGGCAGAGGCAGACCCAGACCTAAATTATTAGTGGGGTAAATAATTTGGTCCAAGAACTAAATTATATTAATATATTACATTAAAAATAGTTGTAGCAACTAAATTTACAATGAAAATAGTTTATTATTCATTTGCTGAAAATGAGCTAAAATTACATCATTATTAATTGTTTTAAGAACATCTCTTTCTATAAAACGAGCATATGTTTCTTCCCTGCATCCATATCAGGCACACATCAATATCATGCTTATTGCAAATTTTCATAACCTTAAATATAAATCTTTTTTGCTTATTGTAATGAAGATTTAAGTGAGAAATCAACATACATCTTGCTTGTTGGAAGATTTATTGAAGAAAGAAAATAAAATTTGGTGGCTATGTATGTGGAAGAGTTAGGGCGATGAAGCGAAATATGAGAGGGAGTGAAAAACGGGATTACAGTCTTCAAGAACAATTCTGATTTTTTGTTTTAATTTTTTTTTCTTTCAATGATCAGTACTTCATTCAGTCTCAAATCTAAGCAAAAAATAACTTTTTAGATTCACTAAAAATATAATATATTTAGCTTACGATACAAATTAGATACATTACTTTTTTAATAAATCTAAATATTCAATTTTTACTTATATATATACACGCACACTACTTATTATAGCCACACCAAGCATAACGTGGATCCGCCATGGCCATGGGTCTTGGCCATAAGCAAAAGTACTCATATGGCAAATAATATTATTATTTTTAATACTCTTTCATTCATAACATTTTTGGGTACAAATTAATTTAATTATTTTTAATCGTAATAGTTTTTATCGTTCATCACTTTGTATTTTCTATTCAATATTAAATAAAATATATTAAATTTTTATCCTAAATAATGTTCTTTAGTTATTGCATGCAAAAAACCTTGTTTACTAACTATTTTTGAGACAACAAAACTAATCCTTTTAAAATTAATCATTCTGATCACACTTCACCTTTCATCGGTTGCTTCCGCCAAACTGTACCACAATCACGAAAGAGACATAATATCTCTATCTAAAATTTTAAGAAATTAGATTAATGAGTCGTATCTCTTATAAAATTCCAACATTTTTTCCCTTTATAATTAACATGGGATTACACTTTACAATAAACTTTCCTCTATATTGATGTCCATCCACGTCTACATGTGAATGGCAAGAAATTAAAGTCTTCACAACCATGATGAAGAATCACATGTCTGCTTACTAATAGGTGATTTTCTTTTTCTACTTAAAATAACACATTCAAATATGCATAATCATTACTTAGCTGATGATCTTCAACTTTTAACATATCCACGATATCAACCTTTCTAACTTTGACTAACTTGAATTTTAAGTCCATGTAAAAATAAATAATAAATTTCCACCAGCTTAACGATGACTACTTTTTGTGAAAAAATCTATAAAGTATATAAGATGAATTGTCTCATTTCGATTGAATTTCTTTAATATATAAGTTAGAAATAAAATTTCTAGCATCTACTTAAAAATTTTAAATCTTCTATTACTTAGATCAATTTATTACCGATTTGATTTTTAAGTCATGTCAGAAAAAGAAAGAAAAACTTGGACTAACTTAATTTCCTTGCAATTGTACATTGAATGTGCATTGTTTATTGTTGAAATGTAAGAAATCCTTTTTGACTTTTTATTGGCTCTAAAATTTGAATCACAAAAACTAAACGGTTTTGTAGAAAGGTTAAAGTATAATTAAGTTAATTCACTTGTGTGTGTATAGTGTATGTTTATTGTTTTGAAGAAATGATTAAGTTATAAAAATAAAATGCAGATATGTACACTTACAAAATTAAACAATTACGTCACAAAAAATAGTATAATATGGTTAAATTAGATGCATTTATCTCGATAGTGCAGCACGTTAAGAAAACTCTATTTTTGTCAACAAAAAAAATAGATATATAAACTCTGTTTTCCTTTCATATATAGCAGAGTCTCTTGTGTTCAACGTGTTTGATTTATTTTTTTTAATTAGTTTTGAATATCCATTATACTTAGTTCAATGAAGTTTGCTTAGTTTGTCAATAAAAAAATGAAGTTTGATTATAAAAGATACATGCAAAACACTCTCCAATAACGTAAAAAAAAAAAAAAACTCTCCAACTTATTTTTTTATAGCACAATTTTCTATTGATTAAAATTTAAATAAATTCTAATAAACTATAGAAGTCGCATAAAATTGGTGAAACTCATAAATTTCAACTAATAAAAAAGTGTTGAAAAAAGGAAAAAAAAAAAAAGTGTTGTGTATACTCTTGAAAATAATGTGCCATGGAGTGTATTCTTATGACAATTCATTTGTAGTATATGACAAATGATGTTTGCACATTAAAGAATTAATGTCAAATATAGTGTCAAACATTTTTTACGTGTATTTTTTTAAAAAAAGTAAAAAAAAATCTAAAAAATTATAAATAGCATATAGATAAAAATAAACACCATCCACAAATCTTAGTTTAATTATCAAAAATATCGTATTATAAAAAAAATGGTTAGAAATATTAAAATTGTTAGATTGGACATCATGACGGATTCAAAATCTAATTCTTCCACTTTGTGTATGTTAAGTTTTTAATGATTTATAATTTCATCTATCTATTGAAAAAAAAAAGATAAAAATAAACATCTGCGATATCATATATAGTAAAAAAATATATTATCTCCTCTAATGAACTAAACTCGTCTCTCTCATAGTATACTGTAATAAACTACACTAAACTCGTGCTTAGTATATCATATGCCTGCCGCTATTTTAATCATTGCATTGGGTTGGGTAGGGTTTAGGAGAGTATCTAAAAGCTAAACAAGCGGTTTGTTTGAGAAATTAAAACACAACTAACTAAACTAGTAATTTGAACACAATTTTTTAGTATTTTGATTCAAAAGAATAATAACAATAATAATTTGAAATTGAAACTGGGCCATGGCCCCAAGTCCAGTATCATGCTTGTTCATCATTTGAGTCCTCATAAGTCCATCATATATATCGACTTAGTAGTTTAATTAGTTCATCAATGGTCTTAGCTTTTTTTTCATAGCTATTGAATTTTTTTTTTTTAACTTCATTCATAGCTATTGAATAGACTGCAATACTGCATCTATAATGAGATAAAATTGCACATAATACAATCTAAGTGTATGTACATTTTACATAATACTTCATTAAAAAAACATAGAACAAGGAAAAAAATATTAATCAAAATGATTTTAATGGTTAATTTACAAACGTTCTTAAGAGAATTTGAACTTAAAACCTTATAGTTATAAGGCTAAACTTCTACAATTTAAATAACATTTTAAGTGTGGCTTAAATTGTTTAATTTAAACCGTAGTCCAAGAGCTTTTTTATTAGAGTTTAATTGATATGCACCGACGGTGTAAAATAGTTTTACACCATCGTCCAATAAATAACTATCATTTTGCCATGTCATGTCAAGAAAGTGGGACAAAGTGGGGTGCTGTGGCGGAAAACATGGTTGGTATTGGTTGATGATGTAAAATTATTTTACACCGTCGGTGCATATCAATTAAATCCTTTTTATTATGAATGTGGAGACTTGCTGCGTAATGATGGCCCATAAAGATTTGGTATATGCACAGCGTGGCCTTACAGGATTAAAATTCAACACTTTTGAATCAAAGGGTCCAAAGGTAGGAAAAACCAAGATATGATGATCCTAATCTCCATCTTATATTCAGGCCCCGTTTGGCCCGGCTTATTTTCCTCTTTTTTTCTTCTCCTTAAAAATAGTAAAGAAGGAAAAAATTGTGTTTGACTTCATTTTTCTTTATTTTTTACTTATTTACTTTATTTCTTTAATACTTTTAAGAAGAAATAGCGTCAAATATAATTTTATACTTCTCTATTTCGTTTAAGCTAAAATAAAAAGTAAAAAATAAACTGGGCCAAACGGGGCCTCAAACTCTTTTCATTTCTGACGGTAAAAGGTTATATTCAAACGGCTATGAAAGTCTGTTCTCCGCTTTTTGTTTCAAAAGGAAAAAGAAATGGAAAGGGGTTCGAGTTTTATAAAAGAAAAGGGGTTTCTCAAACTAGCACATCAGTAACATCAATCTTTATGGGTAATTTCCTAGCTAAATTATCACGAGTCGGCAAAATCTAGCACATTAGTCCTATATCCTTTAGATTACAATCATAAGTAATTTTTTTAAAAAAAATTTATTGAATAAATTATTTATTTAAACTATATTATATTGTAAGTGAGATATATTAGTTATTCAATTAATCTAAAAAAATATAATTTTACTTATATTTGTGGTCAGATGCAATACAATTTGTTTGAAATAATATGGATGGCTCAACGGTTAAATAGGAGAGTGATAAAGAGATCACAAATTGTGGTCAGATCCTATACCCTTCGGTTTTTTTTTTTTGTTTGGCTTTCACCATCAATTGAATCTGGTCAAACCCCCTTCCGATTGCAGTTGCGGGAGATCGAACTATGATCCTCCATACTAAATTCAACGTCAATCACCACTGAACAACTAACGATTGGTACTCCCTTCGACCTTATTTATAAGCGAACATCAACAAAAAAATTGGCCTCAAATATTAGCAAAAGTTACTTTATTTAATGTCATTCTTCCAAAAACACCCCTATTAATTGTTGTGCTTTTTGACATGATTCCATAGTCCAAATGCAAATTTAATATATTATAAAGGGTAATTCAATAAAAAAAATCTTAATATGTTTGAAACAAGATAATTTTGCTTATAAATAAAGCCGAAGAAAATATATGCATGAGACTCGGGTTCAAACCAAGTGTGTACATGCATAAATTTTTTATTATGCACAAGATATAATATGGCGTATTAATTTAATACTAGTAAAATTTATTCATTTAATTATGAAAAAAAATATACATGATAATATACCTGTAGTAGTATATTCGTCCCTAAATATAAGATCATTTTGAGAAAAATATTAAGATTAAAAAAGTTGATTGTGATATTAAATTTGTTGATAATTGGTATTGCTTTTACAATTTTAGCCTTAAGAGAGAGAATGAGTTAAAGTTTTTTTGGTATATTTTTTATTACAAATTGTAGAAAAGATACACTATAATTAGAAGTATGTTGATAAAAAAATATTTAATGCTCTTGAAAATTTGAAAGGAATCTTATAAAAAGAGGGGAAAAAAATCACAAAATGATCTTATAATTAGGAATAGTAGTTGTTAATTGTTCCTTCCTTCCTCTTGGGTTCTGTTTCCAACCCATCATTTTCACCACCACCATTATGCCTTAAGAGAAATTCTTAGGTGTGTCCACACCTAAGCATTAATGGTTATGCATAACCAATCACATAATTACAAATCATTATTATATTAAAAAATTATAAGTAATTAATAGAGTAATAATTAAAACAAAATCTCTATAAATAAGGAAAGAAAGAAAAAAAGTGAGTTATAAAAAAAGAAAACTATTATGAATTTACTTTATTTTTATTCATTATATTTCTCTATTTTTTAGAAACTTAGGGACCGCCCAATTATTTTTATTTCTCTATTTTTAAAACTTTTTTATTTTTTATTTTTATTTCTCTATTATTATTTCGCTATCTTTCTATTTTTTTTATTTCTTTCTTCCAATTATTTTTATATATTATTATTTCTCTATTTTCGAAATTTTTTTTTACTAATTGAGACCTTGTATTTATATTAATAGAATAATTCAATTAGTGTATAGTTTATATTTTATTATTTTTATTTCATTTTATTCTTGTCATCTTACTTGAAAATAATTAAATACTCCCTCCGTCCCTTTTTATAAGAGTTAGTTTGACAAAACGCGGGTATTAAGAAAGTGGATTTTAGTATTAAATTGATTGACAAATTATATTGATTTTACATGTTTACCCTTATAATAAATTGTAGTGCTTTGTATCAAATAAAAGAGAATTTAATGCTATTAAAAAAACTATGCAAAGTAAATAAGGGTAAGTTTGGAAAATAAATAATTAATGTTATTGATAATTGTAAAAGGGTCTTATAAAAAGGGACAAACTTTTTATCAAACTAGCTCATATAAATAGGGACGGAGGGAGTAGTAATTAAACATTTTTTATATCACTTCATATTTAATGGGCTAATTCAATCGTTAATTTTACTAAATAATACAAATTGAATTAGCGCTTATCGATTATAAGCTATCTTATAATTTATATGATTTATCAACTATCCACTATTTTTTTTTATCAAACAAATTCATAATAGTTTGGACGGTCCCTATAAGTTTCTAAAAAATAGAGAAATAATAATGAATAAAAATAAAGTAAATTCATAATAGTTTTTTTTATAACTCAATTTTTTTTCTTTCCTTATTTGTAGAAATTACTACTCTATTAATTATTTGTAATTTTTTAATACATTAATGATTTGTAATTATATGATTGGTTGTGTCTAACCATTAATGCTTAGGTGTGGTATAACCCAATATTATATTCTAATGTTGGTATATTTGGCCCATTAAACTCATACCCACATTATGTAATCGCGGATCTGGATTGCCTGCTGTTTTAACAGCACGCAGTTCCACACTGTTCTTAATTACGATCGTTGATTTTAGATCAGACGGCTCAAATTATATATTAATAAAATTAACTAAAAATGATCTCGGACGTCGATTTTAAATCGGATGGTTAAACACAGTCACTGCGTGCTTTCGAAGCTTTTGTATTTCACTCTTTTCACCTTCTTTGGTTCCTCGGATCTCCCATCATCTTCTTTATGTAATTGTTTTATTGTTTCTTTATCAATACTTAATTTTTTAACTCACATTCTTAAAAGGACACAGCTTCATGAAAACCAGCATGTTCACTTCCAAACAATACTGACACATACTCCATTATACTCCATTTTACCTCTAATTGGAGTGCACATATATAATATATAATAATAAAATAAAAAACTTAATTTACTATTTTTATCAACATGTATCAGCCCCAAGGAAACATTCATCTTAATGGTATTTTTTAATGATTAATTTACTCAGAGTGGCGTATATCATTCTTACAAATATCACCTTTCTCTGTTTTACTCTCTCTGTTTCTTCTCTGTTTTACAAATATCATCTTAATGGTTTTGTTTGTGAGTTAAGCCAGGGAGAATGTGTGTCTATAACCAAATATTATATTCCAATGTAATCATGAAAATAGAACCATATTACAGTAGCTAGTTGGACCAAAGAACAAGAGAAACATACATGCTTGCGCCTGCTCAAGGCCACTTTGTGTTTAGTAATTGCAACTAGCTAGGGAGGAGTCTTGAAAATGATGGGTTTGAAAATTAAAGAAACAATAAATCAATGGCAGAAAGGGAATGATGGGAGATCCAAGGAAGAAGGTTAAAAGAGTGAAAGACAAAAGCTGAGTGAGCACAGTATTACATACAGAATGTGTGTATGAAGTTAATGGGCCAAATGCACCAACATTAAAATATAGTAATACTATTGGGTTATAGTAAGGCATGATGGTGGTGGTAAATGTGATGGGGCTTGAAATAGAATTCAAGAGGAAGGAACAATTATGATTGAGCCACAAATAATAAGTTTGAGATTAAGAGTAAAAGAGAACCATGTTATAGTTGTAAGTTTTTTTTTGTTACAAAAGAAAAAAAAAAAGAGTAAAAGAAACTAAGGAGAAATAAACGTCACGCCTAAAACATGTGCAAGGAAAACGAGACATGTCATGAGGAGGTCATGTAGAACTCCGAGTCTCAAAGAGGCCGAAGTCCCTAACTTGACTAAATGATCTAATGCAAAATTCTCCCCACAAAGTGTGTGGGTCAAGTCGAGAGGTGAGATTACTATAACAATGATGCACATTTATAGTATTCTTAACAAAATCAATCACACCGGCTACACAATTTAAAAATGTAATAAGTTTTTTTTGTTTACAATATAAATGTAACAAGTTGGTGATATGATATAGAGATTAAATAGAGTGTTAAATAGATTCGTTCAAATTTGCTCCATTTATTTATCTTCTATTTATTGTTCATTTATGAGAGAGATAAACACAAGTGGAAAATTGATGTGATCCATTGGTGAAGTCCACCTAGTAAATTGTATTTATCTCTTTCGTAGATTTACAATAAATGGAAGGTAATAAATAGAAAAAACTCAAACTTGTTAAATAGGTAAAAGTAGTGGCGGTGCCAGAAAATTTCCAAAATTTGGGCAAAATCTCAATTTTACACTATAAAATCTCAATTTTAAACAAAATATATTAGTTTTGTCCTAAATTAATCCTTAAAAAAAATCAAATTTTACCCTAAACTAACCCCTAAAATACCAAAAATACTAACCCCTAATATTAAAAAATTTACATTTTTAATACAAACTTACAATTTGTGTTTCCTGAGTATCAAAGTTACTAGTTAACAAAATTCTTTAAATAGTGTGTTAATACAAGTTACTAGTTAACAAAATTCTTTAAATATTGTGTTATATACACACATTCACCCCCCAAAAAAATGATGTAGACACACTCACACACATGTTATTTATTTATTTATTTTAGCCCAAGGTGTGAAAAGAGTTAAATATGAGCGGATATATATACCCTGCCTATAACACACAAAGTCACAAACAAAACAAACCCATTTCATTTTATTTCATTACACAGAAAGAGAAAGAGAAAGAAACAGAGTGAGAGTAAAACAGAGGAATGATACCCATACTCAGCTAAAAAGTATATCTCCATGTTAAATGCAAAGCTTTACATCCCAATCCAATCCCAGAGTTTAATACAATGCTGCCATTATCATTCTTCCTCTCCCATTTCCAACAAAACAATCAACCATACAATAATACTACTTTTAGTACACTATACTCATTCATTCATATCAGCATCACAACAACATGTAATTATACAACCACCTCATTTTCAAGCACAAAAACGCAAAACAGGTGTTGAGAAATTTATAGCTGGCATATGAAATGCAATGTGATTTTCAATTCAAACAGACACATCTTCAAGTTCAACCCACTCACTCTTTCACTCTCTCGTTCTCATCATCATCAGTGCCAGCCAAGGGTGAGTGAATAACGCACACACACCCACGCTATCTGTATTTTGTACTATACACCCAAAACCCACGCACGCACTTTCTGCCTTTCTCTCCCAACATCCATCAACAACAACACCTCATTCCGTATACACAACCAATAACACCTCATTCCTCTCTCTCTCTCTCACTAAAATATTCTCTCTCTCTTTTTCTTCCTATGCCTACAACAACAACAATACCTTCATATCTCTCACACTACCCTCAACGTTATTATCACCACAAACCCATTAAAAATCGCAACTTTTCACACACTCATTTCTCCACCGCCGCCACACGGCGGCCCCACTTCCCACGCATGGAAATCTCCTCCTTACACCACCGATGGAAAGACAAAGTTATCGTCATAATGGGCGCTACCGGCTCTGGTAAATCACGTCTTTCCGTTGAACTAGCCACTCGTTTCCCCTACTCCGAAATAATCAACTCCGATAAAATCCAAGTCTACAAAGGACTCGATATCACCACCAACAAGATCCCCTTTCATCAACGCAACAACGTTCCTCATCATCTTCTCGGCGACGTTGACCCTTCTCACGGCGAGTTCTCACCTTCAGATTTTCGCCGCTACGCTGGAGATATTATCTCTGATATAACTTTACGGAGAAAGCTTCCCATTATCGTTGGTGGGTCTAACTCATTCATTCACGCTCTTCTTGTAGAACGATTTGACTCAGAGTTGAACGTGTTTGAAGACGAGTCATCAACAACATCATCATCGGAGATATCATCGGATTTAAGGTACAAATGTTGCTTTATTTGGATGGATATATCGTTTCCTGTGTTATCGGAATATTTACTGAAACGAGTCGACGATATGTTTGACTCGGGAATGGTGGACGAGTTAGCCGAGTTTTATGAACCGGATGCGGATAACCGAACCGGGTTAAGAAAAGCAATCGGTGTACCCGAGTTCGACCGGTTTTTTAAACAGTATCCACCACCGGTTGGACCCATTGAAAAAGAAGGTAATAATAATGATTCAATGCGGGAAGTTGCATACGAGGAAGCAGTGAAGGCGATTAAAGATAACACGTGTCAGCTAGCTAAGAGACAGATAGGGAAGATCTTACGGTTAAAACGAGCTGGGTGGGACCTACAAAGAATTGATGCCACGGAGGCGTTTAGGGCGGTGCTGACGTCAGAGTCTAACGGCGGAGGAGAAGGGTTTTCCGATGTATGGAAAAAGCAAGTGTTGGAACCAAGCATGAAGATTGTGAATCGTTTCTTGATGGAGTAGGTCTTCCAGCTAAATCCAGCTTAGCTACTCCAAATATTTAATTTTTTTCCCCCCTTTTTTTATGCCATGTTTATTTTATTTAAGAACAATAGAAAAAATTGGGGTATGGGGGAAAATGTACAAAAATGAAAGTTGGCCATTTGGAAAACAAAAGTGAAATTGGGAATTTGTGGAGGAATGGCTAATTTTGAAAATTTTAGAGTTGCAATGAAGGTTTGGGTGATGTGAGGTTCTACAAAATTTTCTGAGGCTAATTTAGTAAGAAAAATGTAAAAGAAATTATGAGTTTAGTATAGAAAAATGTTGACAAAGTTTTGGTAGCAATAGAGTTTAATTTTAACTTGTTTTAATTTAATAATACAAATTTTTTTTGTGACGAATAGTACACTTTTATTTTTGTTTGATTGCAATTGCAACCTTAAATTGTGAATGTTGTTCTATTGCGTTGTCCGATTTATTCGTGTGTCTCCCACTCTCTTTAATTATCTCACTCATACGTTGTGTGTGGAGGATGAAATGATGAGCAAATCGCATATGAAAGTTAACAAACTTTCCAACAGAAATTAATACAATATATACTACTACACATTTAATTGAATTTATTTATATATTTTATTTACATATATAAGGTACTAAAATTGTACAAGAGGTGGTGGAGAATGTGAGTGTGGATGAAAGGGTGGCAAAGAGCATGAGACACAATTCTCTCCAACCCCACCATCATCACATTTGAATTCACTAAAGACAACCATACACTTTTTTCTTTTTTATTTTCTCTCATCATTTCTTTTATAATTTTATTTTGTACGTTTGTGTATTTTTGGGTACCACGGAAGAAATACTCATGGCATGTAGGATAAATTTAATTTTATTCGATTTGTCTCTACTTAAATAAATTTATTTATAAATTCAGTTAGAGTTGACAAAATCTATTAGTGACGCAACATATATCATTATGTGGATAATGGATAATGGATAATCTGAATTTAATTTGGCTGTGGATACTCCAAGTTTTGGCTAATTTATGCAAGGTTTAACACAAGAGAACTAAGACCACTTTTCATTAATGATTAAATATATTATCTGACTTGTTTCAACACACTTCATCTAAATGTTTGATGGGTGAACAATTTGTTTTGACTTCCATCTCTTTATGTATCATAGAGTTTTCTTCTACGTAGAATTATTTGTACTTCCTCCGTTCTAATATATAAGCAAAAGTGAGTCAAATAAATTTGATGTATTTGGTTTAAAATTTGGACCAAATACATTCACTTTTGTTGACTTACTTTTGTTTATATTTTAGGACAGAAGAAATATTTATTTGGGTAAAATAACTGATACCCCCTATAATGTGGGCGTGTTTTGTTTTTCCCTCTATAAAATATTTTCGTGCAACTCGCCCCTTGCAAAATACCGACTATTTGCTTTTGCCCCCTATGCACAAAAGTTGGCAGCTGACTGTGCATTTTTGCCACGTGGCAAATCCACGTGGCAAATCCACGTGGATTTATTATAATTTTTATTTAAATTAAATGCCACGTGTCAAATTAAAAATCAATTTAAAAAAAATTAATATTCAATATACAAATCTAATTTACTGAAATAATTAATTATTTTAAAAAATAAATTTAAATTTTAAGAAGAAAAAAATGAAATTAATCTGAATTTAATAAACATAATTTGTTTAATACTTAAAACAAAATTAAAAATATTTAATAAATCTATATTGAATAATCTGTTTTTTTTTTTTAAATAAGAAATATATAAAACAAAATTTAAATAATTTAATTAAAAATAGAAAACTGAATAGTTAAAATAGAAAGGGTAAAGTTGGCTTCGCGATCAAGGAACCTCGCCGTCGTAGCAACACCATCGGCGCTACCTCTCTCAAATGGAAGTCGAAGTAAAGCTCCGTCTCGCAAACGTCACCACTTTGCTCTCTCCATTCCACGTCATCACCCATCACCAACACAACCTCTTCTTCGACGGCATCGCCTCCGTATCAATAATAATAATTAGTTTTCAATTCCTTTCATTATTTAGGCATCTATATCTGTTTAGGCATGTATATATCTGTTACTTCTAATTCTGATTAGTTGATAATTATTAGGAGATTTGGTAGCTTGATTCCCTACACATTAGGGTTGTTCACCTGTATATATATTACTGTAAACTAATATCAAATTATTAATGAAATATACAAACCTATTTCTCAATATGGTATCAGCCTAAACGATCCACCAATTCCATATTCCTTCAATTCAGGACGCCGTTCCACACCCTTGCCTGCCATGGCTGACAACAACTTATATATTCCAAATCCTCATGAGCCATCTAAACCTCTTGCCTGCATCACTTTCACCAATGTCACCAAACTTCTTCCTATATGCATCAAATTGAAGCTCTCCTTGATGGCCATGATCTCCTCAAATATCCAGATGGATCCTTTCATGCGCCGTCAGAAATGATCGTCACCGCTCCGGCATCTTTGACGACTACTTCGTCAGAAACAACCCCTGCCGCTGCATCACTTCCTGTAACAACTCCAAATCCGGCTTATCAAACTTGGCGTCGACAGGACCGCCTTATATATGGTGCTCTCATCACCACTCTCTCAAATGAAGTGGCTTCCCTGGTGTCTCAAACCAAGACCTCACATGATCTTTGGATCCTTCTCAAAAACATCTATGCCAAAGCATCTCGCAGCCATCTCAAACAGTTAAAGGAGCGTCTCCGTACGGCTTCCAAAGGTACCCAATCCATCACTACCTATATGCATCATCTAAAGCAAACCGCAGATCTCCTTGCCTCGCTTGGCTCCCCCGTTTCTGTTGAAGACATGACTGATTATATCTTACACGGTCTCGACGACGGTTATAGAGCAGTCATTGATGGTGTGAATGCCAGGGACACTCCAATCACTTTTGATGACCTCCTTGAACGGCTTTTAATTCAGGAACTTTCAATTGCTGCCGTCCAAAATCAAACTTCTGCCCCGCTGACAGCCTTGAATGCTCAGGCTCGACCCAATTCTAATGCCAAATCTCGGTCTGGACAATACCCTCCACAATCAACTCAACGCACTGGCTCTCGCAAACCTTTTCTCGGCCGCTGTCAGTGGTGCAACATCAAAGGTCATCTTCTCTCTGATTGTACCACCTTCCGGCAGCAGCATCCTAGTGTTCCACCGCCACCTCGTAACTATCCGGCTCACACGGGACAGACACAGGTCAATACTGCAACTGCTGGCCCATCGCAACATGATTTTCTAGTTGACAGCGGAGCAACACATCACGTAACCAATGATCTTAACAATCTGGCGCTTCATCATCCGTACACTGGTCCTTACTCACTGTTTATGGGTAATGGTTCAGGTTTAAACATCACTCACTCTGGAACACTTTTACTTAACGATTTATCCTTGTCTAATGCTTTGTGTGTTCCTTCCATGAAACAAAAATTATCTCTGTCTCTAAATTTACCCAACAAACTAACTCAGCTGTTGTTTTACTGCCACACTCTTTTTATGTGAAGGACTTGCAGACGGGTCACACAACCCATAAAGGCTCATGTGTGGATGGACTCTATCTCTGGCCCGCCACCTCACCCTCCGTCCACACGGTTCGAACAGAATCCTCTGCATCATGGCATCATAGGCTTGGGCACCCTTCATCTTCTATTTTTAAATTTGTTCAGCAACATTTTTCCTTAGGCTCCAATAAATTTCAGCAATCAGATTGTAACTCATGCCAAATTAGCAAAAGTCATAAACTTCCGTTCCATGAATCCACTCTTAAATCTTGTTATCCATTAGAAATAATTTTCTCTGATGTATGGACTTCTCCTATTTTATCAATCGATGGTCTCCGCTATTATTGCATGTTTGTTGATCATTTTACTCGCTATATTTGGCTTTATCCAATGAAACGTAAATCTGATGTGCAAACTATATTTCCCAAATTTAAATCGCTCGTTGAAAATTTCTTTCATCACAAAATAAAAATCCTTTACACAGATAATGGTGGAGAATATATTGGTCTTCGCCCTTTTTTACAAAATCATGGTATAAGTCATCATACAACGCCACCCCATACACCCGAACACAATGGAATTTCAGAACGCCGAAATCGTCACATTGCCGAGACCGGCCTCTCTCTTCTCCATCACTCGGGATTGCCCCTCACCTACTGGCCTCACGCCATGACCACCGCCGCTTATCTCATAAATCGTCTTCCAACTCCAATTCTTGGGTACCAATCACCCTATTCCAAATTACTCAACATTAGCCCGGATTATCATAAGTTAAAGTGTTTTGGATGTTTATGTTTTCCTTGGATTAAACCATATGCTAACCATAAACTTGCACCAAAGTCTGCTATGTGTGTTTTTGTAGGTTACTCGGCTGATCAACATGCATATATGTGTCTCGATCCCACAACAGGAAAGATCTACACCTCTCGTCATGTGAAGTTCGTTGAATCTGAATTTCCGTTCAACTCCCTCGTAACTCATGCTAATCCAAGTCCCGAACAACAAACAGACCCACTTCAACTCTCCATCCTACAACCCATGAACTCAACCGTGGTGAGTACCCCACCGAATCCACCAGAAGATTCGTCCACTACCCCTTCCTCCCCTTCCATCACCACCTCCCCAGATATAACTCACTCCTCCACCGAACCCACCAACTCCACTCAGTCTCCTCCTCCAACCTCACAATCGTCCCCACAACTCCCTGCTCCACCACCCAATACCAATACCATTGACAACCCAAATGGAGGTGGGATCATTACTCGGTCTAAAAACAACATTACCAAACCCATTCAAAAGCTCAATCTCCATGTCCAAGCCTCCTCCCCCACCGAACCCAACACCATCACCCAGGCCCTTCGCAACCCTGATTGGCGCTCAGCCATGCAAACCGAATTTGATGCCTTACAACACAACAACACTTGAGATCTTGTCAGTCGGTCCTCTGATCAAAATTTGGTTGGCTGTAAATGGGTATTTCGCATCAAACGAAATCCGGATGGATCCATTGACCGTTACAAAGCTCGGTTGGTCGCCAAAGGGTTTCACCAACGCCCTGGTTGGGACTATACAGAAACTTTTAGTCCAGTTGTTAAACCGGTGACTATTCGGATTGTCTTAACCCTTGCAGTTCGTCAAGGGTGGCCCATACGTCAACTTGATGTTAATAATGCCTTTCTTCAAGGGACGCTTAAGGAAGAAGTCTTCATGATACAACCACCTGGTTTTGTCAACAAAAACTTCCCTGATCATGTTTGTCGCCTCAAAAAGGCACTCTATGGGCTGAAGCAAGCACCCCGCGCCTGGTATACGGAGCTTCGTGTATTCCTGCTCTCTCTTGGTTTTGTCAATTCCACTGCAGATGCATCCCTGTTCATCAACCAAAGACCGGAGGTTACACTTTATTTATTAGTATATGTTGATGATATAATTATCACTGGAAATTCACCTGCAGAGGTGTCCAAACTCATTGCCACACTTGCTGCTCGGTTCTCGTTAAAAGACCTTGGATGTCTCAGTTATTTCTTAGGTGTCGAAGTGATTCCTTCCGCTGCAGGAATGTTTCTTTCCCAAAGGAAATATATCACGGATCTGCTCCATAAATCAGGCATGGCAAATACAAAACCAGCATCCACTCCTTTGTCAACAAGTGTTCAACTACTCAAAGATTCCGGTGATCTCCTACCCTCTCCAACTGAGTACCGAACACTTGTTGGAAGCCTCCAATACTTGAGTCTTACACGTCCAGATATCGCCTTCAGCACCAACAAACTCGCACAGTTCATGCAAAACCCAAGAACGGCGCATTGGTCTGCACTCAAACGAGTGCTCCGATACTTGGCGGGCTCTTGTGACAAAGGAGTCTTCATCTCGGCAACTGCTCCTTTAACTTTTCATGCCTACTCGGATGCTGATTGGGCTGGTGACAAGGATGATTATGTTTCAACCACCGGCTACTTGTTGTATCTCGGTAACACTCCCATCTCCTGGAGCTCTCGTAAACAACGATCTGTTGCTCGATCATCAACTGAAGCAGAATACAAAGCCTTGGCTGACACGGCTAGTGAACTATTATGGGTTCTTTCCTTGTTTACGGAACTTGGTCACATACCCACTGCCAATCCGGTCATATATTGTGACAATCTTGGTGCCACGAATCTCAGTGCTAATCCTGTCTTCCACTCTCGGATGAAACATATAGCCTTAGCCTACCATTTTGTCCGAGAACATGTTCAACATGGCAAGTTTCGAGTATCTTTTGTGTCTACCGATGATCAACTTGCTGACATTCTAACAAAGCCTCTGCTTCGTCCTCGGTTTGAATTACTACTGTCCAAGTTGCATCTCTCTTCCAGATTATACAACTTGCAGGAGGATATCAATAATAATAATTAGTTTTCAATTCCTTTCATTATTTAGGCATGTATATCTGTTTAGGCATGTATATATCTGTTACTTCTAATTCTGATTAGTTGATAATTATTAGGAGATTTGGTAGCTTGATTCCCTACACATTAGGGTTGTTCACCTGTATATATATTACTGTAAACTAATATCAAATTATTAATGAAATATACAAACCTATTTCTCAATACTCCGAACTCTCTTCTCGTCACACCACACTTCGTCTCCGATTCTACAACGACGACGGCGTGTGTCGCGTAGAGGAAGACGAAGAAGATTTGAACCCTAAAATTGGTCGCGATTGCGTAGCTGAACCGGGAAAATTGGGTTCGGTTGATTCGAAGATTTTGAGGAGGGTGAAGGAGGAGTTTGGAGTTGTGAGTGAAAATGGGTTTTTGGGTTTAGGGGATTTTCGGAATGTGAGGAATGTTTATGATTGGAAAGGTTTGAAATTGGAAGTTGATGAAACTGATTTTGATTTTGGGACTTTGTTTGAGATTGAATGTGAAAGTGCTGATCCTGAAGAAGCTAAACTTCTTCTAGAAGATTTCTTGAAGGAAAATGGAATTGATTATTCATACTCAGTTGCTTCTAAATTTGCAATTTTTCGATCTGGGAAATTGCCATAGTCAGTGAATTTTCATTTTTCTATTGTTTTGAATTGAACTGGTTTATTATATGTTATGCTATTGTTGTTGATAAATTAAGAATGTGTTATCTTGCACCATCTTGACACAACTATTTGAGAACACCAGTTTTTAAATCCACTGTCTAAGATGTTGTGCAAGTCTTAGGTGACTGATATTAATAACCATTGTAGCATTGTTGTATTTTATCTATTCAGTTTTCTATTTTTAATTAAATTATTTAAATTTTGTTTTATATATTTCTTAAAATTGAACTTCATTTTATTAATAAAATTAAATTTATTTTTTAAAATAATTAATTATTTCAGTAAATTAGATTTGTATATTGAATATTTTTTATTTTTTTAAATTGATTTTTAATTTGACACGTGGCATTTAATTTAAATAAAAATTATAATAAATCCACGTGGATTTGCCACGTGGCAAAAATACACAGTCAGCTGCCAAGTTTTATGCATAGGGGGCAAAAGCAAAGAGTTAGTATTTTGCAAGGGACGAGTTGCACGAAAATATTTTATAGGGGGGAAAAATAAAACACGCCCACATTACAAGGGGGTATCAGTTATTTTACCCTATTTATTTTCAATTTTAATGGATAATTTCGTTGAGTCAACAAATGTTCTAAAAAAATGTACTCCTATGTGTTAGGGAATTAAATTAAATACAAAATCTGTATTTTTAAAGGCTACAACATTTTGATACGGATATTGCGATACAATACGGAACTTGAAAATGATCTAACACTGGATAGTAAAAACAACGAAACTTTTGAACATATATATCACATAGATACTTAAATATGTTTAAAACTTCAATGAAGATAGACACCGCCTCTTGAAAGATGAGATTTATGTAGTTTGTATTAAATCAACATCAATCATACGAATATAACCGTCTTCGCCGTAAATTTTGAAAATGATCATGAGTTTTTATTTCTAAATAATATCGTTGACCATCTTTAAAATTTGTAATAATAATTACTAACTAATAATGTACAATTGACTATTTATGAATATGATCCACGGTGAAACTAATCTTTTCAAGAGATATAAATTATAAATTATAAAAACCAAGTTGATTGGGCTCAAGTGGCAAGGAGCTCCTTCCAAGGACGTATCCGGGGAATACCGGGTTCGATTCCCAGGGGGAACAACGCTTGGCCAGTGCGCATGCCTCTACGCACGAGCCGGATTAGTTGCCCACCTTTGGTGGGTCGGAACCGGTGCGAAAGCAAAAAAAAAAAGATATAAATTATAAAGTAGACGATTGAAATTATAAAAAATGTAAAATGAAAAATTAGAGGTAGAAAACCAAATTACAAGGTCTTATTACCTGATGTTGGGCAATCCAAATATGTGCTAACTTTCTCATCAGGGTGTCCTTTTCATGTATGTTAGTACTGCATTTTTGTGCTTCAAATTATTTTATTTATCTCTTGAGGTAGGGGTCATTCATTCATTCATTCAATTGCTATGAAAGAAAAGGCTGGGGGCTTACTACATGGGTAGGAGCAGAGTGTAGTTAGTGCAATGGAGTTGTCACATTGTTAATTCTAGGACAAAAGGACCAAAGTCTTGGGCATAATTAAAGGTACAAAATTTTCGGCAAATAGGTGTAGAAGGAAAGTTACTCGTGCATAATGTACAAGTTCCAGGGTGAGACAATTAATGTCATCATATTGATATTCTCTCCAAGAACCCCCCCCCCCCAAAAAACTCATTAACATCATTTACTTTGGCAGGGTGGGGGGCCAAACTATATAGTCCCCTGCATTTTAAGGGAGAATATGTTTTTACTCTTGGGCTTTCAGTTCCCAATTTTGATGAATAGCAGTCTATTTTTCTGGAGACTAATATCGTTTGATAGGATGGACCCCTCATCCCAAACCTCTAATTTTGTCACCTGTCTATATTTCATTCTCATAGTCATAAATTTTCCTTACCAAACAAAACATTGAATTGAAACATTTTGTTTACCATGATATTGGTTAGGGTTCGACAATAGTAAGTTTTGGTCGATTTCGGTCCAAATATCTTCAATCCGAATAAAATCATGAGTGGAAAAAGCAAGCTCATCTTCGTCCAATTGTGTTTACGGTTATGCCGGATGTCGGTTTGAATGGATGTCAGTTTAAATGAGTGAGTTTATATGGTTTTGAATAATTTAAAACTTGCAAGTACAGAAAAATTAACTCAATCTCTATTTCTCTCAATCTAAAAAGTTTTCGTATGAATGTGATACTAATCAATAATGGAATGAGTATGTTGTGTGAATCGCGCTTCCATTTTGATCTAAGCATTTAAGCCTAATAAGTCACTAACAGACAAGTCTAAGCTTATGAGAAAAAATATACATGGGTAGAAAATAATAATAATAATAATAATAAGAACTAGGCAAAATACATCCATAGGTCCTTTAAGTTTTACGTACGTTTGTAATAAATTGGTCCTTTAAGTTTTTTAAGTAATAAATAAGTCCTTTAAATTTTTTAAGTAACAAATAGGTCCTTTAAGTTTGTAATTTGTAACATCTAAGTCCTATTTTTTAAGTAATTGGGGGACCTAGATGGTCGATTATGGATTTTGTTGGCCTGAAAATTCAATCCGAGTTCGTCCGTCTCAAACCATTCAAACTCAATTTGTTCACCCGTTTAACCCGTGACCCGACCCACTACCACATAACATTCCAATTTTTTTTTATCGGTTTTGTCTGATTCAGATCGATTCGGGAAATCTTGTCCACCCCTAATATTGGTAGGAAGTTTCTATCACCGTTAATCATGACAAACCTTTATTTGAAAACTTGTAGGATATTTTCTCTCATTCCAACCAAATTTTCACCATATGCATGAGTCAGGAATCTAATCACTGATCAGATGCTTAAGGAGACTGAAATCCTTATCATTTGGATAATTCATTATTGGGTACATTGAATTGAAACTTGTCTTCCATCTTAAAGATAAATATCACATAAAAATCATACAAATGAGAAATATTAAGTTGAATTCGATTATTAATTATATAAGATCGTTCAACCTATATAACAATTCCGATATTATTACCGGATTTAGATATTATGGATAAAATGTATTAAAACTTTAATTAAGCAAACTTAGATTTTTTTACATGATACATCATGATTTTTGGTGTGATAAACCTAAACAATGGCATCTAAAAGAATATTCAATGTGATTAAATGTGTGTTTGATACTAGTGGTGAAAATTGATTTCAGATAAAAAGAGATTAAAAAAATAATTTATATTTGTATATTTTAAGTTTTAACATAAAAATGAGGTAACAGCATAAAAATTATATTGGAAATAATAAAAACTATAAATCCTAGAGTTCTAACGAGAATAAAATCAAATTAAATATTTTCTAATAAACTTTTAAAATTTAATACTAAAGTGCCTACATTTATTTATATAATAACTATGATAACATGTTGTTCCATAAGCTAAGCTCAATTGATAGAACATTATACTATATAGGTAGGGGACCAGAGTTCAAATCCCGGTCATCTCACTTATACACCCATAACCAAATCAAAATTAATTCCTCATAAGTTGTTGTTATTCATTAAAAAGAATACAAAAGTTTTAGTAAAAAAAACTACAAAAGTTATAAGCTTTTTTTAAATAAACGAAATGACAAGCCACTAAAAACTCACACACACAAAGTGGAGGGACAAAGTTCGAACTCCGGTCATGGCGTCAAACACTAGTAATTTCGGCATTTTTGTCAGTTGAGCTAGGATTTGTGGATTACAAAAGTTATAAGTTATAACTGTTAAAATGGTACTCTTTTCTTTTTCCTCTAACTAGTTGATTTACATTTTTTTTTATATTCAATATATATTCTCTTCGTTTACTTTTTAAGTGTCACTTTGATCTAAAACTTTTCAACTAAAATAGTGAATTGTTAGAGCTTTTTTTTTCTTATTATAACATCATTTTAATTCACTATTTACTTTTTCTTTTGCGAAACTTCAACCAATATACTCTTCCTCGCTCCGATAAATTTGGGATCATATTTAGTACAGTTATTGAGTGACGCAGTAATGCATCTAAGCCATTGGATTAGAATCTGCGGATGATATTTTTCTTTGTTATTTTTTCTGTATTTAATCTGCAACATTCGATCATAAATTAGCGGTCAAAATGCAAAACAACATGGAACTACATTATTTATCTACGGCAGGAAATCCAAATGCAATAAGTACATTTTTTGCGCACACTTTCAACACTAAACAAGTAATTGTTTCAACTACTAATCGTTAGTTGGTTCAGTGGTGATTGACGCTGAACATGGTAAGGAGGACCACAGTTCAATTTTCCCGCGACTCCGATCAGGAGGGGGCTGAAACTACCTGATGTTAGAACTGACTCCCGAACTAGTTTAAACTGTTGGTGAAAATAAAAAAATAAAAAAAAAATTGTTTCAACTCCTCGTTAAAATAGTGGATTTATTTCCTTTCAGTTTGGTGCACGGGTGTTGGTGTGTTTCTTAGGAATTTTATGTCCTTGGTAGTTAAATGCAAGACCAAACTAAAACTTTTGTGCTTATAACAATTAAGATTTTTTATTTTTTTTGTCTTAGATAAGTGGTAATCTACTAAAATTAAACTCATATAATTGTGAGATTTCAGATTCGAACTTAGATCACGACGTCCGGTCTAATAATTTCAGTATTTTTGTCAGTTGAAGTAGGACTTATGAGACTTCCAGTTAAGAATTTTATTGAGTGCTTATTCATTTTTTATTTTTCTTTGACGAGGTTCGAGTGCTTTATCATGCATGATTTGCTTACTCTTGATATTTCTTTTCATACACATTCATACAATCAGATGATTTTTCTTTTCTACAATCAGATGATTTAGATGTATACATAAAAGGACTTTGAAAACGTAAAAAAAAAAATAACACATTGAAAAAGGGAATGAGAGTTTTTTGAAAGGATCAGTTTAATTTATAGGATATAATAGATAAATTGTAATCTTAAATTGTCAAAACACAATTAAATAGAAACAAAAAATTCTTCTAAAACAACACTTAAAAATGAATTGTGGAAGTACACAATTGTAGAAACTAATTTTTCAAAATAAATAAAATTTATTTAAAAAGATGATCTCTCTAACACATGTTTTTACATACGCATCCGTTCAATGTTCCAATAATGTACCGGATAATTAAAGGATTAGGATGTAAACAGTGTAGCACCATGATAATTGTTCATTTAATGATTTAATAACACATTTGAATATGTATTGGCAAATTATGAATTAGTAAGCCTTGCAATACACCTCACACTACTAGTACAATAGTACTACTACTAATAATGTCTTGAAGAAAATAAACTATTCTAATTAAGAATAGTGTAGTAGCATGCAATTTAGTTTAAAAAACTGCAACTTAGAAACCATGAATTTTCAAGTGCCAACAAGCAAATTCATATTCAAGACTACATATTCCTAGTTGCAATTACTAAACACAAAGTGGCCATGAAGGCAGGCATGCTTCTCTTGTTTTTTGGTCCAACTAGGTAGTGTGGTTGTATATTCATGATTACATGTTCTTTAGTTACTAAGAATAACTTCTTAGGCTGTACTAGTATGTAGTACTATAATTATTCAACGCATCCTAGAAGAACCCAAATTGGCTGACATGGATCATAGGTGGAACTGCATACATAAACTATAGCTTATTTAGCTGTTATGAGGAAGCATTTTGTGGAGCCATCAATGTACAATGTCATAGTTAACATAAGTGAGATTAAGACAGAGGAGAAGCTTAATGTTAGTGTGATGAGTATTAACTATAGTAATGTTAATTTTTTTTTGTCAAATTAGTTGTTTTATTATTTGGCTATACTCTCCGGTCACATTTATAAGCAAATTTGACTTTTTTGGTACATTGAAAAATGAATGTATGTAGTCTTTATCTTATACCACATACATTCATTTTTCAATGTACCAAAAAAGCCAAATTTACTTATAAATGTGATCGGATGGAGTACCACAACTTATAATCTCAGATCAAATACTAATATAATAGAGTTTCCAAATTGATTGGTGCATGTGCAATGTGTCCGAAGGAGCATGGAAACTCACTCAGGTCAGGACACTATTTCCCTTGGGAAAGAAGTGAGTAGCTATTAGCTTTACTTACTAGATTTGTGTGTTTGTTACTTTAATCTTTTCTCTTCAATGTAGTGCAGTAACTGTAGAGTGAAATCGTTAAAAAAAAATCATTAGTCAAATTAATTCTATTTTTGATAGATGGCATCATAACTACTAGAAACCTGATGGCAGATGGTCAAACGATTATTTTAAAGAAGTTCTGATATTATTTTAAAATTTGAGTTGAGTTGACTAACTCAACTTCAATTTTGCAAAATCGACTTATAATTTGAGAATTGTCTCTATTTATAAATTATGTCAGGTCATTTTACCAGGCACAAACGTAAAACAACCCAAGCAAAGACATTAGGCCCCAAAATTTTGGGCAAAAAAAAGCTTCAAAATAGTTCAATTTACTTATAAATATAAAATATGACAATCACATTTTTAGTATTTTTAGTTGAGTTGGTAAAGTTGGAGGCTCCAAATCCTTTCTGACTCAAGTTTAATCCTTAATAATATTTAGATTTTCTATTTATTTTTCATACAACTTTACATTTTTATTTTATTTTATATGGCCTCAGAACTTTACATTTTTACACTCCTATATTATGTTAAAATTACTAAATTGATTGATATTTTTTAATTTCATGGACTAAATTACTAGCTAGTATTTCGTGAATTTGAGGTAAACTTACACCAAAATGTTTATCAAAAGTGTATTTATCAGGTATACATTTTTTTACTCAAGTTAAATTTGATATTTTGGTCACATGCATTCTGCACGCCAAAGGATGAATATACTATTGTACAGTACTTTGTAGTTGTGGGACAAAATACCTTAAAAATATATATAAGCTCAGGGTATATAGTACTACAAATGCGGCGGAGCATATAGGTGTGTCTTTATAAATTTGTTAAATGATAAAGGACTGGTCACAACCTAGCCCAATTGATTATTTTAACAAAAAAAATAGTTCCAATCTTCTGGAGTAAACATGATTAAGAATTGTATATATATGCTAATGACTTAATCCTAATTTATTATGCAACTAATTAAATGGGTATGTGGTTGCAATTTTTTAGAAGCATACACCTGTAAAAGAAATCTAGTGCAACTTGAAGTATTTATTTATATATAATTTATTTATCATTGAAGTATTTATATTTTTTATACTCCTACTATATATGACTAGTATTATACTATGCATACGCATACTCAACTCAATTGAGGGAAAGCAAACCGTGCGGTAGCAGTAGTGCAGTGTCTGAATGGCTGTCGACATATTGGGATGAGCTACTACTTAGCTGTTATGACCATAACTATGGTATTTTAATTTTAAAAAATGCTAAATGTTTAAGGCTGTATACTATTATATTTTGGGTTTATTTTTTACACTACTCCTAGTAATTTTTAGGATATATATTTACATAATATCTAACAACCAATAAGAACAATCTACATGCATCTGAAGTAAAAATTAGTTACTGCATGCACCAGATATATGCAAATTTATTTAGTATTTACACAGCTTGTCTTTATTAATTTTTGGATAAATATCTTCAAATTATTAAGAAGTAGTGTAAATTTCACATTATATTTTTTAGTCAAAATAGTATTTATATTGAATTTTTTTTGATAAATATTTATATTGAATTTCAACTGATTGATTTATTATAATTGTAATCAAACTATATTTGTTCTGCATTTTATTCCTAATAGGGTACGGTGCTTGACAAAATCCAGGCAATGAGTCGTCCATCTTTTGCGATTGGGAATCATGCTGTGAACTTGTGATTTGGGTTGGTAGACCTAATAAGAGTTTCAATTCTAAAGTGGGGCATTTTTTCTAAACAATCTGTGTGCAAAGACAAAAGATGAAGCTGTTAATTTTTAAATGGATACGGAGGTGAGTTGTACCGGAACCGTTGTTTTATGTGGAAACTGACTCATGATTGTTTACCTACTAACAAGTAAATATGTTCATAGAGACATGACCATAATTTGGACCGTAAATGTAGCTTGTTCGACTTGTGAATTGTGATGAAAACTATTTTTAGATTTATTGAATGATTAATTAATTTGGTCTATAATCAACATTGCATATGTTATGTAATGAATCCTGGAGTTAATTAAATCTTCGCGCAGCGAGGTTGTCAACCCAAATAAATTTAAAAACAACAATTAAAAAAGACAGATGAAGTATTGTCCTTTAATATGTGTCGTAAAAACACATATTAACACGATCTTTATTTTTTTTAACAATTTGCAAAACAAAACTCTCCCAAAAGGTATTCACTAAAAAAATTAAAAAATCTCCAATCCTTGTGCAAATTATTCCACGTTGATCCAATTAAATATGCATCACTTGCAATTATGGTGAAAATGGTAAATTAAGTATTTTATTATTATATGTAGTGTAGTATTAAAAGGGTATAAATTATGGTGAATTATTTGGTACATATTTATTTAAATATGTATTGGTATAATTGTTGAGTTGGACAATTATAATCGATTTACAAATATTATTTATCATTTTTTTTTATATTAAATACTATTTGTGGACTTATTAGAATTGTCAATATGAACAATATATCAGAAATAAGATGTGTACAAGAGTATTTACTTTAAATTATAATGTATGTGTCAAAATTGGTTGGAAGTGAACATGCTGGATTTAATGAAGCTGTTCTTCTAAGAATGTGAGTTGAAAACGAAGTATTGATAAAGAAACAATAAATCAATGACAGAAAGAGGTTGATGGGAGATCCAAAGAATTAAGAAGGTGAAAAGAGTGAAAGACAAAAGCTTCGAAAGCTGAGTGAGTAGTACTACAGTGTGAGGTTAATGGGCCAAATACAGCAACATTGGAATATAATATTGGGTTATAAGATATAATTAATGGTGGTGATAAACATCAAACATGATGGGTTTGAAACAAAATCCAAGAGTAAGGAAGGAAGGAACAATTAACATTGTTTGTTCTGGTGCAACCTGCGAGGACATATGAGACAGTGCGCATGCCTAAGTCTTGTTTACTAAATATTAACTATGTCTAAGTCTTCTATATTATCTTCGGTTGATTCTTAACCATTGATTTACTCGCAATTCATTGTCAAATATAATTCAATGGACAATATCTACACTGAACAAACACTTTTCGGTGAAAAATCCATCGGAGAGGATTCATTTCCATGCATTTCCCTCTCTTTTCTGGTGGTTTTGGTGGCACCACTTTAGTGTATTTAGAAGAGGGCAATTCTATGTTTTCGTCATGAAAAAATATTATGTTAATTTATATTTTGTTACTGAATAATACAAAAAAGAACGCTGAATAATGAAAATTCTACACACTGTTTAAACTTCTGAAACCATAGGGAATTAGGGACCCATTGATCAAATTTTTGATCTTATAATTCCTGCAATTTAATTCTTAGACATTTCCAATTTTTAAATTTAATTCCTGCAATTTAAAAACAAGGATTTTTCTATTTTTTTATATCTAATTTAATTAAAATCTAACAGACACCTAGATTGTTTTATAATGGTCCATGTATGTTTTGATCGGGCCAAAGTTAAACGACCTCACTTGTGTAAAAGATAATAAGTTAAGGCTTAATTAGTATGTATGTCTCTTAAAGATTTTTTTGGTTTTACTTTGGTTCCTTAAAGAAAATAAGTTCCACTTTGGTTCCTTATAGATATCTCCGACAGTCAATATGATCATTTTTGTCAATTTTTTATCGGAAACCGTTAACTTCTGTACATGTGGCAAAATAGGTTATTTCGTGGCACCTGTACAGAAATTAACGGTTTTTGAAAAAAATGGACGGAAATAACCAAATTGACTGATGAAGATATCGATAAGGACCAAAGTGGAACTTATTTTCTTTAAGGGACCAAAGTGGAACTTATTTTCTTTAAGGGACCAAAGTGAAACTAAAAAAGTCTTTAAGAGACCTACAGACTAATTAAACCTAAAGTTAAATGATAAAAAGTGCTACATAGAAAAGTTAAAGTTGTCATATTGTGAAATTTGAAAGGCCAAATTTCCCAAGGTTATTTTCATGTTTCAATTTATTTTTCATTTTTTTTATTATTTTTTTTATTTCTCATTCTATGACTTCATTGAGTTATAATCCTCTCCATTTTTTTCATTAATAAAGTTTTGAAATATTTTAGGATATATAAAAAAAATTAGACTCATTTAATGCCATACTTTTGTAATCATTATTTTCAAAACTATAATAATAAAGAAAATAATAGAAAATAAATATGATCCAAACTTTGATTTTATTTGTCATATTTCTCTCTCTAACAATTTTCATTCATTGGCCCAAGGATGTTTTTTATTCTTTTTTTTTTCTTTTGGTAAAATACGCCCAAAGATACTTGATAAAAAATCACTCTAAAAAAATATTCTTTTTAGCTCTCATAGTTTACCAGGCCCTCCAAATTTTTGTTTTTCCCTTTTCCGAACCTAATTTTCAAAGCATATTTTTCATTTTCGAACCTATGTATTGTTTTACAAAGGTATATATTACAAAATAAACATTCCAAATTACTATTTTATATAAACATTATATTAATAACTCGCTATAAAGATGATATTTTATATCAATAACTCGCTATTTGTTGGAGTAATTTGAGAATAGAGAACGAAAATGAATTGAATAGAAAGATTAGAGAAAAATGAAAGTTGTTATTCATCCACTAGGGGCAAAGATATTTATATACAAAAGGAGGCTTTCTTCACTACCAAGCAATTGTAACTAACTACCTAGGATGAAATTAAAAATCTAACTAACTAACTAACAAAGTCTCAGCGTTCAGAACCTGTATGTTCAGAACCTGCGTGATCAGAGCCTGAGTGGTCAGACTCTGAATGTTCAGAACCTGAGAACATGAGCTTCTCAGCTTCTGAACCTCTTGACTCGTTAGAGCTTCTGAGCCTAGAGCTCAACTTCTGACTCTTTTGAGCTTCTGAAGCTCAGCTTCTGAAAACCCGAGAACTTGGATTACAAACATCAATAAACATCAAACATGATGGGTTTGAAACAAAATCCAAGAGTAAGGAAGGAAGGAACAATTAACATTGTTTGTTCTGGTGCAACCTGCGAGGACATATGAGACAGTGCGCATGCGTGCGCTGTTTTTGTGCATGATCCTATAACTCGGTCCTAAGCTCAATATTTTATTAATGTGTAAGTAAATAGTTAAAAATTTAAAATAGATAGAGCATGGGTCTGGAACATTTGTACATTTTTGTGTCAAGGTTCATAGAATGACATGATTCAGTGACTCACCATTTTGGTTTATAATCACAATCACAACAATGAGGGGTTTCTAATTTTCACGCCTAAGTCTTGTTTACTAAATATTAACTATGTCTAAGTCTTCTATATTATCTTCGGTTGATTCTTAACCATTGATTTACTCGCAATTCATTGTCAAATATAATTCAATGGACAATATCTACACTGAACAAACACTTTTCGGTGAAAAATCCATCGGAGAGGATTCATTTCCATGCATTTCCTGGTGGTTTTGGTGGCACCACTTTAGTGTATTTAGAAGAGGGCAATTCTATGTTTTCGTCATGAAAAAATATTATGTTAATTTAAATTTTGTTACTGAATAATGAAAATTCTACACACTGTTCAAACTTCTGAAACCATAGGGAATTAGGGACCATTGATCAAATTTTTGATCTTATAATTCCTGCAATTTAATTCTTAGACATTTCCAATTTTTAAATTTAATTCCTGCAATTTAAAAACAAGGATTTTTCTATTTTTTTATATCAAATTTAATTAAAATATAACAGACACCTAGATTGTTTTATAATGGTCCATGTATGTTTTGATCGGGCCAAAGTTAAAAGACCTCACTTTTGTAAAAGATAATAGAGTTAAATTATCAAAATTCAAAAGTGCTAAATAGAAAAGTTAAAGTGGTCGTATTGTGAAATTTGAAAGGCCAAATTTCCCAAAGTTATTTTCACGTTTCAATTGATCTTACATTTTTTTTTTTTCATTTCTCATTCTATGACTTCATTGGGTTATGATCCTCTCCATCTGTTTCATTAATAAAGTTTTTTTTTGCTTTCATCACCAGTTTAATTTGATTCGAAGTTTAGTTCTGACATCAAGTAGTTTCAGCCTCCTTCCAATTGTAGTTGCGGATCATTAATAAAGTTTTGAAATATTTTGGGATATATATAAAAAATTAGACTCATTTAATGCCATACTTTTGTAATCTTTATTTTCAAAACTATAATAATAAAGAAAATATAGATTTCACCAACAAAAAAAAAATAGAAAATAAATATGATCCAAACTTTGATTTTATTTGTCATATTTCTCTCTCTCTCTCTAACGAAGATTTCTCTTCCCACCCCCTGCTTTTCTTTTTCACCCCCTGAGTTTTCGTTTATACCCTTAAAAAAAAGTTCGGTAAATGCGAACCGAACTTTTTAAACGATTGAAAACACATTTTTTTCTATATTGGGAAAGTTCGGTAAATGAAAACCGATCTTTTGAGAGGTAAAATTAGGGGTAAAATTGGATTTTTGGAGGGTAAAAAAGAGACGCAGGGGGTGGAAAGAGAAATCCTCCTCTCTAACAACTTTCATTCCGTGACCCAAGGATGCTTTTTATTCTTTTTTTTTTGGTAAAATTGGCCCAAAGATACTTGATAAAAAATTACTCTTAAAAAAAAAAATCTTTTTGGGCTCACATAGTTTACCAGGCCCTCCAAATTTTTGTTTTTGCCTTTTCTGACCCTAATTTTTAAAGCATATTTTTCATTTTCGAACCTATGTATTGTTTTACAAAGGAATATTACGAAATAAATATTCCAAATTACTATTTTATATTTATATCAATAACTCGCTATAAATATGATATTTTTATCTCGAAAAACAAGAGAAAGTGACCGAATTTTAAGATTGTAAAAAATTAATTGTTATAAAATGGTCATTACTTATTATTGCCATTTTATTCGATAATAATTTTCTAATCTCCATTTTGTTTTTGTTATAAAAAAAAATAGGGTTAATAGGCTTTTAAGTTTTAACCCCCTGCAAAGTAGGCGAATTTTGTTTTACCCCCATATAATAATTTTTTTTTAGATTACCCCCTGCAAAATTTATTTTTTTGATTTACCCCCATTTTGCTGATGTGGCAGGCAAAAAAACATAATAACCGATTTAAAAACAACACTTTTTAAATCGGTTGAACAAAATAACCGATTTAAAAAGCGCATCCAAGGGGGTAAATCAAAAAAATAAATTTTGCAGGGGGTAAATCTCAAAAAAAATTATTATAGGGGGTAAAGCAAAACTCGCCTATTTTGCAGGGGAGTAAAGACCTATTAACCCAAAAAAATATCTAGGTAAACAAAGGTCGTCTCATTTAAGATTGAATGTCTTGATTCTTAGATTCGTCAATTTATTAGTCAAAAAAAAATCATCAATTTAAAAAATAGTTCATCTTCATTAAAAAAAAAAATCAAATATTTTGTTGCTAAATAGAGAACTAATAATCTCATAGCAGGTTTAAAGAGTAAAAGTTTCGGTGAAGAGTATTTATAAACAATGGGGGTATATGTTGTGGGTATATGTTTAGCATAGCAATAATCTTGTGGGAACCTTAGTCAAAAGAAGCGTAAGTTTGGTTTGTTAGAACCATAGCCCAACAAGTACACTTGTACAATTTTAAATAAGAGTTTTACTTTTCGCACCGTGTTAAACTCACGCGTCATATGGAGTTCCCATTTACCCTCTCATTACTTAGGATACAAGTGCGTAAAATTGTAAAAACTGGAACACCACAGTTCGCATGCGACCCCCAAGCATACATGTTGACCAACTCAATGTCACTTAAGTACAGAGGCGGAGCTGGGTATGGACCGGGTAAGGTCGCGGCCCGCCCCAAAATTTTTATTTTTAATAGTATATATATATATATATATATGAGTAAACGCTTTTATATGTCACCATAATTCATATGGCGTGGTGGTCAAGGAGCCTTTTTGAGACCAATAGGTCCTGAGATTAATTTCTATGTCCACCATTTTGGCTTTTTAATAGCCTTTTTTCTAAAGGCATGGTTTGGTTGGCCACATATATTGCCAAAATTTCTCAAGAAAATAACATATTTATTAAACAGAATTGATTTTAATAGGTCTCAGTAATATATTAAATTATGTAATATTATTCAAATATTAATGGTCCATGTATTTTTAAATTGAATTTTTATAAAAAAAATTTGTAAAGAAATTCTCCAATTCAATATTACGGTAATGAAGGACCAAGTTTAACAAAACTTTTTTTTTGTGTTTATAGTTTCTATATTTCGAATAAAAATGTAAGTTTAAAGTCTTATCTTACTTGATTTTATCTCATTTGATATGTTATTATGATTAATTAAAATTAACAATTTATGTAATTTTAGCTCGCCATCTTAAAAAAAATAATCATAGCGGCCCTCCCCAACCTTTAGACCTGGCTCCGCCACTGCTTAAGTATATAAGGTAAGTGAGGTCAATGTAGTTAAAAAATATGCTGGAAAAAATAGTTTTTATTTTTTTGTGCTAACTTTTCGACTTTCTGGGGTAATGAAGCTAGAGTTCAACCGAGGTAAGTAAAATCCTTCTAGAAATTGTTCCTCTCCAAAATTAAATTTGAATTCTTAACAATTCATCTTTGGAGTAGTTCATTATTTACTTGATTGTTTATCGAAAAAATAGTAATTTATTTTATCAATGTGAGTTTATAAATTAATTTGTGAAAGTAGTTCAGTATTTAAAGCTTATGATTTTTCTTCGTCAAAAAAACTTATAAATTTTTTATTTTTGTTTGTTTTCATCACCAGTTTTTTAATCTGGTTCGAGAATCAGTTATAACATAAGTGGTTCAAACCTCCTAATGATCGTAGTTGTGGGGATCGAACTATGGTCCTCCATACCAAGTTCAATGTCAATCACCACTGAATCAATTAACGATTGATAAAAAAAAAACTTATAAAATTTATCTATAAGAATTATGTAAAGAATTTCTAAAATACTCGGAGTACTTGATTATTGTATACAAATTCACATACATGAACTTAATTAAGCAATGGTAGCTAATAGATTCAAAAGGTACATAATCTTCCTCCTAAATATATAAACCTTTTTAGTCAAAAACAAAATATCTAAAGTTTTTTTTACTTACTTTCTTGTCAAATACTTTTTCATGACTTTTTATTTTTGACTTCTTGATAAATAATTTTTTTTCTTGACTTTAACCCCGCATAAAAGTCCACGTACCATCTCATTTCCAACAAAAAAAAAAACAAAAAAAAAAGTCCATCACCTGACCTCCACGCTCCAACTACTCTTATTTTCCAAAAATTAAAATCGTTTATATATCTTATTTTTATATACTATTATATTTTGGGTTTATTTTTTACACTACTCCTAGTAATTTTTAGGATATATATTTACATAATATCTAACAACCAATAAGAACAATCTACATGCATCTGAAGTAAAAATTAGTTACTGCATGCACCAGATATATGCAAATTTATTTAGTATTTACACAGCTTGTCTTTATTAATTTTTGGATAAATATCTTCAAATTATTAAGAAGTAGTGTAAATTTCACATTATATTTTTTAGTCAAAATAGTATTTATATTGAATTTTTTTTGATCAATATTTATATTGAATTTCAACTGATTGATTTATTATAATTGTAATCAAACTATATTTGTTCTGCATTTTATTCCTAATAGGGTACGGTGCTTGACAAAATCCAGGCAATGAGTCGTCCATCTTTTGCGATTGGGAATCATGCTGTGAACTTGTGATTTGGGTTGGTAGACCTAATAAGAGTTTCAATTCTAAAGTGGGGCATTTTTTCTAAACAATCTGTGTGCAAAGACAAAAGATGAAGCTGTTAATTTTTAAATGGATACGGAGGTGAGTTGTACCGGAACCGTTGTTTTATGTGGAAACTGACTCATGATTGTTTACCTACTAACAAGTAAATATGTTCATAGAGACATGACCATAATTTGGACCGTAAATGTAGCTTGTTCGACTTGTGAATTGTGATGAAAATTATTTTTAGATTTATTGAATGATTAATTAATTTGGTCTATAATCAATATTGCATGTGTTATGTAATGAATCCTGGAGCTAATTAAATCTTCACGCAGCGAGGTTGTCAACTTTTTATTGGTACAGTGGTTTTAGAAGGACTGAGATTGAGTCATATTTACTTACGGTTAATATTATATTATTGTAAAGCATTGTTATGCATGTTTGACATCTTTGTTATACTTTAGAATAATTAGTAAAATTTTCATAAATATCGTGTATTATTTAAAGAAAGTTTAGTTACACCCTTGATAAATACTTTATTAAGAAAGCACTTGACAAAAAAAAATTATTAAGAAAGCTATATACATAGGATGTATCATATGAGAATGGTAAATTTATGAGAATAAATAATAGCCATTGGATTCAAATGAAAGACTAGGATTAAAACATATCATTAAGTGAGTCATGTGCCTTTAGGAGAGTCAATCACGTGCCTTGTTTCTCTACTTTGTCTTTTGGTTTCTGCGATCTCTGTCACCCTTAACTTCACTTCTTCTTCTTCTTCTTCTTCTGCAATTTCAATCTTCTATTTTTTATTTTTATTTTTTGGATTTAGGGATTCTGTGTTTAAAATTGATTGATGAAGGAGGAGTAAAAATAATATGAACCTGATTCAATCTTTTTGGGATTTAGAAACTTGTTAATGAAATTTTGGAATTCTATCTCAACCTTTGAAATAGGATTTCGAAAAGCCAAAAACAAATATGTATTTTTTATGTGCAGAAACAGGATCTCAAAAACAAATCTTGAATTTACATCCAAAAAAAGAAGAAGCTTGAATTAACATAGCATTCATTCTTGAACATAAAATAACAACACCTGCAACATAAAATTCAAGAAATCACTAATTCCCAAAATCATACTTTTCCACTTCAATTTGTTAGAATTACTACCTGGAACCAAAATCATACTTTTCCACTTTTGTTCAACCTCACAGTCATCAATGTGTTTGCCGAGAGAGAGAAAGAGATGCAAGGTCACCGAGAGAGAGAAGAGAGAGATGGGCCGCCGAGGGAGAGAGAGTTGGTTGCCGGAAAAGATAGAGTTGGCGCCGGGAGAGAGATGGCCGCCGGTAGAGAGAGACGGCGCAGGAAAGAGAAGGACTATCAAAACGCGTTAAGGAATTCTGAGAGAGAAAGTTGATTCAATGCCACATGAGTCACTTTGTGATGATTTAATCTCAGCCCTTTATTTTGATCTGATGGCTATTATTTATTCTCATATTCTCATATAACTTTAACATTCTCATATGATACATCCTCTATATATATATATTGTTTTCATATTATTATAGGTGTAAGTAATGACAACTATTGGAGAGAAATTCCAGGTCGTTTCCTATCTCAGGATAAATAAGAAGACATTAAGAAATTGATACAATTAAGATAAAAAAGAAATTGAGTTTGACCTATTTGCAATACGTCATTTTATAAAATATTCACGTAGTCCGCTAAATTTTATTTCTATTTTTTCTTTAATATGGAGGAGGGGGTTGAATCTGCTGTATTTTAATAAAATAAGCAAACTCGCCACAAAGTTGCCAACAAGGAAGATAGTAATAAAACAACATTACAGCATGCTTTAAAATTAAATTAAGCACTTTTCAAAAATGGCTACTGTCAAATGCTAATAGTATTTTATTCTTACCATGTACAATGGCAAAAAATATTCAACACCCTATTTTTCCACTTTTTACACTCCACATCATCTTGTCTCTCTTCCACCTAATAATTCAACACCTCATTCAATTTTTACCCTCTCCAATAGTTTTTTCATTTAACACCCTATCCCACCACCTTCTCTACCCCACCACTTTTTATTTCATATTCTTATTTAAATTTAAATTTTTGTTTTTTATGATTAAATAAAATTATAATTATCGATTAAAATTAAATTAAAATAATAAACACTTAACAAATTTTTTTTAAATATTCTTAATTTAAAATGCAATGCATCACACAAATAACGTAATTAATACGATGCAAAATTATGGTGCTTAACCAAAATTATGAAAGTTTTGAGGATGTTGATTTGGATTTGGATAATTGTTGGAATTTTGATAACTGTTAGGATTTGGATAATTGTTGGGATTTTGATAGCCAAATGGAAAATTAGAAGAATTTTGAGTGTTGAAATTATTATTGGGATCCATTTCACACAAAAAAAAAAGACTAAAACTTCAAATTAAACACTAATTGAAAGATAAACAAGATTAAGATAGTGAAAAACTTGGTTTTTTTTCTGTGTCCAAATCAAATGAACCAAGTCTCTATTTATAGAGAAAAAAAAATTACGAATTTTGGTGAAAAAAAAATAAATTAATTTGCATTGAAATAATTGAGTTTAAAGATAAGATGAGGTAAAAAACTCGTGAGCCAATCAGAAGCTGCCACCTGCCCCCACAGCCTTCTCTCTTCGCGTCCCCGCCTGGCTCACCTTCCTTGTTCGCGCGTGTTGTGCACGCGCCTGGGTGGGCGAATCCCAGCTCCCCACGTGTCCCCCTGCGCAGCAATTAAACATGTTAACTGGATTCATTTTCTCTTTAAATTCAACATGTTACTCCAATGGTCCATTTTCATTCAACAGCCAGTCAACACCCATTAAACACCCTCATTGCACTTGGTCTCTTGTTAGATTCAAATGATGCGTTAAGTACTAAACGAAAGCAAACCATATATATATAATTACAACTTACAAACAAATACGTAATCGGTGATTAACATTATGCGTATTCTTTTAGTAACAAAAAAAGCATACATAATTTTTTATAAAAAATAACATACTTGTACATAATTTAAAGTTAGAACAAAAATGTGGAAGGTCTCTTGTTTTATTTTTTGGTACAAAGAATGTGTAAGGTATCATGTTAAAAAAATGCAAAGAGAAAGAATGCGGAAGTTAATATTGTCTGCGGGCCGGGCGGCTAATGGAGGCCCAATATATGCCTATATTTTCTTTTCTTTATGCAATGTGTACCATATATAAATAACTGAATAAACTATCAATTTGGTCATCTACCAAAAAAAAAAAAAAACTATCAATTTGGTCTTTGAACTATTAAAATATATTAAATATTCCATCAATTTAACTCGATTGATAGAGACATTGCGTTATACATATAGGGGATCAGAATTCAAACTTCGGTCATCCCACTTATTCACCTTAAATGTGATGTTTCTAGTCACTATACTATTTAACAAAAAAAAAATATACTAAATGGTTCTTAAATTATTATTAATCTATCAATTCAGTCTCCTGATTCTTTTAAAAACATGAGAAAGAATGACAGTTTAGGGATCAAATTAGCAAATTATTAACAATTTATGGATTAGTTGGTATAATCCAATAGTTTAGGGATAAAATTAGAGAGAGATTGATAGTTCATGAATCAAATTAATTAAAGAGTTTATTCACAAATAAACTAATGAAAAACCACCCAAATGGGTCGAAAAAAATAAACAGTAAATTTTTTTATATCTTGAAGTTGGGTTGAGTATCGATATTCCATAAATAAAATTAGGGTAAATAGGCTTTTACCCCCTGCAAAGTAGGCAAATTTTGTTTTACCCCCTGTAATTTTTTTTGAGATTACACCCCTGTAATTTTTTTCCCCTAGTGTATTTTACCCCCATGCCGATTTTTTTTTCAACACAGGGGGGTAAAATAGACTACAAAAAAATATTACATGAGGGTAATCTCAAAAAAATAAATTACAGGGGATAAAACAAAACTCGTCTATTTTGCAGGGGTAAAAGCCTATTTACCCATAAAATTATTGTAAAATTTAAATTCTTTTAATTAATAGAAATTAATATAAGAATATAACATGACATTGAATTTTTCCCCTAAAATACCAATTCATTTGACTTACAACTAAAACAATTGTGCTAGAAAGACATCAAACCAAAAATATTGTCTTAAAAAATGTGTGTTAGTGAGTAAATTCTAAGTATTTTTCCCATTTCATTGTAAGTGTTATATTAGGTAATACACAATTTTTAACAAATGATCAATATATTATATTATTTTTTGTAGTAATATAATATTTAAAGACTAAATTTATTTTTTTTACAGACAAAAATACTTATATTTATTATTGTGGATGAAAACAATAATTGAACAGTACTTAAATAGTTGAGAGATGAATGTGAAAAAATTGGATCCATTGAAGATGGTCTCAAAGAAAATGAGAGATCCTTTATAAGTTTACTATCTCAATTTTGTTCTTTTTCCCCTCCAAAGTCCCAACAATAAAACTCTTAAGAACTTGTTATGAGTCTCAATTATAACTAACTATGCATATTAATATTTTATTTTGACAAGTAAAAAAAGCATATTAATATTTTATTTTGACCTGCTGAAGATGAGATCCGCTTTGAGGTCATCAGATATTTTGGTGTATGGATGGGTAGGAGGAAGATATTTATGTGTGGACTTGACTGAAGTTTCACTACTTGTGGGGTTGACGACTAGAGATTTTACGGCAGTTCAAGTAGCCCTCAAAGCTGCATCAAGCAAAATGGCCAAAACATGAGAGAACATGTTTTGAAAATCAACATGCGTTTATACATTTTGCTTTTGGTTTCTTATCACAAATACTGTAGATATTTTGAAAAGAGTGCAAAGAATCATAGAAAAAAAAGTTATGCACCAAAAATATTTGCAAAGGAAAAAAAATTTAAGTTAGGACTGCCAATGCCTAAAAAATTATGCATCAAACAAATTTCAATTTTGAATTGTGCCACCGAAAATTTCAATAGTATCTTTGAAGGACATATACTTGATTTGCAGATGATTTTATAGGAGAAAATTTTGGAGGGTTAAATTTATATTTTGATATTTAATTTTTTTTTAAATAATAAAAAGAGCAACATGTTATTATTCATATTATTCTTAATTTTTAAAATATCAAATATATATTAAAATATAAACTTTAACGTGCCAAAACTTTTAGATAGCCCTTCAAATTCCAACTCTTAATCAATCACGCTCTAAGTGGCGTATTGGGTATATGAGCTCCGACTCTCTTTAAGAAATACTCCTTCCGTTCATTTTATAAGCATTTATTGACATTTTTTAATACTTTTTACGCATATTAAAAAAATTGATAATATGATTAATGTGTAATTTTGTGTATTATAATTATTAAATCACCTTTTATAAAAAATGTATTAATAGTTGATTTTTCAAATTCTAATGTAAAGTAGTAATACTAAATAGGGTTATGTTAAAAAAAATGTCTTAAAACTTAAAGAAACTTAATTATATTTAGGAACACTTTTTTTTCTTCAAATGATGTTTATAATTAAAAACGTAGAAAATATTTCCTCCCAACCAACAATTCTTATTTTCTAGTCTTTTTGTTAGTATTACAAATCAATAACTTTCTTGTACGTATCTTGTGAGTAAATCATTTTTCAAACAAAAGTAACAAATTAAGTAAAATAAATAAATTAATCTACTATCTACTATTAATTTTAAAAAAAAAATGCTCCGCCAAAACCCTTTTTACCCTTGGATTTGGAAAATTAATTTTTTCTCTTAAGACAAAATGTTAGGGATAATACTGTCATATTTGGGGTAAAAGTCTTGTAATCCTCCTAAAAATTTTGCATCAAATTGACGTTTTTAACCCCTGCTCAATTATACATCAACTAATGTTTCACCTATTTAATGGACAGGGATAATAGTGTCCAATTCATCCAAATTTTTAAGAGGCAAATCACTTTATTTTGAATTTCAAATTTTTCAAATGTGTCTTTTCTCTTTCTGTCAAATCTTTCTTTTGTCATTTACACATCCCTCTTTTTCTTCTCTGTTCTGTTCTCACTCTTTCTTTCTACTCACCTGCTCTCTCTCACACCTTTCCACACCAACAGAGAAACAAAACTATAACCATGTGGGAAGGGAAAAATAAGATCCACAGTAGAAGAATAATACGCAGGAGGAAGAAGAAGCCACGGGAGAAGGAAAAAGAAGAAGATCCACCGGAGAAGAACTACATGGGTTAGTGATTTTTCCTCTATAATCATGTTTGTCTCTGTAATGTAAAGTTTTTTGGTTTCTTCTTTGTTTTATTGTAAAATCTTCTTCTTTGTTTCTTTGCATATTGGAATTTACTAACCTCTTACAATTTTATGTTGTTTGTTTCAGTTTTATACAAGCACACCATGTGTTTGATAAAATATTGCTGACAGAAACATGAAATAAAAAAGAACAGGAGTTGAAACATGTTGATATGGCATTCAACCAAGAAAGATTCTCAAGCAAGGTGAGATTTTTGAGTTATTGAAGATTGATTTTAAGCAAGGTGAGATTTTGGTATTTTTGCATATGAGTAGAAGAAAGATATTTGGTATTTTTTGCAATGATTAGGTTGATTTCCCAATATTATAACATGTTCTTTTTATGACTATTGTTGATTTGGATTTTGTTCATGTAAATAATGTTCATGTTTCTACTCTATACCACTCACACTACCTTTTTTCTCTCTATTGCAGGAATTTGCAGATAATATTGGCATACCTTTTATGGAAACAAGTGCAAAAGATGCTACAAATGTGGAAGGGGCATTCATGGCCATGGCTGCTGCCATCAAGGATAGGTACCAATTTTTCCTGTTTATTATTGAATGGCAGATATTAAAATTTTTTAAAAAAATCGGAGCTTAACGTAATTTGGCCTTTGAAGTAGGCTTAGGCATAAAACTTTCAGAAAGAATAACTAAACTTGACCAAACCAATATTCTTTTAGTTATTATAGTAGTCTACTTGACATTCTCAGTTACCAACTAGCATTGATTTCTTCCGAGCACTTTTTCTGATTTGTAATTTTATCTTGAATATAGAATGGCGAGCCAACCATCCGCAAACAATGCAAGGTCTCCAACAGTGCAGATTAGAGGACCCATGTAGTGCAAAAAAGTGGGTGCTGCTCTTCCTAACCAGATGGTATTTCACTTGGTCAACAGCTTGCTGCCCTTTTCATGCAAGAGATTTGTTATGTCACTAAATAGCGGACCAATGTCACATAATCCGTCGTGTGGTTTCAGATTTGGCTTAGATCCCATTCTTTACATACACTTGAATGGTCTTACTTGTGTTAAGTATAGAACTTGTGTTAATGATAAATCTATGTCTCTGCTCATATCTAATATTCTTCTACTAAGATGACACCGGTTATTTTCTGTCGCGTGTATTTCAAAAATCTTCTTGAACTGGTGTTCTTGACCAGTAAAATAACAAAGGTGATTAAGGTTAAGCTATACAAACCTTTAAAACCTATGAACAAGTATTGCTTATCCACCAGTAAGGTTGTTGGAGTCATAATGAAGATATTTGGTGGTATTTTCTATATATTTATCATACTTTTAAGTTTACTTTTCGTCAAATAGTAAGTTGTTTCTTTGTATAAGTCACTTTAGAAAATCTATGAAACATCAAATATATATCTTTTAAGTTTATCCTCTATCTCTAATACTAAAGATTAAGTAACACCATGTGTTTGATAAAATATTGCTGACAGAAACAAAGAAACAACTTACTATTTGGATTTGGATTTTGTATTGAATAATGAGTAATTTAAAAAACTCACTAATTATGGTAGGACAAAACTGACATTAAGCATTTTTTTTAAGTCTTTCAAATATTATTAACAAAACTGACTATTTATGGTAGGACACTTTCTGTGTTACCAAGTGCTGGTCTCAGCTGGAGGCTGGCTTTTCCGTTCATGTGAGCAGTGTAATAAGAAGGCTGATGGTCTTAAACCTCCATTTGTTTGTAAGGAAGGACACCAATCCTATGATCCAGCAGTCAAGTATGCACATACTTTGAGACCTTTTGTTTTTTTTCGTATACATGTTTTTCTCATACTTACTTTTAATTAGGCTGAAACACTTATTGTTTTTTTGTCATACTGAATCTATAATTGATACTTCCTTATAATTAATTAACAACATTTTGTGCATATAAGGTATAAGCTGGATGTCGAAGTCATTGATGGTGATGACACTGGTACCTTCATTTTCTGGGATAGTTCATTGGATGAGCTATTTGGCATCACCGCTACTGACCTACTTGCTGAAATGGAGAAGGTTCTCATCACATCATTGTCATATCATTGTTATTAGTAAGCTTTTCATTTCCCACAATATAACTTGCCTTTATTTGCATTGCCCAGAAAGGTAAAACCGACCCTCGACATTACCCTGATAATCTTGATGATCTTATGGATCGCACTTTTGCTTTTCGAGTCAAATGGCAATATCAGTGGAAGAAATCATCTGTTATCTTCTGCAAAGACAACAAAGAATTGGTCGCTAAGATACAGGAACAATTGCCAAATGCTGAGGTTGTAATCAAAACCTTACATACATTTTTATGCATTGATTATAAATGTTTTGATTCTTAATTTTATCAACTACTGACATCTACACGTTATATCTACTATAGACCTCTGATGATATCTCATCATTCCTCTAAATCAAGGTTCATTTCAAAGGTTTTTAGTGGTTTTTGCAAATAAAAGTAGCTACAAGTAATGAAGAATGAAGGTTTTAAGAGATAACTTGAAACACAAGCCAAGGTCAAAAAGGAGGGAAAAATAGCATAAAAGTGGTTAAAAAGGTGGAAGCCCTTTAGCTTGCGCGAAAAATGGCTAGCTTGCGCGAGAACTTGCTTCGCGTGCGCGAGGAAGCTGTTGAGAAGTTGCAACCACTCTGTTGATTTAGCGTGCGCGAGGTGCATGTTAGCGTGCGCGAGATCTGTGCGACACCAGGCTAGCGTGCGCGAGACAGTGCCTAGCTTGCGCGCGTTTCTGCGCGAGAAATGCTTCGCGTGCGCGAATCGTGAGAAAACTATAAAAGCTAAGCTTGAACTCTTGACCCGGGTTCGGATTTGGAAGATTGGAAGCTTAGTATTGAGGATTTTCTACCTCCAAGGACCAGATCTGAGAAGGTTGGAAGAGAAGATTGATGATGATGAATGAAGATGAAGAATTCCACTTCAATTCCACCATGATCATTGGCTAAGACTCCTTAAGATTGAATTTCCATGTAACTTGAACTCTCTTATGTTGTAGCTAATTTCTTGTATTGAATTCAAAGTTTATGCATCTATTAATCTTGTGTTTAATGCCTATCTTTCCTTGATCAAGTTAGATTTGAATTTAGTAATTGAGTTTCTATGAGAATAGCACTTGAATTATTGATCTAGATTGATAGAACATATGTTTATGCTTAAGAGATTTTGTATGAATGTGTGTGATTGCATGATTAACCGTTCTAAATCCTCTATTAATGTTGAATTAGTTAAGAGATTAAGTAATTGGCATTCTCTAGAGAGTGTAACTAGCAAAGAGATTTGTAGTTGCAACTTAGGTTAATCAATCTTGCATGAAATTGATTCAATACTTGTGAATTAAGCTACTTCGCCTTTATGAGTTCATGGAAGCATGGAGGTTCAATCGTTTTCCATTTCGCATTCGAAAGATTCGTTGATAATTGCATGTGTTTTGAACTTGATACTTGAAAACCCCCCAATTATGTGTATGTTAGATAATAGTTTTATAATTCTAATTGCTTTGAAATTCGATTAAAAACAATCTCCGTGGATCGATAATCTTTTTTTACTTGCGACATTCGTATACTTGCGAATTTTCTCATCAAGTTTTTGGCGCCGTTGCCGGGGATTGTCGTTAATCGACAAGGCAATTGGAACCGTGTTTAGCTTTAATTTTCTGTTTTTAGTTGTTATTTTCATTAAAAACCCAAAAAAAAAAAATTAGGATAGTGTTTAATTTCCAATTTCATTTGTTTGCTTGTTCGGAATTACCTTTTCTTGTTGTATTGTGTATGCAAGGTAGGAGAGGAGCACTTTGAGATGGAGCCGAATCCACCACCACCACCTCCACCTAGGAGGACTCTAGGCGATTATGGTCAATGGGATGACGGACAACTCGCGAATTTGGGGTTCCAACCGGCAAATCCGGTTAATTTTGACATCAAGAACTCCGTGATCAATGCTTTGAAAGAAGACCAATACTCGGGGGCGGAAAGCCAATGTCCGAATCTTCATCTAGGACGATTTTATGAGGCTTGCGATTATACGGACCCACCGGGTGTTACCGATTCTCAAAAGAGATTGAGGTTATTCAAGTTCTCGCTCACCGGGAGAGCCAAGGATTGGTTGGATACTTTGCCAAGTGGTACCATCAATACATGGCAAGAACTAGAGAGAAAGTTCCTTGAGCGGTATTTCCCGATTCACAAATTTCTTGAAAGGAGAGCCGACATAGTAAATTTTGAGCAAGGGGATGCCGAATCACTCTATGATGCGTGGGAGCGTTTCAAATTGTGTTTAAAGAAGTGTCCCAAGCATGGCATTGATACACATGCTCAAATGCAACATTTCACTCAAGGATTGAGAGCTCAAACAAGAATGTTGTTGGATGCTTCGGCGGGTGGATCCTTGAAAAATAAGGATGAGCAAGAAGCAATGGAATTGATTGAATCTATGGCTCAAAATGAATATAGGGCCAACAATGATCGTGGAGCCAAGAAGAAAGGTGGATTACTTGAGTTAGACACCCAAACGGCGCTTCTAGCCTCATCAAAGCTTATGAACACTCAAATGTCGACATTGCTCAAGCATTTGACATCTACTCCCTCTACTCAAGTTAATCAAGTGCAAGGACTCCGATGTGATTTTTGTAAACAAGCCCATGAGAATGGGGAATGCATGCCTAAGGGGTCCGAAGAGGCAAAGTATATGGCAAATTTTAGGAGAAGTAACCCCTACAATCAAGGGTGGGGTGAAAACCAAAATCAACCCCCGAATCTACCTCAACAAAGTCGTGCTTCACCATTGGAAGACACACTCACTCAATTCATTAAGATGACACAAAGCAATTTTGAAACCATGAGGATTAACCAAGAGACGTCTAATGAGAATCACAAAGCATCAATCAAGAACTTGGAAGTCCAAATTGGTCAATTGTCAAAGCAAATGGCTTCGTCATCTAGTGGAGGTTTTGTAGGGAACACTTGTGAAAACCCTAAAAAGGAGAGTTGCAATGTGGTTGAGTTGAGATCTAGAGTGCTTCCTCCACCACCGGTAAGAGATCCAAGAGTGAAAAGAAAGGTTGAGGGAGAAGTTGAAAAAAATGAGAAAGGTAAAGAAAAAGAGGGAGAAGTAGAAAAGGAGAAAAAAAGTGAGCTTGAGGTAGAAGTTGAAAATGAGAGTGATGAAGAGAATGAGGGCGAAGTTGAAAATGAGAGAAAAGCCTTGAGGAAGGAGATTGATAAACGGAGAAAGCAAATGAAGAGGGATCTCATGAATGATTCCGGTCCTCAAGAAGTGTCCACATATGATAAGCTACCTTATCCTCGTGCACCGAAAAAAGAGAAGAACCAAGAGGAAGCTTTTGGGAAATTCATGAAAATGTACCATAGCCTACAAGTTGACATTCCTTTTGCCGATGTGTTGGAGCAAATGCCGTTGTTTGCCAAATTCATGAAGGAAGTGTTGACGAAGAAGAGAAAACTCAAAGAGGATGAGCCGGGTTTGATGAATGAAGAGTGTAGTGCTACTATCCAATCAAAGCTACCTCAGAAGAAAAAGGACCCCGGTAGCTTCACAATTCCTATTTCAATTGGGAATTTGCATGTAGGAAGAGCCCTTTGTGATTTGGGAGCTAGCATAAATTTGATGCCTCTTAGTTTGATGAAGCGCATTCCCGGTGCCGTGGTCAAGCCAATTAAGATGCAAATCACCCTTGCCGATCGATCCATCACACACCCTTATGGAATACTTCAAGATGTATTGGTGAGATGTGCCGAATTCGTATTTCCGGCCGACTTTGTGATTCTTGATATGGATGAGTGCGTGGATACACCGGTTTTGTTGGGAAGGCCATTTTTAGCAACCGGTCGTGCACTAATTGATGTTGCCATGGGTGAATTGATGTTAAGGTTGGAAGAGGAAAGTGTGAGCTTCAAAGTCTTTGAAGGAATGGAGCCCTACAAAAGAGAGAAGCCTAAATGTTTCCAAGTGGAGGCAAATGAAGAAGTTGTGAAGGATAGCTCTAGTGATGAGGCACCTATGCCTACCGTTCCGGAATTGAAAGAACTTCCACCCAATTGGAAGTATGTGTTCTTGAATGAAGATTCCAAGGATCCGGTTATCGTTAGTAGCTCTCTCACTCCCTTGGAAGAAGAGGTTTTGTTGAAGAAATTTAAGGAAGGTCAAGGTGGCCTCGGTTTTGATTTGAATGGTGTTATTCCGGTTCTTTGTGTGACACCGGTCAAGAATGAAGAGGAGCCCAATCCGGGTGATTTGCCACTTGAACCTCCTAGCCCATCTTTGGAGGAATTGGTGCGGAAAGAGGTAATGAAGCTTGTTGAGTCCGGAATGCTTGATTCGGCTCAAGTTGTCCAAAGGAAGAAGAATGTTGTGAAAAAGGCCAAAAAGGTTCTTCCCAAAGCCAAAAAGAAAACTAGAAACAAAGGGGAGAATAAGTGGGAAGAATTCATGAGTCCTCCGGTTCTTGAAAAAGTTTTATGTGTTGCTCAAGAGGTGATCCTTGTGGAGAAGCTCAAGAGGAGCCGGGTGGAGTCAAAGATGAAGTATCCTCCCTAACACGGTGATGATACGTCAAGCTTGAGACGTCAACAACAAGCGCTTCATGGGAGGCAACCCATGGTTTGGTATCTCTATCTCTCTTGTGGAAATAAGTTGAATGATGTTGGTGAACCATGACTCTTAATTTTGTCTTGCTAATTGTTGTCTAGGCACAAATTTATCTTTTGGAATATCTCAAACTTTTGATATCATTTTTGAATTTCTTTGATGTATAGTTTGTTTGGTTTTGACCTTAGGCATGGATTTGTGATGCTTGAAGTGCAACGAATTTTTGCAATGCATGGATTGAAGCACAAGCTAGGGGACATTCACGTATTTGATGATCTAATGATCCGAGCCTTTAAACCGTGAGGATTTGAGCCTATACACTCTATTTGCTTGAATATGTGAGTCCACTATCTCTCTCGACTCTAGAACTTGCTTTTATTCTCTTGATTTATTGAGTAGCATTGATTAGCACACGAGGCAAGTTTGTTGGTACCTAGAGCCTTTGTAGCCTACCTTATCATGTTATATCCTTTGCTAACCCACTTTTGAGCCTAAAAACAAATTTTATTGGTTGATTGTCTTCTTAACCCTTGTTTTTTCTAAAAAAATTGTTTTCTTGGAGTTAAGTTGATTGTTTTTGTTTGTTCATATGGCAAATGCATAAGTTTGGGGTTGCTTTTGGAACTAGCAACAAATTAAGTTTGGGGTGGGTATACTAGAGCAAACATGTTATGAAAATTGTTGAAAAAAAAAAAGCATGAAAAAGAAAAAAAAAAATTGTTGAAAAGTTGTGAAAGAATAAGAAGTCCAAAAGTTGAAAAGCCAAAAAAATTGACTTCTTCAAAAAGATTGTGAAAAGAAAATCTTTGAAAAGTTTGAAAAAGAATGTTTATGATTGTGGAAATAAAATGCTCTCTAGTATAGCCTTGAAAAATGGAAGTTTTGTGTTGAAAATTGTGTGAAAAGTTTGTTCTTAACTCCAAGTTTTTAACTCACTTCCCAAAAACATCCACCTTACCTTAAGCCCCATTATAACCTTGAAAGTCCTCTAATGTGTGTGTTTCATATGCTATTTGATTTATCTTTAGAATGCTTGCAAGCTTATGGTAGAAGAGTTAGGTATGTGTTGATTGAGTGACTAGCCTACTATAAAATTTGAGTGAATGTGAGTGGTGTGAAGTGATCATTGTTTATCAAATATTGTGAATGTGTCCATGGTTGTGTGAATTGAAGTCATTGTAGGGAAATGTTGCATGGAAGGTTGATCAATTGAAGTGCTTGATGAAAAGATCAAATGAATTGTGTGTTGAAGTGATTTAAGAAGGTTGTCAAAATTTTGTGATTTTTCGTTTGATAAAAGTGTTCCTTGAGGACAAGGAACGAGATAAGTTTGGGGTTGTGATGATATCTCATCATTCCTCTAAATCAAGGTTCATTTCAAAGGTTTTTAGTGGTTTTTGCAAATAAAAGTAGCTACAAGTAATGAAGAATGAAGGTTTTAAGAGATAACTTGAAACACAAGCCAAGGTCAAAAAGGAGGGAAAAATAGCATAAAAGTGGTTAAAAAGGTGGAAGCCCTTTAGCTTGCGCGAAAAATGGCTAGCTTGCGCGAGAACTCTTTAGCTTGCGCGAGAACTTGCTTCGCGTGCGCGAGGAAGCTGTTGAGAAGTTGCAACCACTCTGTTGATTTAGCGTGCGCGAGGTGCATGTTAGCGTGCGCGAGATCTGTGCGACACCAGGCTAGCGTGCGCGAGACAGTGCCTAGCTTGCGCGCGTTTCTGCGCGAGAAATGCTTCGCGTGCGCGAATCGTGAGAAAACTATAAAAGCTAAGCTTGAACTCTTGACCCGGGTTCGGATTTGGAAGATTGGAAGCTTAGTATTGAGGATTTTCTACCTCCAAGGACCAGATCTGAGAAGGTTGGAAGAGAAGATTGATGATGATGAATGAAGATGAAGAATTCCACTTCAATTCCACCATGATCATTGGCTAAGACTCCTTAAGATTGAATTTCCATGTAACTTGAACTCTCTTATGTTGTAGCTAATTTCTTGTATTGAATTCAAAGTTTATGCATCTATTAATCTTGTGTTTAATGCCTATCTTTCCTTGATCAAGTTAGATTTGAATTTAGTAATTGAGTTTCTATGAGAATAGCACTTGAATTATTGATCTAGATTGATAGAACATATGTTTATGCTTAAGAGATTTTGTATGAATGTGTGTGATTGCATGATTAACCGTTCTAAATCCTCTATTAATGTTGAATTAGTTAAGAGATTAAGTAATTGGCATTCTCTAGAGAGTGTAACTAGCAAAGAGATTTGTAGTTGCAACTTAGGTTAATCAATCTTGCATGAAATTGATTCAATACTTGTGAATTAAGCTACTTCGCCTTTATGAGTTCATGGAAGCATGGAGGTTCAATCGTTTTCCATTTCGCATTCGAAAGATTCGTTGATAATTGCATGTGTTTTGAACTTGATACTTGAAAACCCCCCAATTATGTGTATGTTAGATAATAGTTTTATAATTCTAATTGCTTTGAAATTCGATTAAAAACAATCTCCGTGGATCGATAATCTTTTTTTACTTGCGACATTCGTATACTTGCGAATTTTCTCATCAACCTCAACTAAGGAAATTGATTACATGTCTCCTACTGTTACGCCAATTTGTGATGTTCCAATTAAATTCCCAGTTCAGGCAAGTTACACGTAATACTTCATTATAAATTACTATTGCTTATTAAAATAGCACAAGTTCTGAATTTATAAATGCCTACTCTTCCTCAGACTTTTACTGCCGAAGATATATCTAAGTTTTATCTCCTTGATGATGCTATCTTATCTACTGTAAGCATGATTCCTGTTGATCAATAAATTGTTTTTGCAATCTTTTTTCTGGATGACATATATTAGTCTAAACTTTTCACTTTCTTTTTGCATCAGCCAAATGTTTCTGCTACTGCTGAAACAGATCCTCTTGTCCCAACTAAAAAAGTTGTTGCTGCTGAAGTTGATCCTATTGTCCCAACTAACATAGATGTTGCTGATGAAGTTGATCCTGTTGTCCCAGCTCAAAAAACTCCTGCTGCAAAAAGGACTGCAAGGCAAAAATTATATGATGATCGCGTTGATAAACAACTTTCATCAACCAAAACAGCCAGATGCATTAAGAAGGAGAAGTGAGCAACTGTCACCAGAACTGCCTGTGTATTTCACAATTGTACTCTGGTCATTGTGTTATGTACTTTTAAAACTATAACCTACAAACTGGCATGTAATATGGTCTTTTTGTTTATCATGCCTTAAACTCCAGGTAGTTCTAATTATTGTAGTATGACTTAATATTTTGTAAACTTTGGTGATCAATATGACATTTGATGCAGATCATTAACTTCTATTGGATCTATGCATGAACTTAACTATCTTATTGTTTCTGAATTCATGATCTTTGCTTATGCTATCACTGTTATATCTATGTATCCTGCTTCTATTAACGCTATCACTGTTATTTTTCTTTGCTTTTATATCGACTTAGCCCTATAAATATTGTTTTTATTTGGTTTCAGTGTTCCCCTGCTCAACTTTGAAGGAAAGAGAGAAAGCTTGAAGCTTAAACAAAATGTGAGAAATTTCCATCTCTTCTTCCTTTAAATCCTGTCTTTAACTCATCTTCCTTCCATTTTTAATTATCTTCCTTCCATATTAACGGGAAAAGGGGGGGGGGGGGGGGGGGGGGGGGGAAACGACTGAATTCACGGGACACAAAACTAGCTTTCTACCATATGACTCTTTAGTTGATTAAAATTTCTTATTCCCACTTTTATTACAAAATTCAACTTCAAAGTACAACAACTCACATCACACTTCATTAAACTCTAATAAAGAAAATATTTTATAGTAAAATAGTGTCAATACTATCATAGCAGTATTGTAACAAGACACTTTCATTTTCAAATATCTCTCTCTCTCTTAATCACTTTCAATTACTAAACAGTAAATTAAAAAAATGAATATGATGTGTCAATGTGTGGGACTTATAAATTTTTTAATTAAATATTATACACGGGGAATATAACAAGATACTGCTGATAAAAAAATTAAATTAACTATTATACACGGAATAAGTTATACTTAAATAAATATTATACTCGTGAGACCAAGTTGTTGTTTAAAAAGTTAAATAACTACTATATACGGAAAAGAAGTATCATGCTAATTGAATAAATAAATAAATTATTTTACACGGGCATAAGTTGTTGAAGATGAAAATTTTAAATTAAATATTATATATGAGAAACAAGTTGTTGATGAAATGATTTTTAACTATATTATATACGAGGAATAAGTTGCTGCTGGAATTTTTTTACTGACTATTATACACTAGGAACAAGTAATCTAATATTCTAATATCAATTAAAGAAAATGAGATACATGCGCAATTTCTATTTTACCCTCTTCAATTTTACTACCAAATAAGCAAAAATCAGGGTATTTTTTGTCTTTGATTAACAAGTCTCATTTTTCGTATCATCTCTCTCTTTCAATTACTAGACAATAAAAAAATGAATATAGTGTGTCAATGTGTGTCACTAATAAATTATTTAAATAAATATTATACACGGGAAAATAAAACAGGATATTGCTAATAAAATTTTAAATTTAATATTATAAATGGGATAAGTTGTCACTAATAAAAATATAAATAAATATTATGCTCGTGATATCAATTGTTGGTGTTTAAAAAGTTTAATAACTACTACACACGTGAAATAAGTTGTTGCTGATTAAAATTTAAATTAACTATTTTACACGGGCCTAAATTGTTGAAGTTGAAATTTTTAAATTAACTATTATACACGTGGAATAAGTTGTTGCTGACTGATGAAATTTTTTAATTAAGTATTATATATGAAAAACAAATCGTTGTTGATGAAATTTTTTTATTAACTATGTTATATACAGGGAACAAGTTGTTGTTGAAAAATTCTAATTAACTATTATACACTAAGAACAAAAGTTAATTATATACTAATTTTTTTTCCCTTACCAAACATTTTTTTTTTCGTATCACACGAACAATTTCGACCCAACACCCCCCACAAACCAACGACCCCCACGAAATAGAACGCGCGGAACGCGCGTCCCGTGCGTACGCACGGGTATGTTGCTAGTTAATCTAAGATAATAATATACCACCAAAAAACCTTGATTGACCCTCATTATTATTTTTGGCCGTTTTTTTTTCTTCACACAATTGGGGATATTCTTGTCATATTTTTGCTAAATTGATGTTATTCATCCTCTAAATCTTTTGTACCGGATGATCAATTTTACCCTTGCTTTTTTAAGTCCAAATATGACAAAGTGGAAGGTTATTATTGACTTTGTTTACTAAATTTCAAATTAAAGTAGTAGCACACTGCCCAAGAATAAAATTGGATGAGACAATTTACAATTAATCTACTCTATCTTTTTCTCTCTCATTTTCTTTCTTCTTCTTTCTTTCTTTCTTTTTTTTCTTTCTTCTTCTGACATCTCTCCCTCATATTTTTACTTCATCATTCCATATCCAAACTCAATGAGAAAGAGAATGAAGAAAACATTTGAGAAAGAAGATCCACCGGAGAATGAGAATAACTACATAGGTATTTGATTTCCTCTATAATTAATCATCTCCATTATTCTTCATTTCTAGATATTTGATTTTACTTTCTTTTTTATTTTTTCTGTTTTGTTTCTTTGTTTTGTTCATCACTTTCATTTTATACATGCACACCATGTGTTTGATAAAATGTTGTTGTGGAAAACTTGATTGTGTCTGAGGTATATGTTGGGGTTGAAAACTTTGACAGTGCTTCCTCTGACCTATAATTTGTGAATTGAACTGATGCTTTGAAATTGTTATCTCTAATCTATGTTTTATTATGTTTTCAACTCTTTTGGAAAAGAAGAACAATATGAGATGGTTATTCGAGATGAATACCTAACATGTGTTACTAGAAACAGATTTCATGAATACCTCTAAAGCATTCTTTATCACTCTAGATAGAAAGTGACGCCGGTGTAGTAAAAAACATGTACATGATGTGAGTAATATGGTTTCAATGGACCTATCCATGTCAAGGTTGATTCGAGGTCATATGATTTCATTTTTATTATTTTAGTTTCATTGTTTTACATGCCTAATTGGAATTTTTTATGTCACCACAATTGCCATCCAAGATCGATGATTTCAAAACTCAGGGTTGCTATCTTCATCCTTCTTGGATCTAACATTGCAAACCTTAACAAGATGCTCTTTTGCATTTATATTTTCTTTATTTGCTTTTTGTAAACTCCTATTTTATGCTAAAAACTGTGTTTTCAAAATTAAAAACAACTTTCTTGTGATATTTGTGTTTTATTGCATTGTTTAATGTTTTGTTTGTCTTTTGTTAGTTCTCCATGATATGTTGGATGTGGTGTGTAGTTACAATATTTTAGCCTTTAAAAAGGGCTTTTAATGGGTTAATAAATGTAGGTTTAGGCACTTTATTTTGTAGAATGAAAATTTCGAGAGCAAATATTTGGATCAAAGATGCAGTGATTGAGGAGGGTCATTACTGTGATGAAAAAAAGGGGCTGGTGTGGCAATAAGAAGTGGAGGGTCAAAATTTTGTGGGTTAAGAATAAGATATGAAAGTTGAGATGTGGCATTTAGTGCATAGCAGTGTTGGTAGCGCACAATCAATGACTCAATTCATGCCACAATGTGAATTATTGAAGTGTTGGTAGTGCACAGTCAATACCTCTAAAGCCTTCTTTATCACTTTAGATAGAAAGTGACGCCGATGTTGTAACAACCCGTTTTTCAAAAGCCAAAAAGGGCATTATTTTTTTTTTCTTTTTCAACTAACACTCAGAGTGCGCATAGAATATTTTTCAATGAGCCGGCATTCAAATATACAAAAGAACTCATTACCAAAAGGTGCTTCGACAAGCAAAGTGTATTCCTGAATAATTACAATCCAAGTCTAAGTATTAAAATACTTACAACAAAACAAGTTAGAATCCTATGCCTAACCCAAAAAGCACGGTGTACAACCCACACCGGCGCATAGTCTAACTAAGCTAAAACTCCAGCCGCTCACTGGGGCCTGGAACAGCCACCGTCGTCACCACGACCTAACCCATCATCTGGGTGGGATGAGCCCGCAAATGAAAGAAAGGGTCACCACAAAATAAAAGTATATATATATATATATATATAACCAGTGCGAAAGATTGTACACCTAACAATAATTCCACAAACACAAGAGAAAACTCTTAACCACCAAAGCAAATCCCCACCAACGGGTTTATATATATAATGCACACCAAGCCTAATGCAGACTTCTACAATGAGTGTGGTAGATTCCCCATTACCACATGCATATGAATTCCGGAAGAGTAATCATAATCAATAAAACCACTAAGGGTTAGGATGGATCCATTCCCGATAATCGCACCCCGCAGTCCATTCCCGATAACCGCTTATTGGACTCAATAATTCCCGTAGGAGTAAGGTGGATCCATTCCCGATAATCGCACCCCGTGATCCATTCCCGATAACCACGTACTATGAATGCATGAGCATACGATTCCCCTTATATGCTAATGCAACACATACATATCGTACACGCATATGTAATCACACCACAACAACACATACATATACATCTAATCATATGTATTTAATCACTGGTTCATACACATATTTCACCAAACATATGTAAGACAACGAATCATGTATTTACCACGATCTCATATCGAGAATACATCACAAAAACATGCCAAGCACACCACCAATTGCAACACCGCAAAATCTAAAGCATGTTTAACAAAACCGTTTGAAAAGACGGAAATAAAGTGGAGCCCTTACCTCGGCAAGCTTCCGTCAACCAAACGTTCACACAACACTACGTGCTCCCTAAAACAAGCAACGGACAATCAATACATTGTTCTCTAACCAATAGTATTGAAACTACACCAAAAACCCCAAAAACCAAAGGTTTTCTAAGGTAAAATCACTCTTTCGGATACTATACGAAAAACTACCGTATTGATCAACCCCCATGAGTTATATGCACTATTTCTAGGACCCAAAACAATTGTCAAAAGTCTTAAATAATTTGAAATGCAAAATGGCCGTTTTCTTGCGTTATAAGTTACGTACTTTCCGAGTACCCGAAAAACTCGTTTCCAATCCCAACCACTTCCATAAATTAATAAAAAGGGATTAGAAAGTTAAAAACCAAGTTTGGAAATCAGAATCCAAAATTTTAGGTTCCAGAGCTCGCCCTGGCGAGTTGGTGGCGAGTGAAGGCAGTGAGTACTGGTCTTACTCGCTCTGGAGCTCGCCCTGGCGTGTTATCATGACCTGTGACACTCGCCCTGGCGAGTAACCACTCGCTCAGCGAGTTGCACCTGTCATGACAGCTTAAGACAGCAACTCACACCACCTTTTTCCACCCAAGCCTAGTTTGATTCTATTAGTTCCCAACACTTTTTCAAGGCACAAAAGCAAACCATTTTCATAAGCAAGCAATTCATATCCGAAAGCTTGTTGGTTGCTTCGAGTGCAAGTTATTTGGTTTTCATTTCCAAAAACAAAACCAAACCCAAGCACAAGTTTTATTACGGGCCTCAACCGACCGGTAATCATTTTTCAAACATGTTTTCAAAGTAAAAAGCAACACCACATGTCACAATAGTTTTAAACCACTTTGACCCCAAAACACTACCCAAAACACTTAGAAAATATTTTCATAAACCACAAAATATTTTTCATCGGATTTTCTAAAACAAAACCATACAACGCATTTCCCTTTCGCCCAAAGGTTCAAAGACAACTTTTCTTTTCAAAACCTTACAACCTAACCACATGTTATTGATCAATACATAAACCAACTCAAAACCCTAACTTTTCTCATGAGATTTTTCACCAACTCATGGAAAACAAAAACAACAAAGCCTAGCATGCTTCCTAAACTCTCATGAACAACTTTCATGAACAAAAACCATGTAAGGTAACATTTCCTAACAAACCCTCATGAGAACATAAACCCAAAAACTCTTAAACTCTATAAGTCTATCAACCTAAGAGATGAGAATAGAGGGTTACCTTTAGAAAGTGATTCTCTACAACTCTCCTCTAAGCTCCAAAGCTTGAAATGGAGTGAAATGGTGAAGAATGGAAAATTTGGTGAAGGTTGGAAGTTAGAATGGAGTTCCACGTGAAAGAGAGAAAGAATGGAGATGTTTTGTGATGTTTTTCTAAGTCCACAATGCAACAAACCTCCTTACTATGCCATAGCTCTTGCTAACTCATGGCCATTGGATCAAAAACAAAATGCCAAGACAAAACCCTAGCCATTGGATCAAACCAAATCAAACCCTCTTGAGATAAAACTCAACACCTCTTGGAAACACTCACACGTTCAGTTCTCGCGCGTCGCGACGAACGTAAATCACAAAACATAAAACCTACGGAAAGAACGTCTAACGTTTAACATTTCCAAAACTTATCGCCGAATCTTTTTCCGCGACTGTAATTTTCTTCCATACCTTAGAAAATTATTCTCAGAATACATCCTAACTCGCGCAGATATATAAAACTTCCATCCGAAACCTCACTTAAAACAGACGCAATAAGATTTTACAACGACGGGTAAAATCCTACTCGTTTTTCCAAAAACAAGAATAATCCAAAACTCGTTATTCTGAATACACATATAGCTTCTTATTCAAGTAACAGGATCACAAGACAAAAGTCTGTACAATTATAGTGCACGAGCACAAAACAGACTCGATTACAGCAAAACCTATAATTACACGATGTTTCGTCACACGAACACATCGAAACCCTAATATTCCTTAAACCAACTATACAAAGAAATCTTGGGTCTTACAATACTACCCCCCTAAAAGAAGTTTCGTCCTCGAAACTTAGACATCGTCGAACAAACCGGGATATAATTCCCTCATCTTACTTTCTAGCTCCCAGGTGGTATCTCCCGTAGCTTCATTCCATATTACCTTCACCAAATGTATCTCTTTCGTTCTAAGACGTTTCATCTTCCTATCCGCAATCTTGATCGGCGGAACTTCAAATGACAAGTTATCCCTCAACTGGATGTCATCTGGTGTGATCACATGTGATGGATCCGGTGTATATTTCCGCAATTGCGACACATGGAACACGTCATGTATCAAAGATAGTACCGGTGGCAACGCGATCCGATAAGCTACCTTTCCAATCCGCTCCGTAATCTGATAAGGCCCTATAAACTTCGGAGTCAACTTCTTCGCTTTCAAAGCCCTTCCAACGCCCGTCGTTGGGGTAACTCGGAGGAATACGTGATCCCCCTCCTCAAACTCTAAAGGCCTCCGACGCCTATCCGCATAACTTTTCTGGCGATCTTGAGCAACCTTCATCATTGCCCTTATCTTTCGGACCTTGTCCGTCGTCTGTTGTACCATTTCCGGTCCTACTATCATACTTTCCCCATCTTGGTACCAACACAAAGGAGTCTGACATCTCCTCCCATATAAAGCCTCGTATGGTGCCATTCCAATACTCGCGTGGAAACTGTTGTTGTATGTGAATTCTATCAACGGTAAAACATCATCCCAACTTCCACGATCATCCAATACACATGCTCTCAACAAATCCTCTAAAGACTGATTTGTTCTCTCGGTCTGCCCATCTGTCTGAGGATGATAGGCGGAACTCAATCTCAGTTTCGTCCCCAACGCCTCGTGCAAAGTCTTCCAAAAGTGTGAAGTAAACTTTGGGTCTCGATCCGACACTATACTTGACGGAATCCCATGTAACCTCACAATCTCAGCAATGTAAATATCAGTCAACCTTGCCGCTGTATCCGTATTCCTTACCGGTAGAAAATGAGCGGACTTAGTCAAACGATCCACTATCACCCAAATGGAATCATGCTTCCTCCTGGTCTTAGGTAAACCAGTGATGAAATCCATAGAAATACTATCCCACTTCCACTCGGGAATGTCTAATGACTGCAGCATCCCTGCTGGTCTCTGATGCTCAATCTTCGCCTTCTGACAAGTCAGACACGACGCCACATACTCAGCCACATCCTTCTTCATACCCGGCCACCAGAAATCATGCCTCAGGTCTTGATACATCTTTGTTGCTCCGGGATGTATACTAAGTTTACTCTTGTGTGCCTCCCCTAGAATGGTGGTTCTCAAGTCCATAACTTCGGGCACACACACCCTACCTTGACACCTCAAGATATTGTCCGATCCCACCTTGAAATCTCGGTTGGTTCCCCGAACAATCAAAGCTCTTTTCTCCATGAGAAACTTGTCATCTTGACAATTAGCAATGTCCTCCAATAGCCCGCTTGAGATGGTAATCATACCCAGTCTCATATTCCCTAAAGCAAACTCCACCTCTAGGTGCAAGTCACGAAACTCTCTCAATAACTCTTGTTGACTAGCCATTCGTGCCGAACAAACCGACACACTCTTCCTACTCAAAGCATCGGCTACCACATTAGCCTTCCCCGGATGGTACTCTAAGGTGAAATCAAAATCCTTTAATGTTTCCATCCATCTCCTCTGCCTCATATTAAGCTCTTTCTGGTCGAACAGATACTTAAGACTTTTATGGTCACTAAACACGACAAAAGTGCAACCATAAAGATGATGTCTCCAAATCTTCAATGCAAAAACAACGGCCGCAAGCTCTAAATCGTGCGTAGGATAATTCTTTTCATGCACTTTCAGTTGCCTTGACGCATAAGCCACTGCTCTCTTGTTTTGCATCAACACACAACCCAACCCTTGATGAGAAGCATCACAATAAACCTCATACGGTTCATCCGACTGTGGTAACATCAAAACTGGTGAAGTCGTCAACCGTTCTTTCAACAACTGGAAACTCGACTCACACTTCTCTGTCCAAGCAAAAGGTTGATCTTTCCGCGTAAGTTGTGTCATCGGTGCCACAATCTTAGCAAATCCTTCTATAAACCTTCGGTAATAACCGGCCAAACCAACAAAACTTCTCATATCAGTCACTGTTTGAGGCTGCTTCCATGAAAGTACCGTATCGATCTTGGCTGGATCCACGGCTATTCCCTCTTTTGATATAACATGGCCAAGGAAATTCACCTCTCCCAACCAAAAATCGCACTTTGACGGATTAGCATACAACTTTTTCTCCCTCAAAACTTGTAAAACCAAGCGAAGATGCTCTTCATGCTCCTCTTCACTCTTCGAATACACCAAAATGTCATCAATGAACACCACCACAAACTTGTCCAAAAATGAATTGAATATCCGATTCATGTAGGCCATAAAGATAGCAGGTGCATTCGTCACTCCAAACGGCATCACTAAGTACTCATAATGCCCATAACGCGTCCTGAACGCCGTTTTCTGAATATCCTCGTCTCGTACCCTTATCTGGTGATAACCAAACTTCAAGTCGATCTTGGAAAATACAGACGATCCCTTCAATTGGTCCATCAAATCATCAATACGCGGCAATGGATATCGGTTCTTGATAGTCACCTTATTAAGCTTCCGATAATCCACACATAAACGAGACTTACCGTCCTTCTTTTTAACCAATAAGACCGGTGCTCCCCAAGGCGACACACTAGGCCTTATGAAACCCTTCTCTAACAAGTCCTCAATCTGACTTTTCAACTCTACCAACTCAGCTGGAGCCATCCGATAAGCTGATTCCGAAATCGGACCCGTACCCGGTTGCAAATCAATAAAGAATTCCACCTCTCTACACGGAGGAAAAGCTGGAATCTCCGATGGAAACACATCTTGGAAATCCTGAACCACTCGAATTTCCTCAATTCGGATCTCCGACGTCACTCCTAAGCTAGCAAGTGAAACTATCTCCGGCTCTCCATTACACATAACCACAGAAAGCCGATTTGCAGACAAGTACCTTCGCACATCTGGCTCGGGAAAGAAAACCAGTTTCCGAGCACAGTCTAGAATCACATAGTGATAAGACAACCAATCCATCCCGAGGATGATCTCGAGAGATAAGAGCGGTAGACACACCAAATTGACCAGAAAAATCCCTATTCTGAATTACTACCAAACAATGCAAACATGCAGTATTCACTACCAAATCCTTAGCAGGAGTCAAAACATTCAAATCAAACGGAAGCACAGATACATTCAAACTCAAACGATTTGCACATGCCAAAGATATGAATGAGTGGGTTGCCCCCGTGTCAATCAAAGCAGTTAAAGAATTACCTGCGATGTGACAGCTCTCGTGGATGGCATTGCTAGCCTGCCCACTCAGTTCAGTGCCCATACAGTAAGCACGTGCCTTTGCCGCCGGTCTAGTACCTTGTGAGCCTTGCGCCGCATTTGCCGACGGCCCGGCCTTTGGGGCCCTGCACTCTCTAGCCACATGCCCCGGCTTCTTACAATTATAACAAACATTAGCCGCGGTCGGGCATTCATTGGCATAGTGGCCCACCTCGCCACACTTGAAACAACCTTGTTTCACCCTATTTTGGTTCCCTTGATTCACCGACCTTCCTTGTCCCTTACTGTTTTGTGGACGATCGTACGGCTTACCACTTTGTTTCCCACGATTCTGAGTCGAACCACGATCATTGGCACGACTTGGTCCTCCAGCATTAGAATTCCCTTGGCGGTTCACCCGCTTGTTTCTCATGTCTTCGACCTCTTGGCACTTTTCAACCAAGACCTGGAATTGTCGAATACCCAACGGCACAACCGCATCCTGCAGCTCGTACCTCAGCCCATCTTGGAAGCGACGACACATATAAACCTCATCTATCCCATCCCTAAAGAAGCGGAAGAAACGGGACAATGACTCAAACTTTTTGGAGTAAGCCTCCACATTCATGCTACCCTGCCTCAGTCTCAAGAACTCTTCTCCGTACCTTTCCCTCGCAGTCTCGGGAAAGTACTTGGCTAAAAACCTCCTCTTGAAGTTCTCCCAACTTAACTCTTCATGATCATTCTCCATGATCAGTCGGGTGTTCCTCCACCAAAACTCAGAACCCCCGAGTAACTGATAGGTAGCTAAGACTACCTTCTCCCCTTCTGGACAATGAATTGCCCCGAATATCCTCTCCACAGATTGGAGCCATAAATCAGCAGTTTCCGGACCTCCCTCCTCATTAAACTTTGGAGGAGTTTGGTGGTTGAAATTTGAGAGAAGTCTGGATCCAACAGCAAGCATTTCTCTTTCGCGCTTTTCCAGATCTCTCTGCGCCTTAGCATGGCTCTGAGCAGTCACAGCCGCTGCCATCGTATGCATGGCATAAGCCATCTGGTTTATATCCGCATTGTCCGCCATAGGTGCTGTAGGTGCCCTTCTTGGAGGCATTCTATTCTGCACAATACCAATCCTGATTAGATTCCTTATCCAAACATTTCTGAGTCTCAACAGAAAATCTCATCCAACGGTTACTAACTCATAACCCGACACAGAACGAACGCTAGAACTGACACTACTCTAGCTATGTTCTAACCGACTCTAGACTAACGACTCAAGTATACACTTTCCCTTTGAAGATTTAAAGCCGTGCTCTGATACCAATTGTAACAACCCGTTTTTCAAAAGCCAAAAATGACATTATTTTTTTTTCTTTTTCAACTAACACTCAGAGTGCGCATAGAATATTTTTCAATGAGCCGGCATTCAAATATACAAAAGAACTCATTACCAAAAGGTGCTTCGACAAGCAAAGTGTATTCCTGAATAATTACAATCCAAGTCTAAGTATTAAAATACTTACAACAAAACAAGTTAGAATCCTATGCCTAACCCAAAAAGCACGGTGTACAACCCACACCGGCGCATAGTCTAACTAAGCTAAAACTCCAGCCGCTCACTGGGGCCTGGAACAGCCACCGTCGTCACCACGACCTAACCCATCATCTGGGTGGGATGAGCCCGCAAATGAAAGAAAGGGTCACCACAAAATAAAAGTATATATATATATAACCAGTGCGAAAGATTGTACACCTAACAATAATTCCACAAACACAAGAGAAAACTCTTAACCACCAAAGCAAATCCCCACCAACGGGTTTATATATATAATGCACACCAAGCCTAATGCAGACTTCTACAATGAGTGTGGTAGATTCCCCATTACCACATGCATATGAATTCCGGAAGAGTAATCATAATCAATAAAACCACTAAGGGTTAGGATGGATCCATTCCCGATAATCGCACCCCGCAGTCCATTCCCGATAACCGCTTATTGGACTCAATAATTCCCGTAGGAGTAAGGTGGATCCATTCCCGATAATCGCACCCCGTGATCCATTCCCGATAACCACGTACTATGAATGCATGAGCATACGATTCCCCTTATATGCTAATGCAACACATACATATCGTACACGCATATGTAATCACACCACAACAACACATACATATACATCTAATCATATGTATTTAATCACTGGTTCATACACATATTTCACCAAACATATGTAAGACAACGAATCATGTATTTACCACGATCTCATATCGAGAATACATCACAAAAACATGCCAAGCACACCACCAATTGCAACACCGCAAAATCTAAAGCATGTTTAACAAAACCGTTTGAAAAGACGGAAATAAAGTGGAGCCCTTACCTCGGCAAGCTTCCGTCAACCAAACGTTCACACAACACTACGTGCTCCCTAAAACAAGCAACGGACAATCAATACATTGTTCTCTAACCAATAGTATTGAAACTACACCAAAAACCCCAAAAACCAAAGGTTTTCTAAGGTAAAATCACTCTTTCGGATACTATACGAAAAACTACCGTATTGATCAACCCCCATGAGTTATATGCACTATTTCTAGGACCCAAAACAATTGTCAAAAGTCTTAAATAATTTGAAATGCAAAATGGCCGTTTTCTTGCGTTATAAGTTACGTACTTTCCGAGTACCCGAAAAACTCGTTTCCAATCCCAACCACTTCCATAAATTAATAAAAAGGGATTAGAAAGTTAAAAACCAAGTTTGGAAATCAGAATCCAAAATTTTAGGTTCCAGAGCTCGCCCTGGCGAGTTGGTGGCGAGTGAAGGCAGTGAGTACTGGTCTTACTCGCTCTGGAGCTCGCCCTGGCGTGTTATCATGACCTGTGACACTCGCCCTGGCGAGTAACCACTCGCTCAGCGAGTTGCACCTGTCATGACAGCTTAAGACAGCAACTCACACCACCTTTTTCCACCCAAGCCTAGTTTGATTCTATTAGTTCCCAACACTTTTTCAAGGCACAAAAGCAAACCATTTTCATAAGCAAGCAATTCATATCCGAAAGCTTGTTGGTTGCTTCGAGTGCAAGTTATTTGGTTTTCATTTCCAAAAACAAAACCAAACCCAAGCACAAGTTTTATTACGGGCCTCAACCGACCGGTAATCATTTTTCAAACATGTTTTCAAAGTAAAAAGCAACACCACATGTCACAATAGTTTTAAACCACTTTGACCCCAAAACACTACCCAAAACACTTAGAAAATATTTTCATAAACCACAAAATATTTTTCATCGGATTTTCTAAAACAAAACCATACAACGCATTTCCCTTTCGCCCAAAGGTTCAAAGACAACTTTTCTTTTCAAAACCTTACAACCTAACCACATGTTATTGATCAATACATAAACCAACTCAAAACCCTAACTTTTCTCATGAGATTTTTCACCAACTCATGGAAAACAAAAACAACAAAGCCTAGCATGCTTCCTAAACTCTCATGAACAACTTTCATGAACAAAAACCATGTAAGGTAACATTTCCTAACAAACCCTCATGAGAACATAAACCCAAAAACTCTTAAACTCTATAAGTCTATCAACCTAAGAGATGAGAATAGAGGGTTACCTTTAGAAAGTGATTCTCTACAACTCTCCTCTAAGCTCCAAAGCTTGAAATGGAGTGAAATGGTGAAGAATGGAAAATTTGGTGAAGGTTGGAAGTTAGAATGGAGTTCCACGTGAAAGAGAGAAAGAATGGAGATGTTTTGTGATGTTTTTCTAAGTCCACAATGCAACAAACCTCCTTACTATGCCATAGCTCTTGCTAACTCATGGCCATTGGATCAAAAACAAAATGCCAAGACAAAACCCTAGCCATTGGATCAAACCAAATCAAACCCTCTTGAGATAAAACTCAACACCTCTTGGAAACACTCACACGTTCAGTTCTCGCGCGTCGCGACGAACGTAAATCACAAAACATAAAACCTACGGAAAGAACGTCTAACGTTTAACATTTCCAAAACTTATCGCCGAATCTTTTTCCGCGACTGTAATTTTCTTCCATACCTTAGAAAATTATTCTCAGAATACATCCTAACTCGCGCAGATATATAAAACTTCCATCCGAAACCTCACTTAAAACAGACGCAATAAGATTTTACAACGACGGGTAAAATCCTACTCGTTTTTCCAAAAACAAGAATAATCCAAAACTCGTTATTCTGAATACACATATAGCTTCTTATTCAAGTAACAGGATCACAAGACAAAAGTCTGTACAATTACAGTGCACGAGCACAAAACAGACTCGATTACAGCAAAACCTATAATTACACGATGTTTCGTCACACGAACACATCGAAACCCTAATATTCCTTAAACCAACTATACAAAGAAATCTTGGGTCTTACAGATGTAACAAAAAACATGTACATGATGTGAGTAATATGGTTTCAATGGACCTATCTATGTCAAGGTTGATTCGAGGTCATATGATTTCATTTATTTTAGTTTCATTGTTTTATACATGCCTAATTGGAATTTTTTATGTCACTACAATTGCCACCCAAGATCGATGACTTCAAAACTCGGGTAAAGAGGTTGCTATCTTCATCATTCTTGGATCTAACATTGCAAACCTTGGTGAGCTTCTCTTTTGCATTTATATTTTCTTTATTTGCTTTTTGTAAACTCCTATTTTATGCTAAAAACTGTGTTTTCAAAATTAAAAACAACTTTCTTGTGATATTTGTGTTTTATTGCATTGTTTAATGTTACTGTCTTTTTTTAGTTCTCTATAATATGTTGGATGTGGTGTGTAGTTACAATATTTTAGCCTTTAAAAAGGGCTTTTAATTGGTTTATAAATGTAGGTTTAGGCTTTTAAAGGCCATAATATGTGTGATGAAAAAAAGGGGCTGTTGTGGCAATTGGAAGTGGAGGGTCAAAATTTTGTGGGTTAAGAATAAGATATGAAAGTTGAGATGTGGCATTTGGTGCATAGCAGTGTTGGTAGTGCACAGTCAATGACTCAATTCATGCCACAATGTGAATTATGCAGGTTAAAAAAATGAATGGTTATACATGGTAGCTGGTATGGGAGGGCAGTGGCGATAACTTACTGATGTATTAGACATCATCTAATATAAATGGCAGCTGGTATGGTCTATTTTACCATCTTTTTTTAGACCACATTCTTTTATGTCTTCTCTACATCATTTGTACTTCTTCAGTTTTAGAAACAAGAGAAGGAAGAAAAAGAACGACAATCGGAGAAGGAAGCCTGAAAAATAGAAGGACGATTCCAACACAGGAGAAAGAAGAAGAAATTCAAGGGTTAATACAACATTGAGGAAATCTGAAATTGAGTACTATGCTATGTTGTCAAATTGATTATTAAGAATAAGATATGGAGAAAATGAGGATATATATAACGTGTAAGTTATGCATGAAATAAAGTATTAAGTTGTTTTTTGATCTATTTTTTCGTGACATGAAAAAATGGTTGAAGAGATAGTATATTTTCATGTTTAAATCCTTTTGTTTCAACTTGCATTAACACTTTAAATCAGTGAGTTAACTGTGTTTTTGTTTCTTTACCCATGTTAATTTTCTTGGTTGTTTGTTGTTGTGTTAATGGCTTTTTTTCAAAACTTTTTGCCCTATAAACTATTGTTTTTGACCATCGTGTGACATTTCTTTTCATGCTTAGATCATTTTGTTTCAACTTATTTTTTATACATGGAGAATAAATTATTGTTGATAAAAAATTATAATTAACTATTATACACGGGGAAAAAGGAATTTGCTGATAAAAAACTTAAATTAATTATTATACACGGGGAATAGGTTGTTGCTAATAAAAAAGGGTAAATAGGTTGATACCCCCTATAATGTGGGCGAGTTTTGTTTTTCCCCCCTATAATTTTTTTTCTTTTGATTCGCCCCTTGCAAAGTAAATTTTTTTGGTTTCCCCCCTTGGGTGCAAGGAATTTGCACTTTTTAAATCGGTTGAACATATTAACCGCTTTAAAAAGTAACACTTTTTAAATCGGTTTGAACAAAATAACCGATTTAAAAAGTGCACCCAAGGGGCGAGTCCAAAAAATTCAACATTGCAAGGGGCGAGCCAAAAGAAAAAAAATTACAGGGGGGAAAAACAAAACTCGCCCACATTACAAGGGGGTATCAACCTATTTACCCTAAAAAAAAAAGTTGTTGATGAAGACATTTTTAAATAAACTATTATATACAGGGAACAAGTTGTTATGATAAAAAAATTAAACGGTATGGAAAACAAGTTGTGGTTGATAAAAAATTTAAATTAACTATCATACACGAGGAAAAAGTTTTTGTCGTTCAATATTTTATATTTTTACATCACAATTGTTGATAGGGGTGTTCGAGGTTCGGTTTGGATTGGTTTAAAGACAAAAATACATCCGATCCAAAGTTAATATTGCTCGCGGTTCAGTTCGATTTTGGATGGCTAATAAAAAAATATGATCCAATCCGATTCAATTTTGTGCGATTTAATTTGGATCAATTTTTTGGATATCCAAATTACAAATAATTTTTTTTAACGAAATATTAATATTATAAAGGCACGGTAAAATATTCTATTTGATGTAAAATATAATATATAATATGTTAGAACTTAACTTTTAAAATGAAAATTATCAATTATATTTGAAATAGTAAAAAAATAATATTAAATTGAACAAATAAGTATTATTGAGAAAATTAAAAACAAATAATTAATATGTTAATGCAATATATCAGACTAATAAAAAATTACATAAGTATTAAAAAATATGTATGCGGTTTGGTTCGGTTTGGATTGGTTTTGAAAAATTAATCCAAAATTCTCTCTTCTTGAAGACAATCCAATGAGACGTACATTGGGAGAGGCCAATATGCTTAACTAGATCGACCCAGGCCAAGAGTTGGCGATCTTTTGAAGTTTGAGTTTCATCAAACTTCACAATACCTTTTGGTTAACCGAATTTATCTTAATCAATCTTGAATCTAATATAAATTACAATTACCATCTATGTTTCATTCATTTTATTGTTGATGTCTATTTATTTAATGTGGTAATTGTATCTTTATTAAAACTTTTATATATTATCACCGGTCAGTGACAATGACTATGTTTAATTATTAATATTATTATATCTCAATTATCTTAGTCTTATAATTTACGTCTATTTCATTAATTCTTTTGTTACAACTTTTTTTCCTATTGAACCTAAATAAAATTGAGATAATCTCATTTTAAATACCTTTTTTTTAAATCTATATCACACCCTGACGACCAACGTCCCCTATGAAATATAACGCGCCTTCCCATACTTACGCACGGGTACACACTTATGAAACGACCAATGACCCCACGAATAATAACGCGCCGAAGGCGTGTCCCGTGCGAATGCACGGGTATGTTGCTAGTAGTTAAATAAAATACTTGGGGTTCAAAATCTTCAGCGGTCAAATCAAAAAACACAACTCATCAACAATATAATAGTAGTATATTTCAATTATTATAGTTGATAGTTGTAGCTCCAAATTGTCAACGGTCACCATTGTTGGCCAAAAAGTTTATGTCAATCTCATCTCATCTTATATATACATACGTACCTACCATCTCTTCCCTATTCACCAAACCAAATTTCTATTTTCTTTCTTCTTTAGCAAACAATTAATACCTTTCTTTTTCATATACACATCTTCCAAATTTCAATTTAATTTTGTTGCAATAATATTGAGTTTGATTATATTTCCAAAATGAAGCCTACTTCAAATTTTCATGATTTTAATTATGAGCAACAAAAGAAGATAATCAATGGTCCTCGTCCTACCCCTTTGATGATTCACAAGCCTAATTCATCTCACAAACCACAAAGGGTACTTCCCATAATCATTTACACTCAATCACCAAAGATTATTCACACAAAAGCACAAGATTTTATGGCTCTTGTTCAAAGACTTACAGGCATGTCTCCTACCAATCAAGTATTGCCACGTCAGCATGAAGTATCTGAAAATAATTTTGATTCTTCTTTGTCAGATGGATCAAACAATATTGGTGATGAAACTACTTCAACAACTAGCTCAATTGTTAAGAGAGAACATATTAATATTAATGAGAGTTGTGAGAAGGGGGGTGTAACTAGTAATCATGAAGAACAACATAGTCCTTCTAATAATATGATGAATTTTGCTGATATGCCATTATTCACACCAACTTCATATGATTTCTTTTGCTCTAATTCATCTAGACCAGTTTATCAATTTTCTGATTCTCCATATGGGATTTTGGGAAGTTTGATATCTCCTTCTGGATTGGGATTCATTCAAGATCTACCTGAATATTAATTCATTTTGGTTCATATTATCATATATATGGTTGTTGTTCATGATATATATATTAGGCTACACTCTTTTTTTTCTTTTTTATGTTTAATTTTTGTAAAGTATGTTGTATTAATTAGTTTCATGGAGTTGATGTGCTATAGGCTACCATGAAATTGACATGAATTACCTAGGAGATTTAATTCATTCTTTTCGACATAAAAGATTAGCAAAAGATTGTTAATTTGGTTTTGTAGTTATCCTAATTTCATTTCCATGTTGTATTCTACTACCTTCATTTCTAATTATAAAATTATTTTGAAATTTTTCTTTGCCCATTTTTATAAAAGCATTTTTAAATTTTTAAGGACATTAATTATTTATTTACCAACGTACCTCAGTTCTCAAATAATAGTGCATACTATTTTTCCACAATTTGTAATAAAATACTTTAAGGAAAATATTAACTTCTTTTTTTCTTGAAAGATAAATTTGTAAAAATAATATCAATATATTGTCAATAAATTTAACATTACAATTAATTTTTTTTAATCTCTATAATTTGCTCAAAAATAGCCTTATATTTACACTATGTTTGTTTAAGTAGATTTAGAAAAGAGAGAAATGACAAAGAAATAGGGTATTTTTATGGTTTGGATGACAAGAGAAATGATAATAGAGAGAAATATAATGAAAAATAACTACCCAAAAAAGATCTCTCTATAAAATGTGAGATTTATCACATAAAGAAGCTAGTATATGTGATTTTCCAATATTATCCCTCCACTACCTATTTATAAAAGTTAAATTTATCATTTGCTTTTATTTTAATTTCTCTCTATTCCTTCTTTCTTCTATATTTTTTTTCATCCAAACAATACTAAATTTCTCTACTCAATTTCTCTCATATTTCTCTTCTCTCATATTTTTCTCTTTACTATTTCTCTCTTTTGTAATTCTCTCGGCATCCAAACGCAGTGTTAAAGACATATTTCCATCACATGTTTCTTTCTTGTTACAAAAAGTTGAATCTTGTTTTTATTCGATAGATTGAGTATCTATGCTGTTATATATGTAATTCTCACCTTTCTAATTTATCAACAAAAGTTTATCAAAAAAAAAAAAAAAAGCTATATAAAAATCTATTATACGGCATACAAGGTTAGTGTCAACGTTACACATATACAAAACAAAAGTTACAATCTCATAAAACACAAACCTTAAGAAAAATCAAAATTGAAACACGTAGATCTTATTTCGATCCAATTAAGAACCTTAAGAAAAATCAAAATTGGTTAAATTTAAAATGATACTACATGGTATTATTTTTCATCAATTTATAAATACTCCAAATTAACTAGCGAATTTCAGCACAACAATTACCATAATCTTCTAAGTAAATAGCCATTTGTAAAACTATAAGCCAACCATAAAATTGGATATCATATGTAAATTTTAACCTAATGATGATCTAAATATCTACTAATGGATATATGCATTCACAATAGCATTTAATGTGCTATGCAAGTCAACAAGAAAGACAATGCAACAAAGTTCACGGATCACCGTCATGTTTTGGCATTTTTGTCAACATGTTATTTTGATTTATGTGATTTGGAATCCCCTTGAAGGCATGTACCAATAAGAACAAAAGTCAACTCCTTGTTTATCATACCATTTTTTAAACTATTACAACTTGAAGTTTTCTATCGTTAATTTACCAATATTTAACATTTTGGTTGAACACTACTACTAACATTTTGGTTGAAGTTGTAATTGACGTCAATTCACGCCACCGGCAAGACCTTGGCCCCAATATGTAAGTTTCCTCACAAATCAGTCAATAAAAAGTGTTTTGAAAGATCAAAGATAGAAACTAGCTAAGAAAACATGCATGTTGAATAGTACATATCAAGCTTAAAGTATTTCATTTATGTCGATAAAAAAGATGGAATTTGGTTAAGAATGGACCATCTTTGCAAGAATGTGACTAGCTTGTATTATTTTATCTTCTTTTAGATTCTCGGAATAATCTCTTGGTTGTGCAAATCTTTATTGATTTATTTTCGAACGAACTTAATGTGAGAGTTTATGTAATTGTGTAACAAAATATGTTTGAAGTCTGAAATAATATCATCAAAAACTGAAATGTCTAACTGAATGCTATAAAAACTATTTCCAAGTATTTAAATTGTAAATAACATTTTGATTAAAAAAAAATGTAAATAACATTTCAACACAACTTCAAGTTATAATACCAAATTCTAAGTAAATGCATGAATTATATTTTTGGCCTCGACATAAGAGTGACAAGTAATTGAATTAGATTTCTAAGATAATGTTTATTGGTTTAGTATAATTCGAGATATGGTCAACAAAACACACATGTCACTAAAGAAATTTAAAAGAATGAAAAAGGCATCAAAGATCCGCTTGATCCGTAAAATATAATTATCGGATAATATGTCACATGATAGAACAATATTTGACAAACTTTTAAAAGATTGTATAGTTTTTTTATTTCATATGATGTTTGGTTGATAAAAAATTATTTTGATATTTTGGACAAACTTATACTTATGACATAAAATTATCATGTGGTTTAACAATAGATACAATTTTCAATTTTTATCCAATTCCTTGATGTTCTATATTTATAGAAAAAAAAATTATTTAATCCCATACATACATTTAGAATCAAATACAATACACCATAAATTTTATAGTTCAAATATTTTTACTTTTTTTAAAATCAAATGCACCGAAAAATTATAAATACAACATTACCTATATTAAAGGGTACACCTTCTCGCTAAAATAACGGCTAGTAATATTTATTTATATGCAAAACACAAAACGTGAATAAGTTCAACAAATAAAGACAAAGAATGTGAATCAATCATAATTGTCAGCAGTACACATGTAAATAAGATGTGTATCGAAAAATTCACCTAAAAAATATCTATTTGTTAGCGTTAATGGGCCGGATTGTGCAAGGAAATAAAGTAAGAGTCATTCTTCTCGCATGCCCTGAATCTCACACACACCCCATAGATTTTCAATTTTATCCCTCTCACATTACAAGATGTGAGTGTGTAAATATAAAAAATTGGGGAAAAAACAATTCGCTATCTAGAATGCAAACTCAGATGGTGCCAAAACTAGAAAAGAAAAAAAAAAAACAGTTCGCTATAGTTCGCATTCTAAAATGCGAATCTTATAAAATCTTATATTTTTGTATTTTCTCCTTCCTTCGCCCCCCAATTTTTTAAGGTTCACATTCTAGAATGCGAAGTTCGCATTCTAGATAGAGAATTCGCTACTTAAATAGTGGAGGGATAATATTGGAAATTTGGGGGGTGCGTGTCAGATTTCATGGGCGCGAGAAGTACTACTCAGTACTCATAGAGTAAATATTAAAGCCCAATTTTTCCTTCATCCCTAACCTAGAGAACGATACACTGTTGCAAACTAAATCAGTAGACATACAAAACTGAAGAAACGCGGTCCATGAATTTGTTTCTAACTACTAACTATCAGTAGCCTCCAATAACAAACGCCACCGCCTGAGAAACGAATTCACCAAACTCGACGTTAACGCCGTCAGGAACGCGGCGGCAGGAACCAATGGTTTCAAGAAACATGGACGCAAAGAATGATACAGGTTCTTTGATTATTTATTTTTTATTTTGGTTTTCAATCTTTCTCTAATTTTGATTTATTTGATTACAGTAGAGAGGGATTTGGATGTAGAGAATAATGTAAAAAGAAGGAGTAGAAAAAAATCCACCATGACTGCAAGTGAAGCAAAGCAACATAAGGAGGAACTAGAAAAACTTCAGCACAAGGTTAGACTCCTTCCTTTTGTTGTTTTTCAGTACATCTTAGTAGTATGATATATATGGTGTAACTTGTATGCTATCACAGATACCGGATACAACACTGACATGTTGACACCGATAATTATTTGAAAAATGACACAATTGAATGTAATCACATGTGTTATTGTCGAACACATGTTTGTATGAGAAGTGTCGGTGTTACATACTAGTAGCTTGTATGCAGCTTTGCTTGTTCTTATTTGAAGGTTTATCTTTAATTTAATAGTTTTTTTTGTCAAATAGCTTAGTGGCTAAACTCACTTTAGTTTGATAGCTAAATATAAGTTTTTGTAATTTCAAACAATATTTTTCTATAGGTCTACATTTGTATGATTTTATTAGAGAAATTAGAGATATTTCCTGTCCTTAGGGTAGACAAAGACAAGCAAAGGTTTCAGTGTAGGTTTTGATAATGTAATTCACTTATGCTAAATTGTGTATGTGTGAAATTTGAACCAGATGGATGGTTGTTGATAGGAATTATCTTTATATATCTATTCGGATACATTCTCGGTAGTGATTTTATTAATAACTTTTTCCATTTCAGGATCAAGATTTTTACGAGTTCTTGAAAGAGAATGACCCGGAGCTGCTTAAGTTCAGTGATGACGACAACGATGATGTATGTTACATTTAGACACTTTCTGTCTAGTATCTGTTGCATTTTTGCTTCCTACATTAATTGTGATGAATATGGTTATGTGATGTGTTGATGTAAGATGTATATTTCAAATGGTTATCACTTATCAGTTATCATGAATAATATGTATTACATTATCTTCTAATTCCTTCCTAGATATGAGGAAGTTTTCTTAGCTAATAGGCTTGCATTGGTTATCTGTCTCTTCCGTTTCTTTATGCATTTGTTTGTTTGTTTTCTTTTAGGAGGATATCTTATCCAATATTTCTTGTTCTATTATTTTTCCATCTGAAAAATGCCATTGCAGTGGCTAAATGGGTATTGGACTGCCCTTTATTTATAGACATGTTTGCTTCTCGGGATTTGCATCTCTTGGAACTATATAACTTAAACCTTTTAGGTTCAGGTTATGGTTCGTCTATTAGATTTTGAGAAGACACTTGGGGGTAGAGTCATGATATTTATTAAATCTCCCATAAACTACAGACCCTGATGCTTTTACTTGACACTTATGATCTATCCTTTAATCAAGATAGAAAATTTTGGACAATGCTTGTGTGTTTGCTGGTAAATTGGTTGAAGAGGAATGCTCATATTTTCAAGGTTGTGCCTTTTTGCTGTTATGGTCTAGGATTTCTCGTTCATGAACTATATTTGGTACAATGATCATAATTTGTAGGGAATCTCTAATTCTCAAAATATTGGTTTCAGACTATATTGTTTGTTACCTATTTGTATGCATTATTACTAAATTTCTATTGATATTCAACTCTGTCAGTATTAGAAACTATATAACTATTTTGCTTCTTTTGTCCAGGATGATATGGATGCTGACATGGAAGATGGAGATCTACAGGTAGATAAGGAGGCTATTGAGCATGAGGTTCAAGAAAAGGATAAAAAATCTTCTAAGAAAGTTATAACTACTTCTATGGTTGATTTGTGGTGTAAATCAATTAAAGAAAATGGAAGCTTAAACGCAGTTCGTTCCCTGATGAGGGCTTTTAGGACAGCATGCCATTATGGTGACGATGAGGAGAATGAGTCTATGGCAAAGCTTAGTGTCATGTCTAGCGTTGTGTTCAACAAAATAATGTTGACTGTACTTAATGAAATGGATGGAATACTAAGAAATTTGTTGAAGCTTCCTCCTTCCGGTGGAAGAAAAGAGATGGTAACAGATTTGATGACCACAAAACAATGGAGGACTTATGGCCATATAGTGAAGTCCTACCTTGGAAATGCTCTCCACATTTTGAATCAAATGACTGACACGCAAATGATATCATTTACTTTACACCGGCTTAAATATTCTTCATTGTTATTAGCTGCTTTCCCTTCGCTCCTAAGGAAATACATTAAGGTACGCATAGGTCATTGATCATCTAATCAATGTTTACTACAAAATTATTTCACCTCATGGATGAACATCGGTCCTTTTAGTCTGTGGCTCTGTGAATATGTCTGCCAATGCTAGGTGATTATGGCACCCTGTGGTCTTGTGCTGTAATTGATGAAGCAACCTAATAGATGGACAACAATGAGCTAAAACTTTCTGAAATCTGAACCATATAATGATACATTTTTCTTACATAAACAAGATTAAGAATAGTGTCATTTGCTAAACTTGCTGTTGCATGCAGTTCTTTTTCCTTGTAAGTATATACTTTTGTTAATGTGAATGAAAAAGCTTTAATGTAATGAGCATTTGTGTAGCCTCTGGTTAGGGACATTGTGATTTTCTAGGACATGTAACTTAACATATGTCTAATTCATTTGGTAAATTACTTTCCTGTTGAATTTATTAGGTGGCTCTTCATTTCTGGGGTACTGGTGGAGGTGCCCTTCCGCTTGTTTCGTGTCTATTTTTGAGAGAGTTACGCATTTGTATTGGATCTGGATCTGGCTGCTTAGATGATTGCTTCAAAGGGATATATAAAGCCTATGTTTTGAATTGCCATTTTGTAAATGCTGTGAAACTTAAACATATTCGTTTTCTTAGCAACTGTGTCATTGAACTTCTCGGTGTGGATCTTCCGACTGCATATCAACATGCCTTCATTTTTATCCGACAGCTGGCCATGATTTTAAGGGATGCACTTGATACAAAAACCAAGGTGCTGTTTATTTGTCTACTACATGTTATTTTCTTCCTAGATACTTTAAGAAGAGCCTCATAACATTTTGAATTTATTGAATTGTCCTTGCTAATCAAGTCTGAATATTTTTGGATTTGAATTAGTTTTTACTTTGAACAAGCATGGCATAATTTTCTGTCTGTTACAATATACTCGAAGGTATTGATTGTCGATAAATGAAGCACACCAAAATAAGGGTGTGATGTTATCGATAAGGATACAAAAATATAGAAAGGCTGTTGGTCAAAGCAAAAATTATGACTAGGGGGATACAATCTATCACCTGGAACCAATCCTAACAATTAATCTATCTTGACTTTTGAGTTTGACACTTCCGTTACTCATTAGTAATGAGTAGAGGAACTGTGATCAGGCGTTTTTTATTAGTTGGTACACTCGCGTTTGATTGGAGCTTTTCACAAATTGAAACATTGTGCATTTTTGACAGTTTTATTGTATGGTACTTATGTTGCTCTTTCAATGTCTGAATATTTTCTTCAGGAAGCTTTTCGCAAGGTTTATGAATGGAAGTTCATAAACAGTCTTGAACTTTGGACTGATGCTATCCGTGCTTACAGTTCACAATCCGACTTTAAGCAACTTGCATATCCGCTGACCCAAATAATTTCTGGGGTAGCTCGTCTAGTTCCCACTGCTAGGTATTTTCCCCTTAGGTTGAGATGTGTCCGCATGCTGAACAAGCTTGCTGCTTCTACCCAATCTTTTGTACCAGTATCTATGCTCCTTTTGGATATGTTGGAGATGAAAGAGTTGAATAGACCCCCAACAGGAGGTGTTGGCAAAGCTGTTGATTTACACAGCATATTGAAGGTAATCCTAATATGACTTGGTGACAATGTGCATTTGTTGAAATCCACCTAAGTGCCTAACCATAGAGGTATTCTTTTATATCAGGTTAGCAAGCCGACTCTAAAGACACGAGCATTTCAAGAGGCTTGTGTTTTTTCTGTGGTTGAAGAACTTGCGGAACACCTAGCACTGTGGAGTTATTCTGTTGCGTTCATGGAGTTGTCTTTTATTCCAATTGTGAGGTTGCGTAGCTTTTGCAAATTGACCAAAGTTGAGAGGTTTCGAAGAGAAATGAGGCAGCTTATACGCGAGGTATCTCTATTAAACTGATCATAAACCTTTTATGTTTTACTTTTATCATTGACATATAGTACTGATAAAAAAAAAAAAAACCATTGGCATATAGCAAATGCTGTGGCTTTCATTTCTAATATTTAATTTTTCCACACTCAGATTGAGGCTAATGTCCAGTTTGTGAATGAAAAGCGCACGTCGGTTTCCTTTCTACCTAATGATCCTGCGGCATCATCTTTTCTTGAGGTTTGCTCATGTTTTCTCTTAACTTTTGGAGAGAAGAGTATTGGTTGTTTCTTTGTTGGATGTTGGTTGACCTTTTTCATTCATATATTTACTTACATTATAGCCTGCACCATATTTCAGCTACCTGCATAATTTTCTTTTTCTTTCTTAAGGTAGTAAACTTCTAAATTGTTACTGTTATTACTGAATACCAATGAAGTGACCGACGATGCTATCAAGTCATTTCATTTTGGTCTATATATTTGGCTAACCACTTGTGTATGGTGGGAATTAGACGAAGACATTTTATTGATGTTCAATGTTTCTGTGTTGCCATTTTTTTAATATCAAGTGTGTATAGATTATTGTCCCACTTATTTCACGCCTCAATTTGACTGTTCTTTAAATTAAATGTCATTTATATTTGAGAATTGAAAACAGTAAACTTTATTTTATTAGGATGAGAAGAAGTCAGCCTCTAGTGCATTATCAAAGTATGTTATAACACTCCGCCAGAGAGCCCAACAAAAAAATAACTCGTTAATGGAATCCAGGTTTGAACTTCAAAATCATGTTCATTCGCATGGATTAATGTGTCAAACATGCAGTCATTGTTATGATAAAGGTTTCTTATATAATAACTTCAAATTTTCCAGTGTTCTTGTTGGAGAAGAATCATCTGTTTTTGGTGATGAAGCATCAGAAAGTGATGAAGAGGATGCTAAAATGAATGAGGATGGAACTGCCGCCTTTAGCTCATCCTGGTTACCCGGAAATGACAAGTATTGCTCTTTTTCTTTATTCATTTTCACTGACAAACCCAGCTGCATGTCTACACGATAGATGACATTAGCACAAATTTCTTCGTATTTTTTATCTGAGGAATGCTTTGCTTTCAGGATAAAACAACAGCCTACTGAAACAAAAGGAAAGAGGAAAAAACATCAGAAAGAGAGAAAAGCCGTTGATGAAGATATCGTGGAGGACTTGGTGCTTAGTTCTGATGAAGATTTGCCTTCAAGCGACAGCCCTTCTACTGGGAAAAATGCTGATGTAGATCAACATTTATCTCCAAAACAAAACCGCAAGCCAAAGCACAAAACGAAAAGAATTAAGAGGAATAAATCTCACAAGTAAGAGAAACCGTGTCATTTCTAGTTAGCAATCCCTAAATATTTTTCTTTGACAGAACAATCTCTATCTATATTCGAACTTTTATCAGGTTAACTGTTTTTTCCCAACTTTTATTGGGTTAATGAGAAAGAAAAGTTTTGTAGTTTTATATGAAATTGTTTTGTAGTAAAGACATTTAAATGTAATGGCGGCAGCTGCAACTATATTTTTGTTTACAGTTCAATTGTTATGGGGGAAAATGATGTACTTTTCACTTTCAGTGCCATAGTTGTAGCAATATGCCAATACAAAAATCCATGATATCTTTCGAGTTTAATCTTGTAGGAAGATTGAAAATTATTATGAGAAGGAATGTTCTTGGTCTCAAATTCAATATAAATTCGTGCTTGCTTGAAATTGTCGATCTTTCGAGTTGCCTGCAGAAACTCTGATTTTCTTGTTTGGATGTTTTTGAAGTGTCCCTTCAGAAAAGTCAAAAGTGGTCTTGATTGATTAAAATTGTGAACTCAGTAATGATGTTTTGGTGTTAATTTTATATTCATGTAGATTTAGAACTTCCTTGACTAAGGAAGGAAACTAAGAAAGATTACTAGGGTGTTGCAAAAATTAAAGACAATAAACCTTTCAAGTGTCTTTTATTCAGTAAAAATCACATTAGCAATCTACATAACTAAATGCATTTTCTCATCAAGTACGGAGACTTAGATAAGTTGAAAAGCATGAGAAATTATACTCAGATTATAGTAACTGATTAAGCGACTCTACTACTTTTCTTAAAATGAAGCCACCTTATGAAATGATCCACAAAACGAATCCCAATATTTACCCCTAATTTACAAGTTTATGGTTCTTGTATATTATTTAGCATTTAGAAAAAATAGGACATGCTTGTAGTTTTACTTTGCAAGTATATCAGAATTCAGAAGTAGAAGAGTAATGTTGAATGTATATGTGCTAATACTATCCAAAACCTTTTGAGTAATTATTTTTTGTTTACAATGAAGGATTTAATGAGTTTTGAACCTACAAAGAATTCATGTATACTATCCAAAACCTTGATCAATAGAATTTTCAAAGTTAATTATAATAAAAGAAAAAGTTGACAAAATAAATATTAAATTAGAGGCTAAAATGCTTAATTTAATAAACGGGGATGAAATATAATTTAGTTAGTAGGACGTTGCAATATGTAGGAAGATGAAATTCTGGCGACCATGTCTATTTACACGAACATTCAATGAAAAAAGTGATGTAACAGAAAATATAATTGTCAGTGTAAAATTATTTTGAAGTATCTATATATATTCTTTTTTTTTAGTAATACTCACACAATTTAGATAAATTTATTATTATTGTAATAATTTTTTTAATAAACATAATTTTTGGTAGAGGTTCTCATAATAAATGACAGAGAAAGTATATTTTAAAAATTAAGGGGGTTAAAGTGTATTTTCACCCTATAATTCATTATATTGCATTAATATTTACAAATTACAAAATATTTTTTTTTCCTCCTGTTCCTTCTTCCATATGGGGATTAAATTTTAAGCATGCACGAATTTGGCCACCACAAATCTAATTGAGATTCCGTTAAATCTCCTAACGGCGACAACACATTTCTCATGTCACCAACCGTCAACTCATAACGTCCGTCATCTCTAACATAAACCCTCTGCACTCCGCCGGATTCAATTCCAACGGCGTTTCCGATGGCAGGCACCCACCCCGCAGTCACCGCCGGTATTCTACGCCGGAGCCGCGTATCCCAAATCCCCAATGCCAAATTCTCCGACGCATTTTCTCCCGCCTGCGACACACTCTGTTTCTCATCATCACCGTAAATCGACACGATTCTTCCATCGTCATAAGAATCAGAATCCTCGAATCCAAAACCTAACCCTAACCCTAACCCTATCGTATCCCAAAGCTTCACAACATTTTTGCTATTTGCTATTTCCGATAGCGAAAAGATATCACCAATGCTTTGACGACAACTACGTAGAAATCCACCCTCGCCGTTTCCGTCACCTCTGACTCGAAAATACTCACCGGCTCTATTCTTATCTTGTTCTTCCTCTTCTTCATCGTCTTCTTCAAATTCCAACGAGGTAGACGATAACGAGCAAGTTTCGTCATCGTCTTCGTCGTCGAAGTCGAAATCATCTTCGGCTATGAGAGAAGAAATAGAACTAGGAGTATTCTTACGGAATTTGATGATGAGAATGGAGTGAAAGGTGGCGAGTATAGCAAGAAAAAGAGCACCCCATGTGCAAATATTGAGAGCTATAGAAGAAGATTGAAGATGAAGAAAATTGAGGAAATGGTTGATTTTGTGAATCGCAGGAACTTGTAACATTTTTTTATGGGTTATGTTTTTTTTACAAGAACCTTAAACTCTCCAAAGGCAATTATTATAAGGAAAATATATTTGTTGTAAGTGATAATAGTTGTTATGAGATTGAGAAAAGAAAGAGTGTGATGATGATATATATATAAGCCAAATTAAGGGGTGGTTAGTGGTAGTTAATGCAATATGTGTGTATATATGGACTTTATATAGTTGATGAGTATGTTTGTGTAACAAAATGGAACAATAAATTTGTTGATTAATTTGTTTGGATTGTTGGATTATAATGAGTTTGTTGTTGTATGAACCAACGTGGATGTGGATAATAATGATGGATATGAATGATGAGTTGATGACCAAAGTCCCACACATTTTTTTAGAGTATAGTAAGAGACTTAGATTTGTTTGAAATTTAGAACTTTTCTTGTGTGGTCATGGTCACAACTTGGATTCAAAGTCTAACTTTGAATATTTTGAAAACGTCTAGTTCTTGTACCAAAGTAGATCAGTAAAATGAAAAACGTGTTTGGCCTTGTGTGTTTCATGGAAATTTCTCCGTAGCGGCTTGACACGAAAGATATTATCCAATACAATATCATTGTATATAGAGAGTTTCGTTAATGTGTGATTTGTTGAGTATTGGGCTCACATTGAGAATGGGCCTTATGTGGCAAAGTCCATTTGATATTGGCTTTGTATATGTGTGCATAAATACCCCTTAGTGGTGCAGTTAATAATAGAGGATTACCATTTGCTTTTACAATTGGTATCTAGAGCCCATAATCCAGGTCCGACCCGTTTCATAACTGTTTTTTCCGTTACGGGTGGTTGCAACCACCGTAACTGTCACCGTTCTTCTTCGTTTTACATCCATTGTTTCTTTCACCACTAACAATGGCCGAAAGCTCTGATTTCAAGCTTTCCATTCCTCGATTTGATGGGTTCTATGAACATTGGGCTATGATGATGGAGAATCTACTCCGATCAAAAGAATATTGGCATCTTGTTGAGGTGGGGATCACAGCAGCACCGGCAAACCCCACGGCGGAGCAGTTACAAGCCGAAAATGCAAGCAAGCTTCTTGATTTGAAGGTCAAGAACTATCTCTTCCAAGCCATAGATAGAACAATCATGGAAACGATTCTGAATCGTACCACAGCGAAAGATATTTGGGATGCAATGAGGCAGAAATATCAAGGTTCAACAAAGGTCAAACGAGCTCAATTACAAGCGTTGCGTCGTGATTTTGAGGTTCTTGTGATGGGGGAAGGAGAATCAGTGGATGACTACTTCGCAAGAACACTAGCTATTGCCAACAAGATGAAATCTTTTGGTGAAACGATCGAACAAGTCACCATAGTTGAGAAAATCTTGCGATCCATGTCTGCAAAATTCAACTACGTGGTATGCTCCATTGAAGAATCAAATGATGTGACATCATTATCCATTGATGAACTTCAAAGCAGTCTCATTGTCCAAGAAAAACGCATGAAGAGTCAGAATCAACAACACAGTCAAGATGAACAAGCTCTCAAAGTTGCAAATGGTGGCAGAGGGAGAGGAAGAGGAAGAAACTCATCTAGAGGACGTGGTAGGGGTAGACAGAGCAAAGAAACAATTGAGTGTTACAAGTGTCATAAGCTAGGACACTACCAGAATGAATGCCCTGAATGGGGTGAAAATGCAAATTATGCCCAGTTCAATGATGAAGAGGAGATGTTGCTTATGGGTGAAACTGCTTGTGAAGAATCAAAAGCTGAGGTATGGTTCTTAGATTCTGGCTGTAGCAATCATATGATAGGTAACAAAGATTGGTTGTATGAATTTGATGCGGATTATAAAGATTCAGTTAGGTTGGGTGATGATTCAAGAATGAATGTTATGGGTAGAGGTAATGTCAAACTGTGCATCAATGGAAAAATTCATGTCATTACTGGTGTTTTCTATATACCTGGCTTAAAAACAAATCTGCTAAGCATTGGCCAAATTCAACAGAGAAATATAACCATTGTGTTTAAGAATGATCTCTACAAGCTCTATCATGATGAAAAGGGTCTACTTTTTGAAACACACATGTCCACCAATAGAATGTATGTGCTCAATGCAACTGTAGTATTGCCTAGATGCTTGAAAACTTCAACACAGGAAAGATCTCAATTATGGCATAACAGATATGCACATTTGAGTATCAAAGGGCTAAACACTCTAGTTAGAAGGGGTATGGTGAAAGGTTTACCTGTGCTGGAAGAAAGTGAAGACAAGTGTGCAGATTGCTTGATTGGCAAGCAACACAGAAATCCAATACCTAAGCAGGCAAAATGGAGAGCTTCAAGCAAATTGGAGTTGGTACACTCTGATATATGTGGTCCTATCAATCCAACATCTAATGGGGGCAACAGGTACTTTATTACCTTTACTGATGATCTCACCAGAAAAACTTGGATCTATTTCATGAAAGAAAAATCTAGTGCACTGGATTTGTTTAAAACTTTTAAAATCTTAGTTGAAAATGAATCTGGGTGTGTAATTCAATGCTTGAGAACAGATAGAGGGGGTGAATTCACATCCAATGACTTTAATGTGTTTTGTAGCAATCATGGGATCAAGAGGCAGTTGACTGCTGCATACACTCCACAGCAGAATAGAGTAGCAGAGAGAAAGAATAGAGCCTTGATGGATATGGTTAGGAGCATGATAGCTGGGAGAAATGTTCCTAAAGTTTTCTGGCCAGAAGCAATCAAATGGGCAACTCATGTTATGAACACTATCTGTTAAAGATATCACACCAGAAGAGGCATGAAGTGGAGAAAAACCAGCAGTGCATTACTTTAGAGTCTTTGGATGCATAGCATTTGCACATGTACCTGATAGTCAGAGAATTAAGATGGATAATAAAAGCATCAAGTGTGTTCATCTTGGAGTGAGTGATGAATCTAAAGCATACAAATTGTATGATCCAACAAGAAAGAAAATCTTAATCAGCAGGGATGTTGTTTTTGAAGAAAACAAAAGCTGGAATTGGAGTAATGGTGATAACAAAGATTCACATGAAAATGATGCTGGCAACACAGATGATGAAAACGTCAATGAAACAACCAGTGAAGACAATAATGGTATAGCTGATGATGATAATAATCAGGCAGATGAAAGCAATGATGAAATGCTAGATATGAATACTTCAAGCAGTGATGAGAATCCAGTGCAACCAAGACAGAGAAGACCCCCACAACACTTCAAAGACTATGTACCTGTGCCTAGTGATGACAGTGAAGAAGAAGAGTTACATAATCTAGCTGTCTTTATCTCAAGCAAAGATCCAAAATCCTTTGAAGAAGCAGAGAAATATGATGTGTGGAGAAAAGCTATGGACCAAGAGATTGAGTCTATTGAGAGCAATAATACCTGGGAACTAACTACTCTACCTAAGGGTGCTAATTCCATTGGTGTGAAATGGATTTACAAGACCAAGATGAATGAAAGAGGTGAAATTGAGAAGTATAAAGCCAGATTGGTGGCTAAAGGGTACAGTCAAAAGCATGGAATAGACTATAATGAAGTATTTGCCCCTGTAGCCAGATGGGATACCATAAGAATTATACTTGCACTGGCTGCAAAAGAAAACTGGAAAGTGTTCCAACTTGATGTGAAAAGTGCATTTTTGCATGGTGAACTAGCTGAAGATATCTATGTGGATCAACCTCTTGGTTATCAGAAGGGTAATGGAGATGAAGTGTACAAATTGAGAAAGGCCCTCTATGGACTGAGACAAGCACCAAGGGCCTGATATAGCAAGATAGAAAAATATTTCATGAGTGAAAAGTTTGAAAAAGGTTCTCATGAACACACTCTCTTTGTGAAGTATGCAGATCAAGGGAAACTTCTGATTGTAAGTTTGTATGTAGATGATCTTATATGCACAGGAAATGATCTGACCATGGTACACAACTTCAAGGAGTCAATGAAAGATCATTTTGCCATGACTGACTTGGGCAAAATGAAGTACTTCTTGGGTGTAGAAGTCACACAATCTGAGCAGGGTATACTCATTCATCAGTGTAAGTATGCTGAAGAAATATTGAAGAGGTTTGGCATGGAGAATTGTAACACAATTAAGAGTCCTATAGTAACAGGATGCAAACTTGTCAGAGATGAAGGTGGAAAACAGGTTGATGCTAGAGAATTCAAGCAGATAGTAGGTTGCCTAATGTACTTGCTTGCCACTAGGCCTGACCTGGCATACTCTGTGTGCTTGGTAGCTAGGTTCATGGATAGGCCAACAGAAATGCATATGATGGCAATCAAAAGAATTCTGAGGTATTTGAAAGGTACACTTACTCATGGTATAATGTACAAGCACAAAACAGATGGAAGATTTGAATTGGTTGGTTGGTTAGATTCAGATTATGCTGGAGATTTGAATCAGGGACGGAGCTACATACAAGAGTATGTGGGCATCCGCCTGCACAAAATTTTGAGAAATTTTTTCTCTATACTATATGTTGACACTTGACATTTTTATCAGCTAATTTATCCATATCAATTTATCATCTATAATAAGTTGCTATGTGAATCTGAAAATTGTATTCCACCCATTCACTACCTCCAATGTTGGCTGCTTCTAAGTCATTGGGGCGGTGCTTTTTCTTTTCTTTCCTACCTTCTATTTTTGTGAGTTTGGTTTATGCTTTATAGGTTCTTTATAGCTTGGTTTATGCTTTATAAGTCTTGCATACCCACAATCATTTATATATAAAATTCAGGTACATTTATATAAGTCAAAAAAAATTAAAAGAAAAATAAATTTGTCGCATCAATTTATACAACTTTAATTCCCTTTTTTTTGTTTTTTTTTTATATTTGTTGTGAGTGTGTCTAATACCATTTATTTGTATTTGTGCTTGATGACCTTAGTTTGAGACCTAAAATTTCATATTATCATCTAAGTGATAGAGGCAAGATTAGAAAATATTATTTCCCAAAGGTCTCTTGTCAACCAAAACAGATTAATTATATATTGGTATATTTACTTTTAGAATTATCTTTTATACTACTTGTGGCAACTACAACAATTGAAAGAAGTTTATCTGCTATGAATATTATTGCTAAATCACATGGGAGATGGTTAAATAATTAGCTTAGTTACTTATATGTTTTTATTGAAATTGAAAATGAAAACATTATTCAATATTTTCAAAATATACGGCAAGTCATACATAACTTTTGTGATGTATATTTATGTTTAAAAAATGAAATGCAATATATATTTACTGCTACAAATTTATTTATATAATGCCCCCTTTAAGTAAAATTTCTGGCTCCGTCACTGATTTGAATGATAGAAAGAGTACATCAGGATATGTATTCATGTTGGGAACAAGTGTTGTGTCATGGTCATCAAAAAAGCAACCAATTGTAACATTGTCCACCACAGAAGCTGAATATGTGGCAGCTGCTGCTTGTGCTTGTCAATGTATTTGGATGAAATCTGTGTTGAATCATTTACAGGTTGGACAAAGAGGAAGCACAGTGATTCTTTGTGATAATAGCTCTTCAATCAAATTATCTAAAAATCCTGTAATGCACGGTAGGTGCAAACATATATATGTTAGATTCCACTTTCTAAGAGATCTAGCCAGAGATGGAATTGTGGAATTAAGGTACTGCAAATCAGAAGATCAAATTGCAGATTTGATGACTAAGCCCTTGAAACTTGAAGCTTTCTGTAAACTAAAAGGAATGATGGGAATGGTTGCTTAACAGACAAGTCAGAAGCTTAATTGTGAGGTGTTGGGAACTGTTGCTTGGCAGACAAGTCAGAAGCTTAGCTATGTGTTGATTGTATGCTTCTTGCATATGTTTGTATTTTTCTGTAGTTAGTTTGCTGTTTTAATTGTTGTTTCATGATTGTACAATTAGGGGAGAGTTTGTTGAGTATTGGGCTCACATTGAGAATGGGCCTTATGTGGCAAAGTCCATTTGATATTGGCTTTGTATATGTGTGCATAAATACCCTTTAGTGGTGCAGTTAATAATAGAGGATTACCATTTGCTTTTACATGATTTACAGCACATGTAAAGAAATTTAAAAATATAATTATAATTATTACTATATTAAAAATACAATGTATAATTTGATTTTTGAAAAGATACTCTTCATGGGTAAGGTTAATGGTCTTTGGTGGTCTGGAGTCTGTGGAGTGTCTTTCTAAGAATGAGATTAGAAGTGTACTTCTATTAGTTTAAATTTGTTTTCGGCTTTTTTCATTAATGTTCCGCTTATATACGATGCCTCTGTATTGTAGTTCTGCTTTTCCCGATCTCTGTTCATCTTGTGCAGAGATCGGTTATATTATTAATAATACTTTTACCATTCAAAAAAAACAAACAAATAATTGCAAGAAACAAATATATCAAATTCAAAGCATGTAAAAAATAAAATAATTAAAAGAAAGAAAAAAAAAAGTGTTAAGCTTACCTATTCGTCCATGACATGTAACTCATATTTATAGGGTCAGACTTAATAATGTACAAAATAATGACAACCATATTAATTCGGTTTTATCTAAAACATAGTTGAGTACTTGAGTTCATAAACTATAGAGCGAATCTAGTCATTCCATTTGACATCTTTAAGTATAAACTTAATAGAAAAATCACTGTTTTTTTTGTCCAAAGCTAGACATCAGTTGCCATTAATATTTTAAGTGATTTTTTAATTTGAGTCAACCATTAATCATGTTAGAAGTAATTTATATTTAAGGGTATTTTAGTATTTTTACTATGCTGTCCTTATGACCTAGTTTTGTGTATAAATAGGAGTAGTTATGTCAGCATAGAAGTGTGTGCCATTTATTCTTCTTGTAGCCGTCATTTAACAAGTTCATTAATATATTCCTTTTCTATTCATCTTTGTGCACCAACAATTGGTATCTAGAGCTCTGGTTCGAATCCACGGGAAACACGAGTGAAACGTGAGGCGTTGTGTGATTGATTTCGTTTCTTGAATTCGAGTTGAATCTTGAACGAAGTTGTAACAGAATCACATTTTCTGATTCTGCGGGATTGGGAAACACGAGTGTTAGTGAGATTTAAGTGAACGCACAAAGGTTGAAGATGAACGGAAACAGTGGTATGAGTACCAAGCTTCCAGTGTTTGATGGCAAAAACTGGAATCGCTGGATGAAACAGATGATTGTTCTGTTTGGTGCTCAAGATGTGCTTGAACTTGTTACTGAAGGTTACGTTCCAGTAGCAGCAGATGCAACAGATGCACAAAAGCTTGCTCAGAAGGATACAAAGAAGAAAGATCAGAGGGCGTTGTTCTACATCCATCAGTGTGTGGATGAAAACGTGTTTGAGAAGATTGCTGACTCAGAAACGGCAAAGGCCGCGTGGGACACACTGATCAGATGCTACGGTGGCGATGCATCAGTGAAGAAGGTGAAGCTTCAGTCCTTACGAAAGCAGTATGAGAATCTCAACATGAAGAACAATGAGAAGGTCCCTGAGTACATCTCAAGAATGATTCTGATCACTAATGAGATGAAGGCTTGTGGAGAAACACTCTCAGAACAAGTAATCATTGAGAAGGTATTGAGATCTCTTACCCCTCAGTTTGATTACATTGTGGTAGCTATTGAACATTCCAAGGATTTGAGTTCCATGAGAATTGAAGAGCTACAAAGCAGTCTAGAAGCACAAGAGTTGCGTCTGACTGAGAGAAACTCTGAAAGAGAAGTAGAGCAGCAGGCTCTGAAAGCAGACTCTGGAAAGAACTATCAGAAGAAGTCTTGGTCAGAAACCAAGAGAAGGTCTGATGGAGTTCAGAAGCTAGAAACCTCAACCTCTGATAAGCAGAAATATCAGAAGGGAAAGGAGAGGTTTGACAAGAAGAAGATCCAATGCTACTGTTGTCAGAAGTTTGGTCATTTTGCTTCTGAGTGTCGGTCAAACAAAGAAAGGAAGTCAGAAGAAGCAAATATAGCCAGAAGCTCTGATGACTCTGATGGTGAATCTGTGTTGCTAATGGCTTCTGAGACTGATGATATGAATTCATCAGAGTGGTGGTATATGGACACAGGGTGTTCAAATCATCTTACTGGAAACAAGAAGTGGTTGGTTGACTTTGACTCTGGGAAGAGTACAAAGATCAGATGTGCTGATGATAAATACCTTAATGCTGAAGGTATGGGAAATGTCAGAGTCATTCTGAACAATGGAAAATCAGCTTTGATTCAGAATGTATGGTATGTACCTGGCATGAAAAGCAATCTGATGAGTGTAGGGCAACTGATTGAGAAAGGTTTTTCAGTTACCATGAAGGACAATCTTCTGAAGCTGTATGATCGTAATCAGAAGCTGATTATGGAGTCAGAACAGGGAAGGAACAGGACATTCAAAGTGAATGTCAGGACTGCAGACTCTGAATGCCTTAGTGCAACAAGTGTTGAGAAGGATAGTGAGCTGTGGCACAGAAGATTTGGTCATTTGAACTTTAGAAGCCTGGAGCATCTGAGGTCAAAGAATCTGGTAAATGGAATTCCTACAATCAAGAAACCTGAGAAGTCATGCAAGGTGTGCATGGAAGGAAAGCAACCAAGACTGTCTTTTGCATCAGGAGTAGCTCCAAGAGCAAAACATGCCTTGGGAGTAGTGCATTCTGATGTGTGTGGTCCATTTCCAGTAGCATCAATTGGAGGGAATAAATACTTTGTGTCATTTGTAGATGAATTTACTAGAATGACATGGGTATCCCTGATAAAGTACAAACATGAGGTGTTTGTTGAGTTTCAGAAGTTCAAAGTAAAAGCTGAGAAACAGAGTGGTCAGAAGCTGAAGATTCTCAGAACTGATGGTGGTGGTGAGTTTAATTCCAATGAGTTTAAAACTTTCTGTGAGGAGAATGGAATTGAGCATGAGGTTACTGCTCCTTACACTCCTCAACACAATGGTCTTGCTGAAAGAAGAAATCGTACTTTGCTTGATATGGTGAGAAGCATGCTGAAAGAGAAGAAGCTTCCTCATAATTTATGGGGTGAAGCTGTTGCAACTGCATGTTATGTGCTCAATAGATGTCCAACGAAGAAGCTGAAGGAAATAGTTCCTATTCAGAAGTGGACTGGAGATAAACAAAGTGTTAGTCATTTGAAGGTGTTTGGTTCTGTTTGTTACAAACATGTCCCAGAAGCCAGAAGACAGAAGCTGGATGATAGAAGCAAAGTAATGTTATTGGTGGGGTACCACAGTACAGGTGCGTACAAGCTCTATTGTCCAGAGACTAATAGAATTGAATTCAGCAGAGATGTCATTGTGAAGGAATTAGAAACTTGGGATTGGAACAAAACTCAATCCAATTCTGATGTGAGAACTCTTGAAAGAGACTCTGACGGGGATTCAGACTCTGATGAAGACTCAGGTTCTGAAGGAGACTCTGATTCAGAAGGAGACTCTGAAGATGGTCCTGAAGGTGGTCCTGAAGATGGCTCTGAAGGTCAAGCCTCTGAAAGGGAAACTTCAATAGACAGAAGCTCTGAAGATAGCACTTCTGAAATTCTAACTTTTGAAGGAAACTCTGTGGAACAAGGTCAAAGACCACAGAGAATCAGAAGCATTCCAAGAAGGTTTGCAGATTTTGAGATGCTGCAAGACACTGAAGTAGACTCTGAGGGGGAAGTTATTCAGTGTGCAATGTTAGTAGACTCTGAACCCGTGAGTACAGAAGAGGCTCTTAAGCAGCAAGTCTGGCTGCAGGCCATGAAAGAAGAACTTGATGCTATCAAGAGAAACAAGACGTGGAAGCTGTCAGAACTTCCAAAAGGAAAGAAAGCCATCAGTGTCAGATGGGTTTTCAAGCAGAAGCTAAAGCCAGATGGATCAATTGGCAAACACAAAGCGAGGTTAGTAGCAAGAGGATTTCTACAGAAACCTGGGCTAGATTATTCTGAAGTGTTTGCACCTGTAGCAAGACATGAAACAATTAGACTGGTAATTGCAATAGCTGCTAACAAGAATTGGCCTATGATGCATTTAGATGTGAAATCTGCATTTCTGAATGGTCCATTACAAGAGGAGGTATATGTGTCACAACCTCCTGGTTTTGAGGAAAAGAATCAGGAAGGGATGGTGTATAGATTACATAAAGCCTTGTATGGATTAAAACAAGCACCCCGAGCCTGGAATATGAAGATTGATTGATTTTTCAAAAGGCATGGGTTTCAGAAATGTGAGTTGGAATATGGGGTTTATGTTCAGCACACTTCAGAAGGCAATATGATTCTGGTATGTTTGTATGTTGATGACATATTGCTGACAGGAAGTTCTGAACAAGAGATATCTAAGTTCAAGAAGGTTCTGATGAATGAATTTGAGATAACAGATCTTGGTAAAATGAGTTACTTTCTAGGGATGGAATTTCTGTATTCTGAGAAAGGAATCATTTTACATCAGATGAAGTATGAACTTGAGCTGCTGAAGAGATTTAAGCTGGAAAATTGCAAAATTGCAATTACACCCTCTGATACGAATCAGAAGCTGGACTCTGATTCTGATGGAGAAGATGTGGATGCTACAACCTTCAAACAGTTGGTTGGTTCTCTAAGGTATTTGTGCAATACCAGACCTGATATTTGTTTTGCAGTTGGAATGGTTAGCAGATTTATGAGCAAACCAAAATGGTCCCATTACCAAGCTGCTGTCAGGATTCTGAGGTATATCAAGGGGACTCTGAAGCATGGAGTGCTATTCCCCTCTGAAGGAAAGAATGAATCAGAGCTTCTGAGTTATTCAGACTCTGATTGGTGTGGAGACAGAGTTGATAGAAGAAGTACCTCTGGGTACTTGTTCAAATTTCTGGGAGGTCCTATTTCTTGGTGTTCCAAGAAGCAACCTGTTGTTGCTCTATCAACCTGTGAAGCTGAATATATTGCAGGCGCTCTGACTGCATGCCAAGCTGTGTGGATTCTGAACTTACTACAGGATCTGAAGATCAAGGTAAACAAGCCTCTGAAGCTGATGATTGATAACAAGTCTGCAATCAATCTTGCCAAGAACCCAGTGCTGCATGGGAGAAGCAAGCACATTGAGACCAAGTATCACTTCTTAAGGAATCAGGTTCAGAATGGAGTGTTAGAAGTTGTGCACTGTAGCACTCAGAAGCAGCTGGCAGATGTGATGACAAAGGCAATCAAGACTGACCAATTTCTTCGTTTGAGGGATGGAATTGGTGTTGTTAGTTTTGTGTAAATATAAATTAAGGGATGGTGTTAGAAGTAATTTATATTTAAGGGTATTTTAGTATTTTTACTATGCTGTCCTTATGACCTAGTTTTGTGTATAAATAGGAGTAGTTATGTCAGCATAGAAGTGTGTGCCATTTATTCTTCTTGTAGCCGTCATTTAACAAGTTCATTAATATATTCCTTTTCTATTCATCTTTGTGCACCAACAAATCATTGATCAAAATGATCCATAATAGAACCAATTACCAACCTCAAAATATAGGTAGGTATTGTGAATGAAAAGTATATTTGTCCCTTTTATTTCTTAGTGAAATTCATTGGATCCGAATTTGAATCTGGATAAAAGTTTTCAGCTTGATTATATATCGACATTATTTACCAATTGAGTTATGAAAAGCTATGAATACACTAATATCATCTACCTAGTCATTAACGAGTAACTTTTACGGCTAAAATTGACTCGTTTTGACAAAGAAAAGAAACTAAAATAAAAAGAGCTTATTATGCGACTGGAAAACTAAGCAAAGGGACAAAAAGTAACAGGACAGTTGAGAACATTTGGCATCTTGCACTTTATAGTTTGATTTGATTACAGTATTGTGGAGGGAAAATATGCCATCAAGCCAACTTGGTATATTTTTATGATTATGATAGATGATTTGGTGGTAATTAACTAAGTAATTAATAATTATATATAGTAGTAAAATAATTTAGGAGTATAATTTATATTTTATTTTGAGTATTGATTATGAAAAATACTTTTGTCATTCTACTCATTTTCTCACCCGTCATACGAATTTACCAAAATATCTCTGTCCGCTACTTAAGTAGCGGATACATCCAAAAAATCCTATCATTATAACGTCCGGTACTTAAGTAGCGGGAGTGTAAAATGGGAAAGGCGTAGACGCGCGAGTAACCGGTAGGGTGACAAAAGTAAAATTCATCGATTATATTATGTAATTTAGATTGGGCTTTATGGCCTTTAGGTCCATTTAGCTTATCATCTATTATGGTTAGAAATGTCATTTTGTTATCTATATTTTTTCTCGCGCGCCCTACGATTTTATCAAAATACTCATGTCCACTATTTAAAAAGTGGATACTTCAAAAAAAAAAAAACACCATACAATTATAACGTCCGCTACTTAAGTAGCGGAGGAGTAAAACAGGAAACGCGTAAGGCACGCGAGTAACCTGTAGAGCGGTAAAAGTAATTTTCTTATGGTTATTATATATGTAGTGCTTTGACACACTTTATTTTTTATTAGAGAAAATAAATGAAATGAATGAATTTATCTTTTATTTTTTTAGTTAATTTTAAATATCTTTTCTTAATTTTAATGTAGAACTCTAATTCTTAATCTTGATAGGATTATCATATTATTGATGCAAACTGCAAAATTGGAATGGTTGCAACAGAGTGCCTTTCACTTTGTACGTGATTGTCATTTTCTGGTAGTTTTGCCGGGGAAGGTAAACATATTGGTGCACAATAATATATTAACGGATAAATAATTTTACGATGTCAATATATTTTTTAAGGCACATGTTAACAGATTGGTCATTTGGTAAAACTATATTTTTTACAAAAATAAATATTATTTTCTTATTTTAAAAAATTACCTCGACGATTATTGATAATAAAAATATACTCATTCTAGTCCTTAATATAAGAAATAATGCACTTTTTAGATACATTGATAAATTAATGTATCTAGTTTATGATATAGTCTAAATACATTAATCTTTCAATGTATCTAAAAAGTCAACTTTTTCTTATATCAAAGACCAAAGGGAGTAACCAATCGTTAGTTGTTTCAGTGGTGATTGACACTGAACTTGGTAGGGAGGACCACGGTTCGATCCCCCGCAACTGCGATCGGAAGGGGGCCGGAACCACTTGATGCCAGAACTGACCCCCGAACCAGATTCAACTGGTGGTGAAAAAAAAAAAAAAAAAAAAACCAAAGGGAGTAAAAAATATGTGCAATATCTTTGACTCAAAAAGAACAAAGATTTGTTGTTTTTTTGGTAAAGAAGCTAAAAAAGAAAGATCATGTAATTAAAAGATATAAATTAATCAGTCAAACAAAAAGTTAAACAAATCAAAGTTAACGGTGAATAAATCAAAGATCGTGAAATTATTTGAATTCATTAATTGAGATATCTTTTTTGACAAAAATACATTAATTAATTGAGATATCATCATGTCCTGATTCAATCAAAATTATTATAAACCGATATTTGGTATTTTAGCCAGCTTTTACCCTCCTTGCTAAATGCTAATACCAATTTGCACGATATATTTGAATTCATTCCTTTGTTTTCTGAATCAATTCTATATTCATTTCATTTTCCGTGATTATTTATTTTCATTTATATCCTTGTCTTTCTTAATAAGATTTTTTTTTGTACATAGATGAAATGACAAAGCTATTATAAACTCACACAGACAAATGAGAGAGTCGGGATTCGAACCCCAATCTTAGTGTCCGACCTAATAATTTCGGCAATTTCCTGCCAGTTGAGCTAGGACATATAGACTTAATAAGAACATTTTAGTTGGTTTTTTAGGGGAGAAATGTCAGTTATTTAGTGACATAAAGTCATAGTAACATTTAACAATTCAAAAAAATGTAAAACTTTTTTTTTTAACAATGTTTACAATTTTCTGAAAAAAAAATTTGGTAAAATTTTCAATATTCACTAAATAAAGAAGAATATCAAATAAATTTATACGCAATCTGCCTTTGCTTTTCATTTCATATGATAATGACAATTTAAACGGCAAACATTATATCACACACTACAAAGTGACGTAAAGCTTAACAACCTTCACTTTCTTCATTCACTTATTCACACGGTTCACACCAAAATCCCAATTTCGAGGCTTTGTTTTTTTTGGTCAAGGTGGCTTATATTACCTTTGCAATATTATAAAAAAATTTAAGCCTCACATTTATTATATATATTTTTTTTTATCAATTCACATTTATTGTGTATATATGTGCAGAGCAAGGACATTATTTGCACAGTTAGTGAAAGAACAAAAATGGAGTATTACAAAATCCAGTTAGTGGCTATAGTCTCATTCATATTTTTGTTTCAAAACATTCAAGGCTGGGGAGAAGACGGGCATTACATTACTTGTAAGATCGCTCAGGTGAATCATCTTTCTCTCTTCTTTATTATGTGTCTGTGTCAGAATTATAGAGAATCACCGTGGTTTTGTGAAATCTACAGATTAGTATATATGTATATGATATCGGTATAATCCATATCACATTATTCTCTTCTTTTTTGTGTACAGTCTCACCTCAGCGATACAGCTGCGGAGGCTGTGAAAAAATTGCTGCCAGATTATGCACAAAATGACTTGGCAAGTGTGTGTACATGGGCTGATCATGTAAAGTTTTATCTTAAATGGTCGTCTCCTTTGCACTATGCCGATACCCCTCCTCGTCTTTGCAATTTCCAGTATGACAGTAAGTTCCTTTTTCATTCTGCTTCTATTGCTCCCTTATTCGCCTCTCCTGTCATGCAATTCCGCATCTCGGTTGTTGGATGAAGATCAGACAACTTGTGAATTTCAAAACTGTTTTTAAAGTTAGAACATGAGTTGTCTAATTTTCATCCAATAGCCGAGATTCCTCGACTCTAATTGAGTCTTACTTCTCCTTAGTATTGTACTCACCACTTGTCTAAACATTCATTCAGGGGATTGCAAGGATTTGGATGGTGTGAAAGGAAGATGTGTTGTGGGAGCTATTAACAATTACACCACCCAGCTTCTTGACTATGGCAAAGACACTCAATGTAAAAAAAAAAAAAAAAACCTTGCTATGACCCTAAAAACTGTTTTTTTTCTCTCTTCTTTATATCACCTTTTATTTGGTGGTGACTAACCAAATTCTTGTTTCACATGGGGAAATCTCACAATACCAGATAACCTAACTCAAGCGCTTCTTTTCCTTTCGCATTTTATGGGAGATGTCCATCAGGTATGTCTACCAGTAACAATTACAAATCTCCGGATCTCCCGAAATTGGATTCCCTTTAGTTGCCAAAATCCCGCATTCATGTACCATGTCGATCCAACAGTCACCGACGTGGTGAATGCAGAATTTTGTAACTTGTAGGAAATCCGGATTTGAATCTCCCATATTCTAAGTTTATATCTTGATCTGCAATTTAGTTAACGTAATGCCTATTTTTGTTCGGTTAATTTGCAGCCTCTACATACTGGTTTTACCACAGACAAGGGAGGAAATTTAATTGATGTTCATTGGTACAGAAGGAAGCAAAATCTTCACCATGTGAGTGATTCCAATTCTCATCACCATGAATCATCATCAGCTACTACAACTTGATCAATTTTTACTATTTACTGTACTGACTAGCTTTGTCCCACATAGGTTTGGGATGCTAACATAATTGAAACAGCAGAAGAAAGATTCTATGACACTAATAGGGATGACTTGATCAGTGCCATTCAAGACAATATCACGGTATTCTAAGCCAGCAATTTTCTGTTATCTATCTATTTAATGGCACGCGACTAAGTTTTGCACCTCTTTTTCCTGTCATTACATCTGTACAATCTTGCACCAGATATTTACTAATACTCGATAAAAGTAATTACTTATCGTACATTTATGATACAGAAAACATGGTCGAGTGAAGTAGCAGGATGGGAAGCCTGCAGTTCTGATGAGACCACATGCCCAAACACGTATGTCTCATTACTAAACTAGTAATGAAAATTTGCAGTGACATTTTTCTGTATAAACCTACTTCTATAACTTGGTTAATTTTTTAGGTATGCATCTGAAGGTATTAAGGCAGCATGTCAATGGGCATATAAAGGTGCCCCTGAAGATTCTGTACTAGAAGGTAATCTATAGTAGTTTTGCAAGTAGAGTTTATTCATTTACATTTTCTTACTGTATCATGATAAAATACCCTGCAGATGATTACTTCCTATCACGTTTGCCAATAGTCAATTTGCGATTAGCTCAAGGGGGAATTCGATTGGCAGCAACCCTCAATCGTATTTTTAAGTGACCAACATGTGATATGATGTAACTTATTGAATTATGAAATATATGTGATTGATTTGAATTATGCTATTTTAAAAGAGAATAAAGTTCTGTATCATCTGTGAAGGTTAAATATCATGTAGTTTACCAACTTAATATGTCATTAAGAGCATTATTTGAACATCAAATTTGGAATACCATATGTAACTATTTATATCTCTAATGCTCACTTTTCGTCTTGTACACCATAAACGGTTTTCAAAAATAGACTACAATAATAAAGGGATGCCATAATCTCATTTTGATGTGTAAACATCATTCCTCAACTAACCCCCATCCACTCTTCGTCGGTGATAATGAAAAGTTATGATAGTGTCTTGGTGATTGAGAATTAAGAGTTAGTACTAGTAGTTTAACATTTAGAAAATGAAAAAAGAAACTGTTATTTGGTCACTTGTGTCCCAAGTCTCATTGTATTGTACTGTGTCTCCTTAAATTTCGTTTAACTCAGACGATCTATAGTTTACGGTAGCATGGTTAGAGATATCCTGTTGATAAATTGGCATATTTCAATTGAACCTTAATAACTAAATAGGCAACACAGGAACAACGACCAAAAAACAAATAATCAAATACCATTGAAATGGTTAAATAAAAAGCAAAAGATGGAGAGGAAAATGGTTTTGTATAAGATTGGAACTACTCAGATACGAATATATGTCCAATAATATAACAGTATATGAGAACTCAGGGTTTTACCATTTTCTCATTAAGCAATCCTATTTTCTACTTTTTTTCTTCTCCTTAAAAATAGTAAAGAAGGAAAAAATTGTGTTTGACTTCACTTTTCTTTATTTTTTACTTCTTTACTTTATTTCTCTAATACTTTTAAGGAGAAATAGTGTCAAATATAATTTTATACTTCTCTATTTCGTTTAAGCTGAAATAAAAAGTAAAAAATAAGTCGGGCCAAACGGGGCCTAAATTTACTTTTTTTTTTTTCCTTCTTCATTTTCGATGTTTTCTGTTAGGAATGATTTTTACATTGTATTGCGGACAAAATCTGAACGTATGATTCCCAAATTTGATGTACAATACATTGTCAATCTGTAAAATGGGTCAAGATTCATACCCACAGATACTTCCAAGCCAAACAAACTGTTCCGTGTCAGCTATGAAACTCCTAGCAGTAAACAGGAATTTGCACCAAGAATCATGGCCATGCATTTGTCTGGTTCAGGGCGACCTTTTCTTTGCTTCTTCTATGTAGAACATAATCTGCAGATACACATGTAGAATATTATTAGAAAAAAAAAACACGAGGAAAAGAAAACAATTCAAACAATAGAAAACACTTAAAAAAATGTATACCTTTGTTCCAACGTAAAATGTCATGAGCAAGCCCCCTAGGACAGGCAACCCTGAGAAATGGAACTTCATAGTTAATTTAAAATGTACGTAACTTTTGCTATGTTAAAAAGCTAAGGATCTTGACAGACCTTCCTTGCGTAGAAAAGAAGAAAGCAACCAGTTAATACCGCTCGGTCCAATAACAAAACCAACCAGATTTGCTATCTGTTAACAAAAGTCACGGCTTTCAAATTAGATATTGACTATATTTTTACCGGAACAGAAATGAGAACCACTCAACATTAGAAAAAAAATAATGGTTGTTGAAGTCACTGTGACTAAAAATAACTACGAGTTATAATAATCGTATATGCTTAGCTTCCAAGGTCAACCAGGGACAAACCATGAGGCAAGTGATTGTAACTGCACCAGCAACAGCACTGAGTTCACGAATTATGAATTCCCCAAAAGAGCTTTCAGCCTGATATTCAAATTTAACTATGTTAGGCAGGCAGTAAGAATCACAATTTTCGACCATGAAAAATTTAGAAGAGAAAACAATAATATACATTACCTGAAATGCTTTTGTAGCTGATTTTAATACCAACTCGGGGATAAAGAATAAACACGTCAGCCATGCCCATGAAAGAAGCTTCCTAAGGTTCATGAGAATAATTAAGCATAAAATATTTGGTCAAAGAATGTGCAACTTTTACAAATAGAATGGAATAAACTGAGCAATAAAGGGAGCATACCACTCTAAATCGTGCCAGATGGCAACAAAAGTAAATATAACCCATACATTTAGGAGCTTTTTCCGAGATCCCCCAAGAGGAATGTACATATACCTGAATTTCTACCCAGTCAAATTTAAGTTATTATTTGGAAAAACTAAAAACTAAATGGAAAATCAAGGTAAAAGACTTGATTGCACCTCACAAGCCATTTGTTAAAGGAAGCATGCCAATTTTTCCAAAAGCCTTCCAAGCTGTAGCAATTATTAATACATTTTGGCATATTTTCTGGAGCCTCAATTCCGTTCACCTACAACACAATTCCAAAGCAATGAGTTTCTCCACGTAGATACATGGACATTTATGCTTAGATGCTAAAAGAGCAACATACCAGTGACCAGAACCTGAAAAAGCGCCAAATCAGTAAAAACTTTAGCCACATGAAGTTTAAGACCTGAAACAAATACATAATAAAATTGTTAAGAAATAAAAGCACGATGGTAACCTAAATTAGAAAGTATAGTACTATAGTTATCAATCTATAACAACCACCACCACTAAACCTTAGTATCTCACTAGGTAGGATTGACTACGTGATTCGGTTAGCGTCATTAGGCTCAGTAGAACCACTTATGTGAATTGATGGACATGTATTCTCTTACCCCATATCCGATGATGAACACTTCCATAGGAGATAATTGCTTCCACAAACCACTGATTGATGAAGAAATATTTCAGCTACCATAGGATAAAATTAGATTAAAAAATTAAATATAACACGTGGTGCTTTACCGAGTGTTGAAGCACTCACCTATTAGCAAAGGCATTATAGTAGAATAGATGTGTCATGACTTCCACAAGGATAAAACACAAAAGCCAACGGAAACCATAGAGTATCACATTTCTAACTGAATTACTATTTTGAGGAACATCTAGCTGCAAAAACATTAGAACCAGTACCATCAACATATCATAGACTCAAGCAACCATTAAAGAAATTTGACAACAATTAGCAATACATGACCAGTTTGATTGTATTATAGAAACTCACAAAAGTATTTTGACTTATTACATTTGCATTTAACTATATATATTGGTTAAAGTTTCAAACTCCAGACAATGATGACAAAATTGTTTTTTTTTCTCCAATTTAAACAAATAATATCTTGCACATACTTAAATTTTGGAAAATAACAAGATTAGGATGCACAACCATACAATTGTAATTAAATTCAATCTTGAAACTTATATCATAAAAATAAATTGCAGTCACACACCTGTGAAGCAAAAGCATTGAAGCTCACTATTGGACCGGCAATATAAAGTGGTGCATACACCAAATAACTAAGGTACACAACATATCCGAACTTGTTGATGTGTAGACTTCTCTCCTAATAATGTAATTAAAATTATGAACTGGAAAACATGCCGCCACATGCCGAATAGAAATTATATAATTATAAAAATGGAACGATATTTCACCCCATGCTTGATTTTAAATAGCAGCTATCCTAACCTGTAAAGCTTGATAGCATGTGTTTCCTGATTTACAAATATGACAACGTTGACAATGTTTCTGCGATCATCAAAGAACAAAATATTGACAAAATTATTATAGATCACATGAATCAGTTAACATGTCAAAAACTACATGACAAGATATGCATTAGACACTGATACTGCAAGCTAATATGTTTCAACTTCCAAATAATGCTGACTAGCAATTTGAGTTTTTAAGAACCATGAGAACAATTTCATTATAAGTTTTAGCTTAAAAATATCAATTTGGTTTCTCCCAGACGATAAGCAAATATATAGAAACATAAGTACACTACAACAAACTAATTAAACCAGCCAGGTCTTTTAAAATTGTTAAGAGAAGCGTCCAAGGCAAAATAATTAAATAGAAATCAAACACAATCTAAGTTCTATGCAGTCACTTTGAGGTAATCTCAAAAGTTACTTTTCGGTAATACAGTTTCTATAGTATTTGCCTCAGAAATAAAATAAATAATTGTTCACCACAACCATAATAGAAACATATACTCAAAACAAACAAATACGATATTCCTTAATATAGTAATACCTCCTGATCAAAATGAGAATCTCGATTTGTCCAATGATAATCTAATCCAAAGCTTATCATACGCAAAACAACTGCCACAAACAACTATGCTTAGATATAAAGAAACCTATATTTCTTGTCATGCTATAGAAAGGCATGCATATAAAATTAGTAAATGCACAATAAAATAGAATTTTTAAAATGTTATGAGCACCAAATTTAATATTCTAGCCCATAAGTGTCCTAATTAATAAATCAGCGTAAGATGAAACCAGTTTTAAAGTGAGCGAGGAATGATTGAGTTTGCAATTTTCACATGTTCATAAGAATGCTGGTGATAGATCACGGATGAGAATAGTTCAACCAGGAAGATGGGAAAAAAATAGGTTATGTAAAAGATATATATGAACCATAAATACATGAACAGTTTCAACTTTAGATGCTATAGAAACTCAATAAGTACCAAAGTTGAAACATATGTGCCACCTAAAGCTGCCGCGGTAATTGTCCAAAAATCTCCATTGTTGACTGCAATATAAATACATAATTTTAAGTGGGAATAGGATTGCACCTACCATAAAATGTGTAAATACAACCAATCGGATGCCTCTTACCCAAACACAGAGAATGAATATCCTTCATAAATCCGATTACAGAGAAGAAAAAATATGTTGTAACTCCAAATTATAAGTGGAAAGTACTTTTTCCGTGCAAATATCTGCAGAAACATCATTTTAGTCATTACATGATAACTGGGGGAAGAGTGATATAAATATATTAATTAAATGATAGACCAAAAGTCCAAAAATTATCAATTTAGGAATAAGTAGATCACAGATGTGGATAGCCAAATATTAAAAAACAGGTCAAAGCATCAACAACTCATAAGTTAATTTATTTTGACTTTCAAAGTTGAAACTTCAAAGCCTAACCAACCTACAACACTCATTTAAGTTTTAACCCATATTTCTTTAGTAGGTAGGATCGTGGGAATGAATGCTTGTTGCAAATGCAAACTTCCTATATAATTAGGTTTACTATACAATTTTACTATGGTAATGGTAGAAGCTATTAATCTATGTGACTGATGGTCATACCATTCTCAACAAGCATTAAAATTATTTCATATTTTATAGATGAGTGATGTGATTCATGTAAATAATTCATGAAAATTGATACAAATGTCACAATAGACGTCTACATCTGATATAAAATAAATTTTACAAAAAAATGAATTGTTATGACATGAGACTTCTGTTAGGAACCCAGAAATCAATGGATAAAATAGCACAGAAAACACTTAAAAAGGAATGTATTATTTATGGAAAAAGGAAAATTACAGTAGAATATTCTCCTACTGCCCAGAGCCAAGCTCCTCTTAGAGAAGAGATGACTCTCTCCCTCTAAGCCAAACCATAAGGTTTCTAACAGAAAATATCTGAATGCCGTTCTCATCTCTCTTTCATCCTCTTATAACAAACTTGGCTACAACTACACCCTTTGCCACGTCATTTAATCCCTTCTCTTTTCTATATTTTCTCTTGTCACTATTTTGGCCCACTATTCTCGATTGGGATCCTATCAACTTCTAATTTAAGTTAATAATTAAAACCAACACATTCCAACTATAAATGCTGTACTAAAACTTTATTGAAGAAAGAAAATTAAGTTACACACACACCTTAACAAGAAGAAAATTAATAGTAGCTATTGAGAGCACAAATATGACGCTGCAAATTGAAACAAACACAAAATTAGACTAGCTAAAGAAAATAATGTCAATATTGAAAGAAACAACAACAAAATGAACTATGAATTCCAATACCATGCTCCATGTAGATATGATAGGTAGGCGAAGGAAAATAAAAGCCAGACAACAGACATTCCTCTCACATTCAAATTGAAGAAAGCCCTCATCAAGTTGGCTAGAAGAGTGAAAGTTCCAAAGACAAGAGTTAGAACAGGTAAATTTCCTCGAAAATTCCTCCACTGAGCATCTGAGACATCCTTTACACAAAACAGAACAGGACATACATTTAATCAGCAATAAAATGCAAGGGCATGCAAACCAACTACTGAAATACTTACAGACAAATGGTCATAATGATAGAAAGAGCACAATCATACATTGAGGTGATTAGGTATGAGCCATCCTGGGCGTAAACCGGATAGTTTTTTGTAGTGATCTGTGATAATAAAAACAAAATACAAAATGCTCACTAATTAATAAGAAAATACAATAAGAAAAAACTCAGCAGAAGTAATATATGAAAAAAGAAATATACCATGAGAGATTTGAAGGGAACGTCTGATGATGATAGCATAGAAAACTAATGCATAAGTAACAAGAAAAAACAACTCTTTCTGCTTCCAAGTCCCACTCTTCCTGCCATTATAGTTGTCCTTGTTCGTAACAGATGTAGCCATATTTAATATGGCCTTAAATAATAAACCAATGTACTCTAATTAGCACCTCAATTCCAGCAATCCGCGTTTACCTGTTTTGGAAATACGAGATTTTCACAAATTACTTCCGGTTCATCGATGAAAATACAACAATTAAAAGACTTTTCCCACCAAGTGTATCGATTCTATAACAAAATGCATAGTACCAGGAACCTCTAAATCTCTATTAACTTGGCCAAAAACTAAAACAAAGCTTCAATAAAATAAAGTGCAGCTAACTGACTAAGAGCTCATAAAATGAATGAAAGTGATTTAAGATGAAAACCCAAGTTTTCGTTTTAAGAAATGACTACTAGAATGAAAATGATTGAAGAAAAACCCTTACAAATATAAATGTTGATTCATGTATCATTCAATTTAGATTAAATCATTATTACATGCTATAGAAGCAGTGACATCAAACTAAAGTACCAATTTTGCAGTAGAAGAAGTTAAAAGCTAAACAAAGTAATTACAAGCTTTTTTCATAGCTATTGATCTAAATCTATGTTGTCAGTCACGCCGATTTACAGCCCAATAAGGGAACGGCGGTGAGGAGTGGCTATCTGTTGCGACGCCTTTTGAAGGGCGGCTATCGCGGCGGCAAATCGCATCAGAGAGAGAGAGAGAGAGGAAAACCTGCGGCCGACGATCAAATGTGACACCGTTTTCCGGGCAGTTCAGTTGCTTCCGTTGCCCAAATAATTTGTGAATTTTACTTTTGCAAAGGCTTATTTTTTGTTAAGGAAAAATGCTAGTACTACATATGGTAAATAAGTTTGAAAGTTGTACTTTTTAAAAGGGTAAATAATAATTGTTTCAATGTGAATTTTTTTTTCTTTACAATTTTAATTAGTGTTGCAAGTTACTAGTTAGCATGCCCTTTATAAATTAAATTCTAAGGAAGTATTAAAAAAAAAAAAATCTTAGGAAGTGTCCAATTCAAGGAAAAAAAAAAAGAAGCGCCGAATAATTTATTCCACTTTTAAGGTGGATAAGACCATCTCCAATAATGGTACCTATTTTTTTAAGTATCAGCACTTAATAGGTATCCCTATTGGAGCTAAATATAAAATGGTATCTAATAGGTACTGGCTTCTTAAATAAACATTGATACCTATATTACTTTTGAGTGCTTATTAGGTACGATATTATTAAAAAATTATAAATGAGTTATGTGTACAGTGGGTCCCGGTTAAGTACTCAAAAATGAATAGCTCCATTGTGAATGTTTTAAATGAGATTATCGGAGTTTGAACATCGGCCCATATATATATATATATAATATTATGTCTTATCAATTAAGCTAAACTCATGGGACTAATTTAGCTTTTATTTATTAGGACAAAAATTAAGAATTGAGTTTGGTTTAAAAATTTGTCTTTAAGGGAATTCATGATTAATGTTTTAGGTAGTGTTGGGACACTAAATTTTTTATATGGAGTACGAATATTCAACAATGTAAATGTAAATTGAATACCGTGGACGACGATGGAAGGGCACATGAGAAATAATAGTATGACACACTTTATTTGACACAATATATATATATAGGGGTTTTTTTGCCATTTTACTAACAAAAAGGAAGGGCAATTTTGTCAAATAAAAAATTTTATCTTCTACTTTTCTAAGTGAACAGCGTTTGTATCATTTGTGTGTAGACAAAATTGTGTCATAATAACACTTCTCGGGTCACATTACCCCATTGTATTAAGAATTTGTCAATTTGATCTTGGAAGAACGAAATAGAAATCACAAGAAAAGTCAAAAGCAAAACCTCAGATATACTAAATTATGCAATTTTAATTCAGAGCAAATTAAGCAACAAAGTGATTAAAAAAAGACCTAACAAAAGCAAAACAAAATTGGACTAAGGTTTTATTGTTGTATATTTCTTGCCGATTAGAAATGCCACATAGGGGATCAAGGAAGCAATGCCACATAGGGAAATCACGAAGCGAGGTTGCCCTATCAAGCTGGAAAATCAGAACCCTACCTCCAATGCAAATTTGAAGCGTTGTCGCAATTCGAATTCCAGTGCATTGCCAATCCAACGGGAAAACGATTTTCGGGGTAGTTCTTGAGCAAGTTTGATGCTCCGAGAGTGTCCACAGCAACATTGGCTCTCTGGTTCATAATTTTTAGTCACCACTATCCATGAAACGTGTGTTCCACGTGTTTCGTCGCATACAAATGCAATGTGTTTGTATCATTACACTCATTACCGCAGAATCTTAAATTGTTTATCTCGTGTAAACACACACACACACACAACTATCTGCTTATAATTCTATTAATAAATTATAATTACATTTAATTGAATATTTGGTTCATTGCGTTTATTTTAAGTTTCAATTTGGTCTCTTTTGTTTAAAGGTTTTCAAGTTTCAAATTTCAAGTTGGTAACTAGAAATTTTTTAAACGTAAAAGACCAAATTAAAATTTAAAATAAATGTAATGAAGCAAATATGCAATTAAATTTTATAATAATACGAATAATAAATTTGTTATATTTACATATTCTAATATCCCTATCTTTCGATTCTCTATCTTTGTGAATTTCTCTTTATCTAGCTCTCACTGACTTATTATTCTTCCGTCCCAATAATTTTTAATCATTGTTATCTCTCTAAACACACTAGTAACCCTATTCAGAACACTAGCCATTTGATTTTGATAGTGGTACCGTGCTAAGATAAGTTACATTTTGTGTTTACACAAATTTTAGCTCAAGTTATATTCACCAAGATAATATTGAGATAAACATTGTAATACAATTTTTTTTTTATAGAGAAACATTGTAATACAATGATTTAAATGCATTTTGTTTACTACTATTATTGGGATCATTACATTCGTTTTAGTAATTTCTTTCAAAAGATTGTTAATTTTGCATGTAATTGCAATGTTAAGTTGTACCTTTAGTTGTATTTCTAATCTTAGCATAACATGTGCTAGTGATCAGCGTGTGTTTAATATATTTTAGCTTTATTTAATTTAAAAATAAAATAATACTCATGTGTGTCTTCACTGTTTCACTACATTATTTTGATTTTGTTTGGTAAATTTCATTTAGTTCACTATTTACTTTATTTACCTTCATATAATTGTATTTCTCTCTTGGTTGAGTAGATGAAAATGTTATATACAATCATCTATTACATACATACAATATCATCTTCATACAAATATAAACAATTTTATATCAAGCTGGCTTTTATTTAAAATTAATTTAATCAAAATCACCTATGAAGTACGGATACAGACACGGACACTGACACATCGACACCGATAATAATTTTAAAAAATGACACAATTCAATATAATTATAAGTGTCGGTGTCTGACACTGACACGTGTCTGACACCGAAACACGCCTAATCTGATGAGTGTTCGTGCTTCATAGATTTTCCCCACCAAATAATTAAACAGTCATGTATGGTGTGAGTGAGACAACAATAAAAGTGTCCATACTTTATTTACCAACATTTATTTTGTTGTGATTTTGTCGTCTGAGTATGGTGTTGTATTGTTCGTTGCCTTGATACAACGTTGTTTGATTTTTCGTCTTGTTGCAGTGTTCGTTTAGTTCATATTGAATGATTTGGGTGTCAACGTTGCATATCTGGAATCATGGACATTCCGGTTACTTTGATTTTATCATATTATTTGTAGGCATCTTGCCGTTGTATGCTATTAACTTGGATGTTGTGAGTTTGTTCGCAAGTTCATCCTTTTCGTTTTTAGCTCCGCAGAATCTTAAATTGTTTATCTCGTGTAAACACACACACACACACACAACTATCTGCTTATAATTCTATTAATAAATTATAATTACATTTAATTGAATATTTGGTTCATTGCGTTTATTTTAAGTTTCAATTTGGTCTCTTTTGTTTAAAGGTTTTCAAGTTTCAAATTTCAAGTTGGTAACTAGAAATTTTTTAAACGTAAAAGACCAAATTAAAATTTAAAATAAATGTAATGAAGCAAATATGCAATTAAATTTTATAATAATACGAATAATAAATTTGTTATATTTACATATTCTAATATCCCTATCTTTCGATTCTCTATCTTTGTGAATTTCTCTTTATCTAGCTCTCACTGACTTATTATTCTTCCGTCCCAATAATTTTTAATCATTGTTATCTCTCTAAACACACTAGTAACCCTATTCAGAACACTAGCCATTTGATTTTGATAGTGGTACCGTGCTAAGATAAGTTACATTTTGTGTTTACACAAATTTTAGCTCAAGTTATATTCACCAAGATAATATTGAGATAAACATTGTAATACAATTTTTTTTTTATAGAGAAACATTGTAATACAATGATTTAAATGCATTTTGTTTACTACTATTATTGGGATCATTACATTCGTTTTAGTAATTTCTTTCAAAAGATTGTTAATTTTGCATGTAATTGCAATGTTAAGTTGTACCTTTAGTTGTATTTCTAATCTTAGCATAACATGTGCTAGTGATCAGCGTGTGTTTAATATATTTTAGCTTTATTTAATTTAAAAATAAAATAATACTCATGTGTGTCTTCACTGTTTCACTACATTATTTTGATTTTGTTTGGTAAATTTCATTTAGTTCACTATTTACTTTATTTACCTTCATATAATTGTATTTCTCTCTTGGTTGAGTAGATGAAAATGTTATATACAATCATCTATTACATACATACAATATCATCTTCATACAAATATAAACAATTTTATATCAAGCTGGCTTTTATTTAAAATTAATTTAATCAAAATCACCTATGAAGTACGGATACAGACACGGACACTGACACATCGACACCGATAATAATTTTAAAAAATGACACAATTCAATATAATTATAAGTGTCGGTGTCTGACACTGACACGTGTCTGACACCGAAACACGCCTAATCTGATGAGTGTTCGTGCTTCATAGATTTTCCCCACCAAATAATTAAACAGTCATGTATGGTGTGAGTGAGACAACAATAAAAGTGTCCATACTTTATTTACCAACATTTATTTTGTTGTGATTTTGTCGTCTGAGTATGGTGTTGTATTGTTCGTTGCCTTGATACAACGTTGTTTGATTTTTCGTCTTGTTGCAGTGTTCGTTTAGTTCATATTGAATGATTTGGGTGTCAACGTTGCATATCCGGAATCATGGACATTCCGGTTACTTTGATTTTATCATATTATTTGTAGGCATCTTGCCGTTGTATGCTATTAACTTGGATGTTGTGAGTTTGTTCGCAAGTTCATCCTTTTCGTTTTTAGCTATATTGAATTTGTATTTGCATCTGATGTACTCTATCAATTTTTGAAAAGAATGAATATCATTTTTTTTAGTAAAAAAACATTTATTTTATTTAATTGCTAAATAAAACCTTGTTTACCGTCGGTTCATTTGTTGTATCTTGTACTATATTTGGTTCTTAATATAAGGAAAAAAATTATTTTTTAAATACATTGAATAATTAACGTATGTGACCCATATTATTAGGCATATATATTAGGCATATATATTAGTTATTCAATATATAAAATTAAATTTTCTCTTATACAGTACTATTAAAGATCAAAGAAAGTATTTCTACTAAATTCTTAGAGAAGTTTTTTTTTTTTTTGGTACAATAGAGGGGCAAAGCCCCTCAGTTAATTCTTAGAGAAGTTTTTTTTCTTCAACTAATTAGTTTTATTCAGTCAAAGACGTTTCTTACATAGTTACACTAATGATAGTAAATTACTCCTCCCAATTAGAAATAGAAACGGTGCTAAACACCAATAATGAATTGGCCTAAGTGGTAAGAGTTTTAGACTCCTTAAGCATGTGATCAGGAGTTCGATTTTTGACTCATGTGTATAAAAAAATTCAGCTGGGAGAGGAGAACCCATCTTGTATACCTCACAGGTTCTCCGACAAAAATTAATCATCATTAAAAATGGTGACAACTTCATACCAATATTATGGTAACCTAAAAAAGAAAACAGTGTTAAACTTGGGTGCATGGATTTATCTCAACTCTTACGTCCATGTGTTAATTAATTACGTAATATACAAGTAGGGCGAAGCTATGTACAAAGCTACCCAAAAAATATTGTTTTCCTTATATAAGGTAGTATATGTAATATTTAGCTACCTCACAAATATATAATTAGCTACCTCAAATAAATTTAATAGTCAAAACTTAGGAGAAACAAGTATATCAAAAAATTATTACTTGTTTCGTAAATTTATTTAATCTTATTTTATCATTTTCAGTCTCTTTAACAATTACAAAGAGAGTTTTGTCAGCGAAAATATTATCAAATCAAAATTAAAAAATAAAATGATCAATTATGTTATTACAAATGTATTAATTGCTTATATAAAAAAAAATATAAGTCAATTTGACTCTTTGAAGTGTCATTAAACTCAAAATTTTATGTTATTAAAATTATTGTGAATTTTTTAATTTATAAATTAAATTTAATATATTAGTTTAAAAAAATATTTTATTTGTATATATATGGCCCCCTCATAAATAATGTGTTAGCTTCGCCACTGTACTTATGTAAAGCGAAAAACTAAATAGTAACACTTTTCTGCATGAAACACAAGAATGGTAAAAGAGATTTGTATAATTTAACAGATTATTTCGTCCACAAATCCAGCTGAGTCGATAGAAATATCAAATTGTTAGTGTTGGGCATTATGATTGAGGTTTAAGCTTAATATTTCCACTTTGTGTATGTGAGTTTTTAATAATTTATACCATTTCATCTATTTATAAAAAACATTAATAGATTTAAGATGAATTTACTAAAATATAAGATTAGCGATGAAAATTTACATTTTCTCTAATTTATTCACTAAAATTTAGTACAGTAGCTGGTAACATTTTCTTACCTCTTTATTCTATTTGTCTGGAGTAGCCATGACTTGTGAACACTGTATAGCTAGCTAGATTAGTGTTTACCCCAACAGAAATAAAGTAACGTGTTGGTAAGGTGTGAGTGATGTGATAAGTTAATTTTTCGTGTTTTTAGAATAGAACAATGTGGTTAATGCATGTGGCAAAAGATTAGCAATACAAGAAACCGAGCTTAGCATAATTGAGTCGATAAAAATATTATATTATAAAATACAGAGTTGGAATTCGAAGTTGAAATTTTTTACTTATTCACTTTAATGTTTTGTTTGGTTCTATGGAAAGAAAGTGGGATGAAGGAAAATCACGGAAACCGATAAATGAATTTAGACTAATTTTAGTCTAGGTTCATTCATCAGTTTTTGTAATTTTTCCTTCCTCCAACTTTCTTTTCATAGAACCAAACGGATCCTAAATGTATAGTACTAAACTATTTGACAATATAAAATAGGCAAAATGCATCTATACATCATTTAAGTTTTACGTTTGTATCAGATAAGTCCTTTAAATTTTTTAAGTATCAGATAGATTCTTTTAGTTTTATGTTTGTATCAGATAGGTTCTTTAAGTTTTTTAAGTATCAGATAGGTCCTTTAGGTTTTAAGGACATTTAAGGACCTATTTGATACAAACTTAAAATTTAAAGGATCTATCCCATACAAACGTAAAACTTAAATGACCTATCTGATACTTAAAAAATTTAAAGAACATATCTGATACTTAAAAAATTTAAAGAACCTATCTGATACAAACGAAAAACTTAAAGGACCTATAGATATATTTTGCCTATAAAATAAAATTAAAATCTTCACTCACAAATACGACTTATGGACATATTTACTTTACCTCATTACAGATCTGATGAAGACTTTGACATCAACGTTGCAGATCTGGAAGTATAAATATTCCGGTGACTTTTATTTTGTCATATATATTTGTAGGCACTTTCATGTTGCCGTTGTATGCTATTAACCTAGGTGCTGCAAGATTGTTTACAAATTCATATTTTTCAGTTTTTAGCAATATTTAATTTGTAATGATCTATGTATTTTTCAATTTGAATGAATGAATTTCTTTTTCAGTAAAAAAAATACAACATATGGATTCTTATTTCTTCAAAAGTTAAAAAAAATATACATTGATTCGTTAAAATTACGAAGATATATATATAAGAATATATTTAAAACATCAATAACATAGTGGTGCGTACGCACAAATATAGAAGCGAGAATGTGAAATGATGTTTTTTGTCTCAATAATTTTCAATGTGTAATATTTGTAAATTGTTCCAAATTTGATATTTAACTTAGAAATTTATATTGAAACATAGTATGGCAAAGTTCAAGTTTAAAAATAGGCTAAATTGCTTCTTTGGTCCTTTAATTTATTTGTTAATTTTATTTGGTTCTTTAACTAATTTTTGTTCTATTTTAGTCTCTTAATAGTTAATAGTACTTTGTTAGTCGTTTCTATTAGTTTTATGCTAAAAATGTTAACTTACACCTTTTTCGTATGAATCTTTCATCTCCTTCATCCATTTTTGGAAAAATAAAAAAGACACTACTAAATCATTCATTATCTGTCACAGGAACTAAATGAATAGTTATTTTAAATAATAAATAATAGATTAATATTAGTTAGTTGCTATTTTTTCTATTCTCTCTAGTTAGATCTAATGATTTTATTAGATAATTATCTTAGTTAAATTGGTTATTATTTTCCTATTTCTATGCAATGATTGGTAGAGTTTGTTACCAACTTGCTTGCCTTTATATAGCTATCGAAGTGAATGGAATAAATATATCAGATTCATAACAAATATACTTTCTCTCTAAATTTCCTCTCAATATTATACTTGTAAATCTCAGTCGTATCGGGTTCTACTCTAAATTATTAGAATCCCTACTTGAGACTTTGGATTTTATCGGTTCGTCCCTAAAATCCACTTTTCCCGTCACAATTGGTATCTAGAGCAACGACCAGGCACACGATGGCGACGACTGAGCCCACTATTGGTGAAGTTAACGAGCGATTGGAGCAATTAAGTGCTGGAATGGAAGAAATTCGCAAACTCGTATTAGCTCAACACAACGATGATGGGAGCTCATCGCACAAAAACAAATCTCACGGTGGAAATCGCGACGACGGACGGCAACAACCTTATTCAACGCGTATTTCAAAGGTTGATTTCCCCAGGTTCGACGGGAAGAGAATGAAGGAATGGCTCTACAAGTGCGACCAATTCTTTGCACTCGATGTTACCCCAGAAGAATCAAAGGTTCGATTAGCATCCATTCATTTGGAAGGTTCAGCTCTACAGTGGCATGTCAATTACATGAAGACAAAGTTTAATGTGTACCCAACTTGGACTGAATACGTAGTAGATGTGACTCAACGGTTTGGTGAAGTATTTGAAGACCCATTGGCTGAATTGATCCAAGTTAAACAAACGGGTAGTGTGCAAGACTACATAGAGGCATTTGAACTTGCTGCAACCCAGGTAAATCTCTTCCCTGAGCAAACCTTGAGCATTTTCCTCGCTGGTTTAGAGAATACAACTCAGATGCATGTCAGAATGTTTCATCCAACCAGTGTAATTCATGCTGGAAGACTAGCCAAGTTCCATGAAGCCTCAAAGTTAACTTCCAATTCCCCTAAATTTCAAAACAAACAGCCTTTATCCTTCACAAATAGCAAACCCTCCACAATACCCCAGAAACCACTCTTAACCACCCCTACCTCCAACACAACCCCTACTTCTAACACAATCCCACCCACCAAATCACCTAACCTAAAATTACACCGAACTTACTCACCGGCCGAGATGTCGGAAAGGAAAGCAAAGGGACTTTGCATGTATTGTGATGAGCAGTTTACCCCTGGCCATCAGTTTAAGCACAAGCGAACACAACTTATGGTGATGGAAACATGTGATGATGAATTAGTGACAGAAGGTGCAGTAGAGACTAGTGTGGATCATCCTATCGGTGCTGAATCACAGGGAGAAGATATACAACTATCTTTACATGCCTTGACAGGACTATCCTCCTATCAGACAATGAAAGTTTGTGGGTCACATAATCAACGAACGTTACAAATCTTGATTGATAGTGGAAGTACACATAATTTCTTGGATTTAGAAGTAGCTAAGAAATTGGGGTGCAAACTAGAACCTGTGTCACCTATGATTGTGACTGCTGGAGGAGGAAATAAATTACAAGCCCCCTTTGTGTGTAGAAACTTTGCTTGTCAACTTCAACAAACAACCTTCCTTGCTGATGTTGTAGTACTACCACTTGGTTGTTATGATCTTATTTTGGGAATTCCCTTCCTTAAATCTTTAGGTCCAATCTTGTGGGATTTCAATACACTGAAAATGGAGTTCAAGTTTAACGGCAAACGCTTTGTGTTAAGGGGGGCAAAACAGAATAGCATCAAGGTTGTTAGCAACAAATCATTCAATCAAACTTTGCAACAAGGTGCTCAATTATGCTATCTTAGTGTGGACATGGCACACCATAACACTCCTTCTTGTTTTACATTGAGTTCTGATGGCCTAATCCCAGCCGAGGTTGAACGATTATTGGACATATATGCTGATTTATTTGAAAACCCAAAGGGACTCCCTCCACCTAGACCGGGGTTCGACCATAAGGTACCACTGAAGGAAGGCACTGCACCTTTCAACCTTAGACCCTACAGGTATTCAACAATTCAGAAGGATATAGTGGATGGATTAGTGGAGGAAATGATGGAAAAGGGTTGGATCCAGCACAGTAACAGTCCTTTTGCTTCACCAGTAGTTCTTGTCCGAAAAAAGGGTGGTAAATGGAGGCTATGTGTGGATTATAGAAGATTGAATCAGGTAACAATTAAAGATAAGTTCCCTATTCCATTGATTGAGGACCTCATGGATGAGTTAGGTGGTTCAATTATCTACTCTAAGCTGGATTTGCAATCGGGTTACCATCAAATGCGTATGGCAGAAGGCGATGAGTATAAGACAGCTTTCAAGACACATGCTGGGCACTTCGAGTACTTGGTAATGCCCTTTGGCCTCACCAATGCACCTGCCTCTTTCCAAGCACTGATGAATAGGTTATTTCAGCCTTATTTGAGGAAATTCGTTATTATATTTTTTGATGATATTTTGGTTTATAGCTCATCATTGAAGGATCATATCCTCCACCTTGACAAGGTGTTTACAATTCTTAGAGAACACCAACTTTTTCTCAGAAAAGAGAAGTGTTGTTTTGCCACACCTCGAGTTGAATACCTTGGCCATTTCATTACTAAAGAGGGGGTTTCGACAGATCCTAACAAGATACAAGCTGTATCTTCTTGGCCTCTTCCATCTTCTATCAAACAATTGAGGGGGTTCTTAGGACTTGCTGGTTATTACAGAAGATTTGTCAAAGATTTCGGTAAAATAGCCAAGCCTTTAACTGATATGTTGAAGAAAGATGTCTTCCATTGGTCCACTGAAGCAACTCAAGCCTTCAATGAGTTGAAACATGCTCTCATTTCAGCCCATGTGTTGGCTCTACCCGACTTTAACCAACCCTTTACTCTGGAAACAGATGCGTCTGGTAAGGGTATTGGCGCCGTACTTATGCAAAACAAACACCCGATCGCCTATATCAGCAAGGCTTTAGGTCCCAAACAACAAGCTATGTCCATATATGAACGAGAGTTGCTTGCCATTGTGTACGCTATTCAAAAGTGGAGCACATATCTTGCCTATCGACATTTCATTATTAAAACAGACCAAAAGAGCATAAAGTTTATGTTAGAACAAAGGTTGAATACACCATTTCAACAAGTCTGGATGGCTAAGCTTATGGGATACGATTTCGAAATACACTATAAAGAAGGAGCTGAAAATGTTGTTGCAGATGCCTTATCCAGGAAGTCCGGGGCGGAATTATTACCCCTCATGTTAGATAACGCACAAGAGGATTTGTTAGGAAAAATCAAGGCTTCTTGGTCTGCAGACGTCACACTTAATAATTTGATTCAGGAACTTCAGCAAAACACAAAAGCTCACCCTAAATTCACTTGGTGCAGGGGTGAATTGAGAAGAAAGGGAAAATTGGTGATCGGATCTGATCCGGAACTGAAGCAAGTCATATTCAGTTGGTTACATGATTCACCTTCCGGTGGTCATTCAGGGAGAGATGTTACAGCTGCCCGAATTAAATCACTTTTCTTTTGGAAGGGTATGAATAGAGAAATTCAGAATTATGTAAGAAATTGTGATGTTTGTCAACGATGCAAGCCAGACCTTACTGCTTCACCTGGACTATTACAACCCCTCCCTATCCCTAATCGTATTTGGGACGATATTAGCATGGACTTTATTGAAGGGTTACCATCTTCCTCAAGAAAGCAGGTCATATTTGTCGTTGTTGATAGGTTGAGCAAATATGCCCACTTCATGGCTTTGTCTCACCCATATACAGCTCTTGATGTAGCACAATTGTTTCTTGATCATGTTTTCAAATTGCATGGTCTGCCAAGCACAATTACCAGCGATAGGGACCCTATCTTTCTCAGCAAGGTTTGGAGTGAATTCTTTCAATTACAAGGGGTAGCTCTAAATAAATCCACTGCTTACCATCCTCAATCCGATGGGCAAACAGAGGTGGTAAACAAATGTCTTGAGACTTATTTAAGGTGCATGTGTGCTGATAAACCTTCATCTTGGTATCATTGGCTAACTCTTGCTGAGTGGTGGTACAACACCAACTACCATACTTCTATCAATTGTACTCCTTTTGAAGTCGTATATGGCCAGCCTCCCCCTATTCACTTGCCTTATCTGCCAGGTGAAGCTACTGCAGCGGCTGTGGACAGGTCCCTAAGTGCCAGGGAGGCTGTGATTCAATTGCTCAAGTTCCACTTACTGAGAGCACAAAACCGAATGTCCCAACAGGCTAACAAACATCGTAGTGATCGTATTTTCGCTATTGGTGACATGGTTTATCTCAAAATACAACCTTATAGACAGTCCACAATAAGGCAACAAATATTTCACAAACTGATGCCAAAGTTTTATGGCCCTTTCAAGGTCCTAGATCGCATTGGCTCAGTCGCTTACCAACTAGAACTACCTTCTGATGCAGAGATTCATAACGTGTTTCACGTTTCTCAATTGAAGTTATGCTTGAATCCTCATTCGGCTCCAAATCACCCACTACCTAGAGCCGACAGTTTCATGATTACCAAGGAGCCTGCATCCATTTTAGAGAGGAAAATGGTAAAGAGGGGTAGAGCAGCTGCTACCAAGGTACTGGTACAGTGGAAAGGAGAGTCTCCAGCACAAGCTACATGGGAATTTTACTATGATTTGCTAAAGAAGTTCCCGAATTTTCACACTTGAGGACAAGTGTGTTGTGAAGGAGAGGGTATTGTCACAGGAACTAAATGAATAGTTATTTTAAATAATAAATAATAGATTAATATTAGTTAGTTGCTATTTTTTCTATTCTCTCTAGTTAGATCTAATGATTTTATTAGATAATTATCTTAGTTAAATTGGTTATTATTTTCCTATTTCTATGCAATGATTGGTAGAGTTTGTTACCAACTTGCTTGCCTTTATATAGCTATCGAAGTGAATGGAATAAATATATCAGATTCATAACAAATATACTTTCTCTCTAAATTTCCTCTCAATATTATACTTGTAAATCTCAGTCGTATCGGGTTCTACTCTAAATTATTAGAATCCCTACTTGAGACTTTGGATTTTATCGGTTCGTCCCTAAAATCCACTTTTCCCGTCACATTTTCTTCATCAATTTCTCAACAAATATGTGCACAAGCAAAATTATACTTTCACGTTCTTCAACTTCTCTATTCATTTCTCCTTTCCAAAGCAATAAATAAAATCAGTGGTTTTAAATTGAGAATTTTTTTTAAGTCAATGAGAAATCAATTTGTCATTCTTAACCCTTTAATGGAAATCAATTTGTCATTCTTCTTCCTAATTTCTATCCAATCTATGTAGTGGGAAAATATAAATTGGAGCAAGTTGAGGAAACCAAATTATTTTATGGGTTAACAAGTATTTATCCCCTCCAATATGGGCGAGTTTTGATTTGTCCCTTGTAATATTTTTTTTCCGATTACCTCCATGTAATGTAAATATTCCATCATTTACACCCCCCCAATTGAATATGTGGCTTAAGATTCTGTCATTTTACCTCATGTAATGTTAGCGAATTTTGGTTTACCCCCTTATTAAACATGTCCTATATTTTTAAAAAAATATAGTTCACAAAATCATTTTATAAACTACTTTTTTTTTTTAAAAAACATTTTCATTTATTTTTAAAACATTTTTTTATTTTATAAACTTTTGTTATCTTAAAAATATTTTATAATTTAAAATGTCGCGTAAGCAATTTTTAGTCAAAAAAAACCAATGAGAAACTAGTAAATACAAAATGGGGTAAACTTGGAGGCTAAAATCGAACACTTAAAATTTGAGAAACTAAAATTGAGTAATCAAAAAATTTAAAGGATTAATTAAAATCGAGCAACTAAAATTTAAGAAATAAAATCAACAATCGTAAAATATGAGGAGTCAAAACTGCATTTCAATTTTTGATTAAAAGAAATGATTCTTAACCTATGGATGTCACTTCTTGATTTAATGATTTCCCATATTACAAATCAGAAGCATAATTAATGGTGCAATGGAGATAATGTATGTTTGTTTTAGATACTTACTTGCAAAGTATCAGTTCACTTCGGGGTGTTTTGCATAATAATTGATGGGGCCTATTTTGAAAAGGGTAGTATATAATATAATATAATATATAATAACACTAATACTGTATGCTCATTTGTGTTACAAATTACAATTTTAAACAAACATTATTTTAGCACACACAAATGAAAAAAAAAGTAAAAGATGAAAATATTAAATGATGCATATTTTATATTTTTTGACCAAAAATGCTATAGTATATAATCACACTTTGTTTAATATTCTAGGTGCTAATGAATAGTTCCCTAGTCTACCAAACCCATGTAGTGAAATTCCAATGAGGAGCATATATAAAGGCATGAACATATGTGTCTTAACCTTAAATAATTCCACCTTCAATTTCTTTGATGAACACCAATAGAACTATAGCTATGTCCACAGCTACAAAGAGAGAATTTGGTACTTCTAATGAAGAAAATGAGCTTAGAAGAGGACCATGGACTCTTGAAGAAGATAGTTTACTAATACACTATATTGCTCGTCATGGTGAAGGTCGTTGGAATATGTTAGCCAAAAGTGCAGGTATAGATAGATAGATAGATTCTTTTTTTGTACCATTTAGGTTAGAGGAATAATATTATGTTCAATCACACACTATTTAACTTTTTTTTTTGTTTATTTCCATTTTCCAACATTTCAGGATTGAAGAGGACTGGAAAAAGCTGCAGACTTAGATGGTTGAATTACTTGAAACCTGACATTAAGAGAGGGAATCTTTCTCCTCAAGAACAATTGTTGATCCTTGAACTTCATTCAAAGTGGGGTAATAGGTAATAATATCTCCATAATATGAATTTGGATTGTCTGTGGTCGTCAATCCGCACATCCACAATATATTGATGGTTGTCGATCAAGATTAGATGGTGCAGAAAACATTTTCTTTTTCAAACTCTGAAATGCTAAGCTTGAAATCTCGAATGCCTGATCTTGATCTAACACTCACCTATGTGGTGACCGTGTGAATGTGTGAGTTTTATGACCGCAGACAATCCAAATGATATCCGTTGACAAATATTAACTCATTAAATAGATACGAGTTAAGTCATGAGATTCGTCTCTGTAGTTGCGCACAGAGATCATGTGGTTTGTAGAAACATAATTAGCCTTGTCCAACCGCAATGAAATTAACAAGTTTTTTGTGGTTTATTTGAAAAAGGTGGTCAAAAATTGCTCAACATCTACCGGGAAGAACGGATAATGAGATAAAGAACTATTGGAGAACAAGGGTGCAAAAACAAGCGCGGCAACTTAACATAGAATCTGGTAGCAAGAGATTCCTTGATGCTGTTAAGTGTTTTTGGATGCCAAGATTACTTCAAAAGATGGAACAGAACACTTCACCAATCTCTGATCACTCTTCTATCACAAACATGAATCATTTTGGAAATTCTTTTGAAGCTTCAACTAGTAATTCAATCTCAACAAGCTTCAATATTCCTTCTATATCTTCATCATCTCATGCACAAAGAGGATTCATAGATGCTTCAAGTACAAATCATGTAAATGATATCTCAACAAGCTTCAATAATCCTTCTTTGGATTTCTTGCAATTTTCACAGCCACTTGAAATTTCAGAAAACTCAAAAAGTGCTCCAAATGTGTTAGAGAACAATGTTTATAACTGTCCAATTCAGGAAAATTACTATATTGATGATACCAATAACTATGGCTTGGAAGGTCTAAACTTTGATACACCTTCTTCAATGGAAACTTATGACTATTCACAGTTTGATTTTCAAACTTCAGGGAGTGGTTGGATATTGGATAACATGGCTAATAGTACTTTGTGGAACATGGATACTATGTGACAGTGTACCAGAAAATATCACTAATAATTAATTAATGATAATAGTTATAAAGCTTCTATTAGTATACTGATTCTAGTTGACTAAAATAGTCTCACTGATAGAGATTAGTTTAGTATAAGATAATAAGATATTAAGGTTATGATTTATTATGAGTTGTTCTAAACTAGCATATTTATATTTCCTTTTTTTTTTTTAATGAATTATAGTATACTTAATTATATATATAAATAGAAGATAGGATATTAATGTTGCCCTGTTCATATAATATATTTGATTAAGAGAATGTATCTTGGTTGTTAAAATAAAAGTGCATTTTTTACATGATATTTATTTTCCTCTCCTTTCTCTTTTTTATTTTGTTGGTATATATGTTTTGTATAAAAGAGAAATTATATTATGAAAGAAATTATGTTAGAAGTGACAATCAACAAAGTGGAGTCACATCTTTTTTATGAAGTGACACTTAATAAGTGTAATGCATCCATATAAGATAATGAAGAACACTAAGTATTCATTCATGTTTCCAAGTACAAGCACTTCCAATAAGTAGTGGTTAAGGTTAACTCATAAAACTGATATATTCCCCCCCCGTGTATAAGCTCATCATTTTGCTTCTTGAAAAGTTATAAGAATTAAAGAAAATGGTGCATAACACAAAATTGAATCTAAGTTGTGGGGCCACAATCACGTAGTTGCATGTATTCAGTTACATATAGACCGTCTGATTAAAATTGGATAGTTTAGATTTTAAATTTAAAATCAAAATCAAAATCAAAATCAGCAAGTCATTAGATTTGGTTTAGTGGTAAAGAATTTGAGTGGTATGCATAAAGTTCCGGATTCGATCCTTCAGTCTTAATTGAATGATCCAAATATGACTGAATAAAAGCAACAACATTGCACAAAATGAAATTCCAAAAAATTACCTTCAATGACAACCATCAAAATGTTGCTACATTCCGCAACCGAACTCGATGACTTATTTTTATTTTAACAAAAAGTTTTATGACCTCGGTTTTACTTTATTATGTCTATATTTAGGAAATGTCTCAAAATTCAAAGAATGGTATAGAATTATTTATAGATTATCTACTAATTAGATCTTTACATATCAATAGTTGAATTTAAATTCTATCTTTGTATAATAGGAGCCGCATTTTTACCAACTTAACCAACTTGTTAGTTGTATATTTGGCATCTCTTAGTTTCCTATCTAGCAGCCTTTCTTTGTCTCCTGTTGCAATCACAAGGAGAGAATCTTTTGTCAATTAAGATTGCTTCCCAACTCTCAACCTTGTACTATTTTTCAGTGATGGCATATATTTTTCATAGCTTGACAATGAAGAAATTGACTAACAAATATTCTTGGCTTATATTTTATTCGCATGTGCTTAATGGATTTGGATCCTCAACAGCCACTCTCTCTGCTGCAATATTTTCATCCATGAGATCAATCTAATGGTTGGTATATTGTATATTTGATCAAGAATATTTTTTTTTTGTTCTAAAAACAAACCAGCCCTGTCTGTCGCCGCCACTACCATTAGAGAAATCCTGGCTATCAAAAGCTTTCAACAAGGACAATGTTCAATGCAACCATTTTGACTTAGATTCATCTTTTTCATCAAGTTAAACAAAACATTACTCTCACCCCCTCAAAGAAAGTAAAACAAAATTTGATTCATATATTGATATACCTCCATTTTGTACTTGTAAAAATCTGCAAATGGTTTCAATGGCCAGACGTTTTAGTACCCAAAAGAAGAAAGTAATTGTTGATATAGATAATAAGATATCAATTCCATATTATCAACCAATTAAACTCTTGTTTTGAAATTTATTTTGTTGTGGTTTTTCCCCAAATTTTCTCATATTCATCATTTGCTATTTTTTGGAATTACTCTATGATTATGTGTTTGATTGGAAACAAAGAAGGGAATGATGAAAATTGAAAACGATCTGCAGAAACAACATGGTGGCTGTATTATAGGAGCAAACATCCTTCCTCCTTTAATTTCAAAATTATTTAAATATTTGGTCGGAAAAATAAAGAGATGTAATGTATGTAAGATATATAAAACAAAAAATAATTTCAGAAGTAAATTGGACGAAAATAATAAAGATATGTAATACGTAAGATATAGACAAGCAAAAAATTGTTTGTGTGACATCAACATAGTTTAGTTGATATGAACATTACATATAATATATAGGAATTGAGATTCAAACTCAGTACTAAGTTGAACCACAAATCTGATATTCTTGGGAAACTAAAAAAAAACAATGATGTGATAGTGGTGTTAAGAGTCTCACATTAGATAAAATATGGTATGAACTTGCATTTTAAGTGAGGTTAATACTCACTTTATAAATTAGTTTTGAAGAGTTGAATTAAGCTCAATCTAAATTTTAAGAATTTTTGTGGCTTCTGTTGTGTCTATATTTGTAAAATATTAGTATCATTGTATAATCTGTAAAAGTGCATTTATAAATTGATTCTACTCTTAACAGTTCTTGTGCTTTGAATAGATTATATTAATATAATTTTTGCCTTATTAGAAAGAAACATAATCTAATCATAGCATTTACATGTATGTGTTTGTATTTTAAGAACTGCTGATATAAGGACTTATTTTTTACTATATAAAGGACATATTTTGTTGATTATAAGATTTGATTTGATATTGGTATAAACAATGAACTAAAAATATAAGTATAAATTGAAACATTATAATAATATGTGGCATTTTAGGAGGAAATTGTATACAAATTATAGCTCAATCAACTGGTAAAAATTTTAAAATTATTATATGTGAACTTTTCTAGTCAATAAACCGTAATTGGAGTTTCAATCCCAACTCCTCCATTTATATATGTAAATTTTTAATGGCTAAAGTAAAAAAAATATTATAAAAAAAAAAAGAAGCAAACATATGTCACATTGATTGAAATAGGGAGCGCATTCAAAAGTTCAATCATTATGAAATTATGTCAAAGATATTTGAATGAAACAGTAACATATTAATTACTACTAATTTACAATTGTGAAAGGTTTAGTTTGACTGACCAAATTAAGCCAGACTGATTATGTGACTTTAAAACAGTAATCTCACCCATAAAACCTTATCCTTGCTAAATTAACGGCTAGGGTGCCACCAAGTTAACAACTCAATTAAGAAAAGCTTGTGATTTGTATCACTTGTAGTAGATGTATCTAGCTAGTAGTTGAGGCCTTTGGAAAACTTGTTAATAGGCTTTCAACTCATGCGCATGATGATTTGATTGTGATTGAATATCACAAAAGCATTGACTTGATTTTTGAAAGCAACATAAAGGAATTTGGATTTCACGCAATTACGCACTTTGTGTATTCGGTAATTACTATTGATTTTCCGATCAAAATATATAGTAAAATAAATTGAATATTGTGTTAATATATCAAATTTGTACTACGTAAATCAGAACTATTTAATTATAAACATGAGTTTAATAGATATGTTACATCAATGTAAAATATTTTTACACGAACGTCCAATAAGAATTAACTATTCCTCCTCATGAAAGTAGAATATAGTAGGATCATTTGGCAGAATACATTAGTATTGGATGACGGTGTAAAAATATTTTATATTATCGATGCATGTCTTATTTTCTCTATAAACATATGATTAATAAGTCTACTGTGTGACGTGAAGTAGCTATAATAGTGAATATAGATGGTTAAACATTCTACTCAATTCTATTATAATTTGAAATTCTTAATGAGATTAGTAGTTCTCAATGAATTCATAAATGTGTGTCAAAAAGTATAATTTTTATTTTCTTATAAGAAAATAATAATTTGAATAATGGATGATATATTATATATATGATGGGGCCAAATGGGGTGACTACTGCGGTTTCAATGTTGAACCAAGAAAAAGACTGATTTTTAAAGTTGGTGTCTGCTATGCTAAAGTTCATTATTAATTTGTGTTCTATGAATGAACCAAGTAAAGTAAAGAAACATCCCCCATATCATTGCATTCAGATTATATATTGTGCATTTTTTCAAAGTCTTTGTAAGAAAATAAAGAGCACGGTCAAAAACATTATATTGATCACAAAGAAATAAATGACTTAATTTCCTCATTCAGCAAATTTCGCCAACTGTCCCAGCTTACTTGTTCATGAATCTTTCTAATAAAAAAAAATGAGTCATAAGAAAAATACAAATTCTTTCCAAAACGTGCTTATTTTGGAAGCCACTTAATAAGTCTACAGCATCATTCCCATTTTCTCTTTTGCTTTATTTATTTATTATTGTTGTTTTAACCATCAGTTTCAGAATGGAAAAAAAAACTTATATTACTCTGAAGTTCGGTTAAAAAATAAATAAAACAGGATAAATTATTGTTCGATTCAAAATAAAATTATACACCCTATTATTAATTACTTTTATTTATTTTTTTTCTTATAGAAAAAACAAAATGGTAGCAAATTAATATGTGATGATGTGTCAGGTGGATAAGCTATGGGATCAATCCAATAATAATTTAAAGGGTAGCATATGTGACATAAGTGCATGTGCACCATTTGTGCTAATTCATGTGAATTGGAACATTTGAAAGGCAAAGACAAGAAGAAGATTAGATTGGTAGATGGATTGACATATAGATATAATTCTCTTACATACTTTCAATCAAAATCAACATCTCTCAATGTCAAATGTAATGTAAGCAAAGCGTGACTAGAACAAACTCCATTTGAAGTGGGACCCTTTTTACTTTACCTTCCTATGCTTAGCTTAGTGATGAACTTGTTTACTTTGATTGGTTGTTGCATTGCTACCCACAAGTATAAAAGGTCCCTTACGAGGTTACATCTAATTGATGTGATTATTTCTTCTCTTTTGTTTTTGGTATAATGATGTGATTATTTCTTTTACATATATAGTATAACTTTTTTTTTTCTCAAGAAACCATGTTGCTAAGAATTTCATTATTAGCTGTATTCGAGACAAAACCACAATAATTGAGCTTAATAATTAACTTGCAGGGGAGGGGAAGATTTTGGGTGAAACAAATAGTGAGAAAAATAGGAAAAATCTTCCACATTTTTTGAGAAAGTATTTTTTGTAGAGAATGATAAATGGATGATTATGATTAATATATTTTTAATTTAGATTAAATTTCAAAAATTCATTTTAACACTCAAAATATTTTCTCCAATACATTTTTTGAGTTTTCCAAACTATAAAGATTTTGTATTATGAAAGAAAAAAAATGAATCTTTCAAAACTCTTGCCACTTATTGCTTCTTTTTTTTCAAAACTCTCCCATATCTTTCTTTTAAATTCGCAAACAACTAAAAGTAAAGAGACTTGAACTTGGAAGTTTAGAACTTAGAAGTATAAACAAGCAGATACTAGAGCATGTGCTACAGCTAAGTTAGAATTTATTATTTTTCAAAAAAATAAATATATTAAAAAATTTAATTAAAAAAAGATAGACACAAATAAAAGTTTAAAAACTTTAATGATAATTATTTATTTATTTGTGCTTATTTATCTCTAAATTGAACCTCAATTTTTTTAGTTTTTAGAAATTAAAAGAATCTCAACGCTCAAGGGGATAAACGGGGATAAACCTTTCTGAAAGGAAAAGCACTAAAATCATCTTCCCTAGGAGAATTGCAACCTCCCTTAATCCAAATGTTTTCTATAAAAGTTTTTTAAAAAATCAATATTCATGTGCATTAACAGTATAAAAGATTGTGTCATAAAAAAAACCAGTATAAAAGATCTTATCAGTATAAAGAATATAGACAAGCAATTATGTTCACATCTCATCGTTATAAATATATATTTTCTAATTATATTTATATTGTAAATATATAATTAAGTATTTGTTTAAATTATTTACAGTATCAATGTTTTTTTATTGGTTCTTTTCACTTGAGGTAAGCATATTCTAGTGTGTTTGGATGGAGGAATGATTTGAGGTAATATAATGTTTTTAGGGAATTCAAATAATTTGAGGTGAATTTCATTGTTTGGATGATAATTTCAAAATGATGGAAACTCATGAAGTATTTTGTTCAAATTAAATTTAGAGAATTTCAAATGACACCTAAGCTAAGAATTTTAGATTTCTTCATTGTTATAAGTTTTCAAATTTTGCATTTTGGTCCTCAAATTTTTAAATTGACCCCTATAAATTTCCAAAAAATTTGCAAATCGACCCCTCAAATTTTCCAAAATTATAATTTGACCAAATGAAATTTTTGAAATTTACAAATTGACCCTTACTTTCATTTTTCAAATTAGACCCCAAAAAAAATTATAAAAGTTGCTAAAAAATGATGACAATGAATTTTTTTATTACTCCATTCAAACAAAAATATTGAGAAGTGAAAGTAATTTAATTGAATCATTTGAATTACCTAGAATTTTAAATTCTTTAAAATTTATCAATTACCCCATCCAAACACACTCAGATACTTAGCCAAGATTTGATTAATATCAATTCATTATATTGTAAAAGTTTAATTTCTTCTGCTATATACTCAACCTCTATTAGTATATATAATTGTGTATATTATTGATGTCATAAAAATGCAATAAGTATATTTAAAATCCACCAACCAAAAAAAAAAAGTATATTTAAAATCCGATTTGGATACGGTTTTTTATTTAGGCGACTGCATATGATGGGAAACATGGTCCTGGATTAGTGGTGGGTACAAATTCAAAAGATCTCTAGGTGAAGGTTACTATTCAAGAAGATGCCCCTAGTGATAGAATTGTAGCATAACTTTTCAGTTTGCTGATTGAATTTAAGGGAATAATAATAATAATAATAATAATAATAATAATAATAATGAAATGAAACGAAACTGGGTATGTGTGATTTCTTTTGTCAAGTTCTATGACCAGATATTAAACTGGTAAGCAATTGTGTACTGCAACATATATGTAAATTTAAAAGATAAAATATTCAAAATTATAAACACATATAAATTACAAATATTAAACATTTTGACTAACAAAAATAGGATTCTATTTAAAACTAATAAAAGTTTAATTACTTAAACTCTGAGGATTTATAATTTTGTGTGATTTTCTAGATTTCTAGTTTGAGCAATAAGTTGGATTTAACTCAACCTACAAAACTTGAGAAATGACTCCCGTTTCCATACTCATTTTCTCATCATATATGACATCAAAAAACACCCATCACATACAAGATGAAAATCTAAAGCGACATAAGTGATCCGAACAGGATTATAAATTTGAAGTGTACCCTTAGTGATCAGAAAGTGAATAGATTTTAAATGAGTTCTGATATCTTAATCCAAACAGGATTGAAAATTTGAAGTGTGCCCTTAGTGATCCAAAAGTGAATAGCTTAACAGATTTTAAATGAGTTCTGATATGATCTACAAAAATAACTAATAAGATGAGAGACACTGCTCACTCATAAACTCATTTTTAGATCATACATCTAATGTATGACTCTTATTATTCTTCTCTTTACAAACTTTCCTAAAATTATAGTCAAATAAAAACAGTATTATTATGAGAAATTTGTGTTGTATAAACCTATCATGTCACTTGAATATTATAGAACAAAAAACTGGTCTGGTTTTCAATTAAATGTGAAAAATAATTAGAACAAAAGGGAAAATAAGTAAAAGGTGCAATATTTACGCCACAAAAATGGCATGAGAATAAAAGAGTCTGGTATTACTTCACTGAGTTTAAATAACTAAAATCTTCAAACTACAAAACCACGCATGAGGTTAAATCAAATAACTGGGAAACTTTTGACTGGTCCCGTAAAAAGATGTACATGACTATGGTCAGTATATGAGTAAATGCCGACCACCCCAAAAATAATCATGCAATATATTTCTACCAACATGAGGTAATATTTACCAGTAGATCTGTGCCAGCATGATTTAATCTTTGAACCTCCATTCATGAATCCTATTTTCCACCCTTAGTGTAACTGTCCTTCAATGTGACTGTTCTATTAAAAACAAGCTTTTCTGGAGTAGAGTCCTGGTCGACCACAAAATAGCCTGGAATTGCAAATAAAGGGATCATAAGTTAAGCCCAAAAAATGATGAAAAGGGTCGTAAGTAGCAATAAGTTATCAAAGTACAGTACCTAATCTCTCAAACTGGAAACTGTCTCCAACTTTTGCATCCCGGAGTGAGGACAAACCAAATGCATTTGGAATTACCTCTTTGGAATGAGGGTTCAGATCGCCAAGCCAATTGTCAAGTTCAGCAGGATTCTATTGATGCAATTTAGATGAAAGGCACAAGGAAATATGATTAGAAACAAGGATATAAATGTAAATGTGTACTCAAGCAAAAAGATATCCAACCTCTGATAGGAACAGCCTCTCAAACAGTCTGACTTCGACCTTCAAAGGATCAACTTCATGAGAAGGTTGTGCAACCCAGTGGAGAACACCCTATAAATAAAAATATGTATAGATCACTACCAATCTGATCTTACAAACTCTTGACATTAATTTAAAAACTAACACACATAACAAAGTTGGTAAACCTTGGGCTTTGTCTTCTTTGAAGGATCATACTCGGCCCGAATTTCAAGAATAGTCTCGTTATCATCAGCTAGAATAACTTCAGTGCACTTTATAGGAAATGCATATCTGCACAACACACCAAATATTTAGAAAAAATGGACAAATAACTTCACATGCAGTATTAATTCATTCCTTCTACTAACCTGAGTATCGCAGATTTGCCAGGAGCAAGGCCATAATAATCTTTTGAATCTTGCATACGGAAATCCGTACGTTCAATATATACAACATTGGAAAACGGAATCTAATAACAAATACATGACAAAAATTCAGAGACATAAAAACACAAGGCAAAAGTAGTAAAATAGGCTTAACAAGATATTGAAGTTAATCTGATAGTGAATCTGATAGGAACTACTACTGGTTCAAATTCAGTTTGTATCCCTTTCCCTTGGGCCGCACAACCTGTCGTTGTATCCATGAGGGACAAGCTCATTCACCATTCAACCCATTGTCATCACCAGTACCACCAGCAACAAAGGATCTTCGACAGTGATAGAGCTATTTATGGATCTTGGACATTACTAGTTTCCCTAGCCATAGCAGGCAAGGTGAGTACGGGAATTAAGGCGACAGAATCAAAGGGAGCTGCGCAGCCATGAAACTGGGACTTTTAGACAGTCCAGTCAACCGACCATCAATCAACACTGCAAAAGGGGGCATGTTACACTGCTGAATCCATCTGACCTGGTCTTTTGCAAGAAAGATGGGTGGAAAAGTTCAAGCGGCCATAACAATTGCGGGAAAGGAGAGAGGCGGCTGGACACAATCCCAAATTCACCTTCTGAGTCAAGCTCAAAAACAAAGGACAGTTTTTGTGAAAGGAAGCATGGGGTAAAAGCCCTAATCGATACAGAGGGTCAGGTAACAGTAAAGAAAATCAAATTCTAGACTTACTGGCCCAAACCCATCTAACTCTGAAGATTAAGTATGAGCTGCTTCACAAAATTCAAAAATGTTATTAGAGGTGAGTATGATGTTCAAGGTGAGTTATGGCATATCCCATTTTGAGACATTCAAGAAGAAACTACAACCTGGCGTGCTTGACAGCAGAAGGGTATGAATTATTTTGTAATTGACACTGCTGGAGATGGGGACTTAAAACATTTCACCTTAAGGACAAGGTATATATTCAGGGGAGGCAGGGGGATGCGTAGCCCCTTAGTTAGGCTGGGATAGTTAGAAGGGGTGGGGGGAATTGTTTGAGGTAGTGCTAGTCATTTTATGGGAATTAGAATTGGAAGATGCTAGATCTCTCGAATATTCAGGCAATGTATTATTTCTATTCATAATCTAAATCTGAACCAGTTCCTATCAGAACCATCAACGGTAAAAAACAGTAGGGTAATCCTAAATTTTTTAGAACTCCATAGAAATATCAGTCTTCAACAGCCCAATTACCTTGTAGAAAGCAGATGGATCATCAGCTTGAGCATCAGGCCATTTTTTCCCGTCAACCTCAATTGTTGAGTTGGCTTCAAGATTAGTAATAACAACCTTACAAGACAGAAAGGGTCAGTTTTAAGCTAACTGACTGATATCCTGAAGAAAGAATTCAAAGAGACAAAATACCTTGAGTGGGTGCAGGACAACCATTGTCCGTGGGGCTGTTTTGTTCAATTCTTCCCTAACATGATATTCAAGGCGACTCACAGATATCAAAGTGCCATCACTGCAGAAGGAAGAATAATTTTATTTGAATTATGTACTACTGATGTCAAATATTAAGTTTATTTCAAATTTTAAATGCAAAACCAGAGTTTATGTTCTTGCTCTTCATGTTGCGGATGAGGTACAATCAATGAACAAAGCTTCACACATGCACTTTCCAAACAAAATTTACAATACAACCAAGGAAGAATAAGACATAATGAAAAATGATGCAAACAGAACAGTGTCCATGGTGAAATAATTAATTTGGAAAAGACACCTCTACGGTCTCCCTATTACAAAAACATTGATGATTCTGTTAGTAATTTTACTCTAATATTGTTGTTATTATTTTGCTTAAACAAAAATTGCAAAGTTAATATCGATATAATGTTCGTGAAGCCATTAGACAAACCTAGAGACAAGCACTTAATACCAAAATACAGTTTCTGATGCAAAAGAAAAAAAGAGATAGAAACTGAACTGAATATTCTGATCAAGATTACTACAAGTATTTATAGCTAGGCATGGCTGTAACAGAATGCTAACTGCTCATAAAAGAATGACACTGACATAGCTTCTACGAAAAGTAGCTCAGATACTGAGTGGTATTATGCAAGATACATATCAGAGAAGTACTATAGATATTCCTATCATTAATGTTTAGTTTTAACTACAATGGCAATGTCATAATATCTTAATAGTTAACACCCTTCATGTGGAGCGAAAATGAGGATAAGGACAATTTAGATATGAATTATGAAAGCAAACTGAGTCATGTTTGTAGAACTTTTCTGCGTTAATAACTTAAAAGTAGTATTCAGTATTCTTATACAGCCTATTGCAATAATTGCAGAACACTCACAAATAATATATTGAAATTTTATATCCTACCTTCTAGTGATTCCAATTCCTCGAACAAAAGAATTTATTGCTGTTGAAGTCATGCCTCTACGCCGCAAACCAGCTAATGTCATCAGCCGAGGATCATCCCACCCATCAACCCACTTTTCAGTCACCAGACGATTAAGCTTCAATGAAGAATAGTTCAAAATAAGGGACCGGAAAATTATAGACAGTGGGATAAAGTGGAACATATTAATACAACATCCAAATTTGTTGCCTTACCTTGCGCTTCGACATTACTGTGTTAGAGATATTCAGCCTTGAATACTCCCATACATAAGGTTGGTAAATACCAAGCACATGTAACAACCAATAGTATGAAGCACGGCGTGTCTCAAACTCAAGAGTACACAGCTGCATTAGACATTGCAAGATTAGCAAAATATTTAAATAAATAAAATAGGTTGTCAGAATAAACACAGTTATTAGTCGTAACATACATCAATACTATTGATAAACTGTAATGATGATGAACCAAGAAAATACACATTGCACAACTTATTAGTAAAACAAAATATGACCGAATTAACCCAGCAAAGTCAAGATAAAAAAAAAAAAACAAAACGCAACTAGTAATCTCACTTTTGCTTGGTAGGAGAGAAAAAGAGAGGAGAGAAAGAAAGACACGGAAACCAATGCATGAATTTAGACTAACATTAGTCTAAATTCATGCATTGGTTTCCGTGTCTTTCTTTCTCTCCTCTCTTTTTCTCTCCTACCAAGCAAAGGCTATATAGTTAGTGAACCATTAGTTAAATCAGTCACAACAAAGTCATGTCACACAATATGAAAGCTAACAGGTCTGCAATACAAGACACAAAATCGGAACCAAATTGCTATGGAATATTACCGAGCATTAATAAATCAGTAGACAAAAAACAGTCCAAATTACTAGACAAAAAACAGTCCAAATCTCTTACACTTATAACAACAAAACTCCAACTGCTATAATTAGCAGTACATTGTGTACTGCACCAAAGTGCCCATTATATCAAATATATTTGGCATGAGAATGATATAATTTAAAATTAAAAAATTTTAGATAAATATATTAAAGCAGAAAGAGAACTTAGGTGTCCAACTTCTTAAGCTTTATCTTGAGATATCCAAACTTTACCAAAGGGGAAAATAACTAGAAAATTCATAAAATTTAATATAATAGAGTAAAAAAATTACACAATTTAGCGGATGAAACTTACTGAATGTGTGACATTCTCAAGTGAATCCACAATGCAGTGAGCATAATCATAACTTGGGTAGATGCACCATTTGTCTCCAGCATGAGGATGTGGAGTAAACTATAGGCAGAAAGGATTCACACCATAAGATATTATTGTCCCCTTGGAATTTTGAAACATGTATAATTCTGGTCTTACCTTAATTCGATATGCAATAAGGTCATACATATTGTAATTATCACTCTGCATGTCTTGCTTCATTCGAAGTGTCGCTTTTCCTTCTTCTATAAGACCGCATCTCATATCCTCAAAAAGTTTTAATGATTCTGAAATTGGTCTGTCTCTCCAAGGACTGTTCAATTTCTTCTCCCTATACTCCTTTATCTCATCAGGTGTCTACAACCAAATCATGAATAAACGGTGTTATTTTATTACAACTTCCACAAATAGAATAACTTAATGTAACTATCCAATCCTCTGTAGGTTTTTTTTTAAAAAACATATCCTCCATAGATTATTCCTCATTAATTTCTCTATATATTGAATGACACATTCCACACAATCAAGATTCTCAAAACAAAGATTCAACTGCCAATTGCCAAAATGTTTAGAATTGGTGCTTCAAATTATTCACTTACAGTCAACACATGTATTTCAGTCCACCATAAAGGTAGAACCGATGAAACATTTAATAGCAGAAATGAACAATTTTGGATTCATTACATGTATGGTTGGATACCAACCTGATGATCAACATATGCACAGCCCCTTGTTATGAGCTCCACAGCTAATTCATACAGTTCTTGGAAATAATCACTTGTGTAAGTAATCTGCACAAGTATAAAGCTGTTAAACATCTAAAAAGCTAGATTGGAACAACAAAAGAGGTGCAGAAAAACATACCTTGAATGGTTTCCAGCCCATCCACTGGACAATTTCTTCAATGTGATCAATATACTCTTTCTTTTCTGCTTCAGGATTTGTATCATCATACCTGGAAGTGTTAAAAGCTATAAAACTCGGAACAAAAATTGTATACAGAATGTCCAATCACAGGAATCTAATAAAGTCTTTTAAGGCATTTTATAGCTTTTAAACATGAAAAAACGAGAAAAACGTTAAGTCTGAAGGAAGTACAGCTGTATGAATACATATTTGATTTTATCATTAAATGGTATGTATAAGGGAACTTCAAATCTTCTAAAGGTTTTTTATGCAAAAAAGTGTTTGTGGATGTAATAGGTCAAACCTTTAGAAGCATAACATGAACTAGTATGTTTATTTTATTGCCCTTTGACCGATGTACAAAATGTTGCACATGCCCAGTATATATTAATATTGGTCATTCACTGAAGGTCGAGAATAATTTCATGTCAGTCTGGTGCCTGAGATGGTGAAGAGGGGGAAAAAACTCAATGGTCCACAAATGACATTAGTGGCAGAGAGAATGAGAGTCCCATCCAGTTTTCTATTCTCAATAATTTCACACATAGCTCATCCATAAACAGGATACCTTCCTTACACTATATTCTTAGAGTAGGAGGAGGCGCCCCCAATCAAGCATGCATATGCCCAACTAACAAACTTTTGATGGACATTTGGACATCAAGTATTTTAATAACGGTTGAGCATTTTTCAACTAGTTGGGTCGACTACAAGGATCAATTGACGCTGTAAAATCTTGCCATGTATTAGATGATAGATAGACCCACCTCTAAATCTCTCTTCGTAATTTGACCTTTTTCAAATTCTAGAATGTAAGAAAATAAAGAGGGAAAGAGAATTTGACATCCATGATCTGATCTCAGTTTCTTAACGAGGTAACAGTGAGGGTAACAGTATATATATTGTTAGCTATTACAAAGTGATTATTAGCAAGCTAATGTGCCCGAGTACAAAGCCCAATTATGACTCATGCCCATGTTATAATAAATAATAATGCTATATATCTAACAGACCTATACATTTTCTTTGATTTCTTTCAACATCTAACTCATAAATGTAAAGTTAAGAAATCGTGTATAGTCAAAATACTGAAAACACTAATAGACAAGCCATAAATGTTTAATCTCCCCATGAAGAACCTCTATCACTTTCAGCAGAAGAGACACTTGTTCATTAACAATACATTAAACAAAACATAAAAAAAATACGCACCTCAGGTAGCAACCTCCATCTCTGTCTTTTGCCAACCCAAAATCAATAAACATTGCCTGAGAAATAATTATTTAATTTTAAAATAATTAATCATAGGGGAAAACTATTCAGAAGTGCATATTACAATGTAGCATACAGCATACCTTGGCATGACCAATATGCAAATATCCATTTGGCTCAGGAGGAAACCGGGTCAAAACTTTCCCACCTGTTGCTTTCAAGTGCTTGTCAAGAAGCGCCTTTGTATTGCAACATCTCAGGATAGTACCGTCACTAAAAGGAACTTCAGTATGCACCTGAAATCAACATGATACTCATGATGTGTGAGATGCAAGTTAATGAAAGCAGAAAATTTCAAGCTTAAGCATGAATATGGAAATTTCATAATTTTGAAAACCATGCAAGAACAATATTTCTGAACACAAAGTTTCAATAAGTTTACTGAACAGACCACTGAGTGGAGAGAGAGAGAGAGAGAGAGAGAGAGAGAGAGACATGAATTTCATGAGCAAGTAGGGGAATAGATTTGAAGTTAAACCATGTTCCATACAACACAATCACACACTAACAGTGAATATTAGTGTATATCAAAAGAATGAAGCTGCATTTAATTTTTAAAATAAGAAGATTAAATACCTTCAGATTTTCCTCTGGATTAGGGAATATCAAAAATGGATTGAGATCTTCTTCGGGCGGCTTTTCAGGAGTAGCAATAGGTGCCGCCTTATCCTAATAAAGCAAGTGAAATTGCAAACAACCAGTAAGCCATTTGATAGAAAGTAACACAAATGCGCTAAAACAACTGTAAACAAAACAAACCTCTACTTTAGCAGGTTTCTCTTTCTTCTTTTTAGAAGGCTTTTCATTGTCTGCTGCTGTTTTATCACCCAGTAGATCATATAATTTTGTATCAGCAAGTTCCTGCGACATGAAAAAAATGAAAACAACAAAACAATATTAACAAGACCTGAAATAGTAAATTAGCCATCCAACATATTATGTTTGCCTAATAGCTATCACCTTGACAGCTTTTGCATCAGCCCATGGGAGCCTCTTTCGCACATGCCCAAGTAACTCGCCAACTAGTAAGATAAAGATTAAGACATCAAAATTTACCAATCTTAGCACACCAGTGATTCAAAATAAAAACAAACATCATGAGAATCCACTAGAAGGGCAAATTGAACAAATACCATTTGTTCGATAGCGTAGTTCCAGAATTGAAGCTTTATTCTCCTCAAAAACTTCGTTAACAGCACGACTGATATCTTCTGTTGAAACCTCGACACCTGCACATATATGCATAAAATTGAAGACCGATTTGCCAACCCACAAAAGTTGAGATTTTGCACATTATATCAATTTTATATACAGAACTAAAGTTCTATATATCATACCAACACCACATGCTTCTTCAAATTTATTCAAATCAAGGTTCTCCGAACCCGTGGTAGCAAGAAATGAAAGTGCTGCATCTAATTGTGCAGTTGTTTTCACCTGCAATGATAATCTGTGTGAGAAAGAGAAAAACTCCAATTTAAAAATTTTGAGGTTTTATAATATTAGTTATATATTATTTGTACTCATAAAATATCAGATGTGTATTAATAGATTAATTTTAAAGCCCTAAAATAATAGTTATGTATTGTTAATGTTCATAAAACATCATATGAGTATCAATAGATTAGTTATCTATACTTATAAATATGTTCTACTACATTTAATTTTAAATTAGCATGTCTCTTTTTGACGTTATATATAATGATAATTATATTTTATGTGTTTCTTATGTATAATTTAAATAGAAAATAATTTTTAATTATTTAATATTTTTTTATTAGGGCCAATTTTTAATATTTGAAAAGGGTCTCCAAATAGTCAGAGACGGCCCTGGCTATTATTATACTGTAACTCGAAACAAATCGGTAATATAATATCAGGTGGCATGACAATTTGACAATCCTATCCTATCCTATAACATACAATGACAGCAAAACAAACAATCAACGGTGCACACCTTGGACGAAACAACGTATTCAAGCAATGTAGGACGATGTGGCAACGCATTTCCAGGATACTTAGTTGCAACCTGCAAAATTCATAAATCAATAGAAAGGTCCATTTCATTTTCAGCAAATTAACAAACAAAAATTAAATCAAAATGTAAAAATTTCTCTACAATACTATAACCTTAAAGCATTTTCAGCTGCATGCATAATGCAAGACAAATAAATTACCGTATAAATTAGGTTTCCAACAGTTCTAATGCAACCATCAGTAACACCAGCCTATGAAAAGCATAGAAAACAATCAATTGATTTAATAGAAAAAGAAAATGAAAGCATATTGAGAGAAAAAAAAAAAAAAACAAAAATAGAATGAAATGAATACCTCGTGGATAACGGAAGTGAGATTGGTGGTGACTTTGTTATTGGCGATGGTGTTACGAGCGGTGCGTTCATCTAAACCGATCTTTAGAAAGAGATCGAGACACTTCTCCTTATCTGAGGTATCATCTTTCGTAGGCATCTTCTTCTATGGATTCTGATTGAAACTGAGATGGAATTTAGGGTTTAGCGTTTGGTGAGTGAGAAAGAGTATAAGAATGACGGCGTTAACAGAAGTCAAGGAATTTAGTTAGGATAGTGAGATGAGAGAGAGCACGCGACGAAGACAATAAGGTGGCAATTAACGACGAGAGAGAGTGTGAAGTAACGACGACGGCGGGGGAAATTTCAGTTTCACGGAGAAAGATAGTAGTAGGGTAAGGTTGAACCTCGGCAGACGGCGGTAGCAATTTCAGTGTACACACCTTCAACTTCTTTTTTTTAATAAAATTAAGCTTTCTAAAAAAAAATAAAAAAATTGAAGTCAATGTGAAAAAAAACCCAGTGTGGGCAGACTATAACAATGCTTAACTTAAACCTACTCATTTGTATTTTGCTCCAATGAGGGTATCTATTAGGTACTGTACTTAAAAAACAGGTACCCACCATTGGAGATGGTCTTAGAGAATTATCCTTGAATTCTTGGGTTGGTTGTCGAACTTATATATTGTTCACTTATTTTATGTTTAGTACGGTTTGACGGTTTGGCTCGTAGTTAATTTTGAACAATCATAGTTGTATTAAATAATCATTTATCACGTTTTTAAATTTTTAAAGATATTAAATATATTTTAAAATATAGATTTAACCCATCAAAGTTCATCCCTCTAAAACCTCGAAAAACCTCCCCCCAATACACTCTTAGTATTTTTAATAGGGTTGGAGCCTAAGGGTCCGTTTGATGGTCAGGATAAGAAGACATGATATGATAAATATATCATATCCTATTCATATCTTCCATTTGATGTACCAATTGGATATGATATATTAATTCTATTTTTTATCATATCCTATTTGGTCTTTGTATTTTTTATCCTGAGAATAAGCTGGATTAGAAATATCCTATTGTGATTAGCAACACTTTTCCTCATTTTGTCCTCTGCTGTCACTGTAGCACACAACTCATAATTCTCTTTCTACCTCCAACCTCTTCGTCTCTCTCTCTCTCTCTCTCTCTCTCTCTCCACCGTCCACTACTTTCTTTCTCTCATCTCAACACTATGTCTTTTTTCTCTTTTATGTTTCTGATCTTATCAATGTCTATTTAAATTTTTTTTTCCCATCAAATTTCTTTTAATTCATGAATAATAATACCCATCACACCATTACCCTTCAATCCTAGTTATCTTCACAATTTCAATTTTCATAAACCACGCAACTTTCAACAAACTGTAATAACAACAACTCTTTTTTCCACTACGATATCATCATCTTCGCCCCCTTAAACTACAACTGCATCTTGTTCTTTTATACATCAAATAAATTCATATTCAAATGCTTTTACGCAATAACTCAAATTCAGATTCAAATGCCTTAGATCTACTACCAGACGATTGTGATTCATGTCACCTATTTATCAGGTTTCTTTCTATTTTATATACACAGTATGTATACATTTGATAATGGGCAATTTGATTGCAAGTTTATGTGAAAGAGAAAAATAAATTGGACTGTGAGGGTAGTTTTGTCATTTTATTATGATATATATCATATCCTATTTGTTTTTATCTGCACATCAAACACATGATAAGATACATGATTATCATGTCTATATCATATCCTGTTATTATCCAACTCTGTATCCTATCTTGTCATCATCCTATCATGACCATCAAACGAGCCCTAAAGGTACTTTAGTAACCAATTATTGACTCTTAATTAGAGTAGATAAGGTATCCTCTTCGTTAATATCCTTTCCATTTCTAAGCAAACATAAACACAAATATTGTATGAAAATATAGAAAGTCCGCCAAAAATTTATATACAAGAATGAAAATATCGTATAAATAATATTAAAACTGGAAGAAAAAAAATATTAAAGATGTTAAGACACTCATAGTCTATATCATAATTTTAAAAGGGACTCTAAAAATAACTACAAATAACCATCGGTTTTCACATTTTGTGAAAAAAAATTAATGTTAAGCGGTACTCCGAAACACTTGTTAAGCATACTAAAAAAAGAGATAAATGACAAAATTAATGTTAAAAAAATAACTTTTAATATTTCTAAAGTATTAAATGCACAATTTTTTAAACTTTTTTTTATTAATATGCTTAACTTATACCCGGAGACACCGTATAGTATTCACGTGGATGCATGTCAATTCCATGAGAATTAGCTTTTTGTAGAATAGTTTGCCTTTTTTTTTCCTCTTCATTTTCATTCTCTATGCATAAAAACTCAAAAATGAACTTAATTCGATTGATGTTAGTCTATTAAAAAATATACATCACATTACTTAATTAAATATGTTACAACATTTTTTGTAAACAGCAGACCAAACTTGAATCTGTACTTTTTATATTCATATAGTACTATATAATAATGAATCTCTCTATATAAAATTGTTTCTACCTTTACTTATTGCTATTCATAAATGTTAACTAACTATCTCATATATTCATGAAGTTTTATTTGAAGAGTTGTTAAAAAATCTAGATACATGTATTTCTCTGCATTTCTACCACAAACATATAACATGAAGATGCCAAATTAATGTATCCAATCCTATAGCACCATGATCTGATCTGGATGGTCATTACCCACGTGCCAACATAGGAAGAATGATCCAATGCTGTCAAAATACTCTGACAAACATATGGCCATGCCCCCAAATCATACCACACTTGCCCTACGTACAGATTCCTTTGAGTTATGATCATTATGCAATAAACAAAAATTTCCTACCAAGTAGCTGCCACAAATAATCAGATACTATGCCGTTTTTTATAGTTTTTTTTGAAAAAAAATCACTTATTTTAAAAAAATAATCACTTTTAAGAATGAATTACAAGCCAATGAACTCATATATAGTTAGATAATAAAGGATGAATTACAATTTTACATTTGTAAGTAAAAGATGCATCATGTTTGCATATGTCATTCAATGTCACTATGTATATTTGCTATTAATTCCCAACTATGATTAGTAGTGCATTACTATATCGAACTTCTATGATGCAGAGTTTCATTTGACCTCCATACAGGAAAAAAATAGGTATCCAACTTAACAACTCAGGTGTGCTCTGAACATAATAGAACACTCTGTTCATACAGTATACTACCTATTCTTAGAATTTAAGCTAGGCATGGAAGTTTTAAGAATGACTTAGTGGCTGAAGTAGATGAGTTAAAGAGTGGAGCGATAAGGAAATTAGGGGTTTGATCCCTCAACAAAAATTAACAATACTGATTCTTAACATTGGCTGTTTCAAAATAAAATAAAACTAAGTTAGACATAATACATCTTTATAGATCGACTTATAAGGTGATAATCGTCTTAATTTATAAATACATTTTTACTTTTTATACCACTCTCACGCTTATGACTGAATAAGTGTCACCCAAGTGGTCTTATAATAATAACCATAGTGGATGCTTAGCACATCTTAAATAGCTCTAATATTTTTTATAATTTGTATTCGATCTAATTCAAATCTTATAAAATCGGTTAGTAAAATGAGAACCTAACTATTTATAAACTTATTACTTATATTTAGCCATATCTCATTCAATGAAATGTGAGACACTTAATGATGTCAATTGCTCTAGTCCTTTTCCACATCTTCTGGCTGTTCACACTTGTAACCAGATTATGTGTATTTTAAATTTGAAAAAGGGCTTGTGTCATTCTTTGTCCCAAATTCAGCATGCGATAGTTATCTCCACAATCTTGGCCATGATGTTAGCATTGCTTGAAGAAATACTAAAGTGTAAAGGTGTGGTGTGCTAGTAGTACTGCTCTGTGTGTGATAGTGGCTATTCATGCAACAATAATTTCCCATGAATGAATATCATTTATGCTATGTATACTGTCCTAAAATTGACCCTACATAGCGGGCTACATAATGCTAACTAAGCACCTAGTGTTTGCACAACTTAGGACACCATTAATGCCTATAAGATAAATAAATTATACAGTATCAAAATATTGAAACTGTTCAACAACTTTAAGATAGTAGAAAAATTGCAAAAGAAATGTTACCATTTTGATTGTCTGGATTCAGTAATTAGTCCATAAGCTCTAACTCAACTGATAAATACCGTTATTGTTAGGTTAAATGCCTTTTTCCAGATTCAAATCTAAAATCATGTGAGTTTTAGTGGTTTTTGTCAGTTTGCCAACCGACAAAAGAAAATCAAGATTAATATTTTTTTGTGAACGATGGAAATTAATTTTACATCGTTGTAATCATTAATATGTACTTAAAATTATTAAAGACATAATTTTCTCTCTGTTTTCTTTCAATCATTTTGAGGACAAGTGAAAAAGATTTTCTGAAGGTAAACCTTTGTTATGCAGGAGAAAATCTTTCTACAAGGAAAAACTCATTAAAATATCCTAACCATCAATTTTTGAAGTCCCCATATCCTGTACAAGTCCCCATATTGATTTAAGATAAGTGATTTTTGGGAGGAAAAATATCTACTGTTATTGTACATATATATCTTTTTTTGTCAAGTAGCCTAGTGACTAGGATCCACTGCATATATAATGTAATGTCACTGTTAACTGAACTAAATTCACAAGACACGTGTTTCTTAATATTATCCACTCATGTTCAATGTATCTATCAAGATTTATACATTACCCTGACATATTTCTTATACATTATTTGAATGATAATTTACTGCTAAACTCCCCTCCCCCCTATAATCTCTCTCTCTCTCTCTCTCTGTAGATTATTTGAAACCCCTCAAAAGAGTTATCCTTTTGTAGCCTTTCGGTGATTGGTTTCAACTACTTATTCACTTTACCCTGTTTTCTTTCTTTCCTTTTAACCTTTCATAAACAGATCACAAAGAAAAGGATCTATCTAATGCAATCCTACTCCTACCACAATGCTAATCCTCCTAACCCCGCATCATTGTTCCTTCACTTTCACATGAACACAACAAACCACTCCACCAAAAGCTAAATAAAAGCTGCTATTTCTGACTTCTCAATCCCCATAATTCCCAACACACAACACACTGTCTCTTTCACTCCAAACCCATTACCATTTCAAACCTTAAATTTCAAAACATTTCAGTTTTCACACTCTCTCACAAACTCAACACTTTTCAAAAAAAACAGAGTTCCCCTGTTCAGAAACAGAGCATGGCAATTGAGGTCTGTGGTGAAATATCCAACAGCCCAGGAATCAGTCCTCGAATCTCATTCTCACACGATCTAAAGAATTCAAATGGTTCAATACCGGTCGAAGATAGTCATCTTCGATCAGATTTACGTCTCTTAGATTCAACCTCCGATTTCGTTTTCTCCATCACCAATGGTTTCTCTCAACAACTTTCTTCAGCTGACGAACTTTTCTCCAACGGAAAGATCGTTCCATTGGAAATAAAAAAAGTTATCTCCAACGGAAAGATCCTTCCGAGAAAGAAAAGTTCATCAGCTGATAAATTCTCTGAGCCTCTTCAAAAAACTACAGTAAAGAAGAGGCTCAAAGAATTCTTATCAGATGAAACAGATAACGAAGAAGAAAGACCGTCATCATCATCATCATCCAAGTATTTCTGGCAATTCAAAAGAAGTAGTAGTTTAAATATCGATACAACTGGTCGAAAAAGCTTGATTCGGTCATTACAGTTCTTATCAAGGAGTAACTCAACTGGTTCAGCGCCGAACCCAAAGCAAGCAGAGCTTCAAAGGGAAAGACAGAAGCAGAAGTTGCAGAAACAGTCATCTGTTTCAAGTAGTAGAAGATCTTCTTCATCATCTTCAACTTCAAGTACATATTATTTCTATAATTCATCTAATAAATCTTCGTTAAAGAAATGTTCTAGTAATGGTGTTAGAATTAGTCCTGTTTTGAATCTACCTCAAGCATATATTCCTAAAGTTACTGCAAATTTTTTTGGATTTGGTTCATTGTTTTGTAAAGGAAAAATTAAAAGAAAGAAGAAATAGATGAGATAATTTGTTTTGTTTTTATATTTATTTCTTTATTTAATTTTAAATTTATCATTCATGTTCTAATAGAATCCTAATGGTTTTGGTTCATGTATTATATCATGTGAGCCTAACTAATAATTTTTGAAAAATAGTGTCTCATAAGTACAACTAATAATAGATTATAAAAAACTATAGAGATATTTGATATCATAGATTTCTATGTCTTTGCACTTAGTGTGTGTGAATTAAAATAGGGTCATGCTAACTAGTGCCCCGGCCCGGGGCACTAGTTAATGAACTAAAAGAGGAAATTTTTGCATTGAAAATAACACTTTATTCACTTTTAAGAAGTTCACTGCACAAGTTTTAATAAACTTTTACTTTATTTGGAATCCTTAACTAGTGCCCCACGGGCACTATTTAGCATTTTCCTTTAAAATATTATAAAAATTTGGAGGGTGTAATTGTAATTATGGAAGTGAAAACTACATGAGGGTGGAAATAGACAAAAAAATAATAATTCATGAATATAACTCATAATGTTTAGGGCCAAGGAGACAAATAAACAAGGAATCCTTCTTTGGTGGTCACTTCCCATGCTCTTTTCCCCTTTCTATCTTTTTTAATTTTTTATTTTTCTGTTGATAATTACATGTGACTTCCTTTTCTTCATTTCAACATTGATTGAAGACTTATGTTGGGGGATCTAATTTTCTTTTTGTATGCTTATAAGTATAAGTATTATTAACCAACTGTTCCATGGACCCCCTAATTTTGTTATTTTTGTTTTGTTGTGCCATAAGGACAAATAAGTTAAGTCATAAAGAATAGGTTAGAAAAAGAAACCATTGATTATAAGATACTCTTTCATTGTGAAAAACATTGTTGTTTCATTTTCTAGAACCTTAACTTGTTAATAAGAAGATTAGAAACTTTTAGTCGTTGCGATAATGAGAAGATAAAGTATTAGGGATGACAAATTTCTAAAAATAACAAAAAAAGTTCTTTTAAAAATTCTAGGTGCACTAGTTAACCATATTAATATAGAAACTTTTTTTTGGAACTTGTGCATTTAATATGTTAAAGAAGCAAAAAATTATCTTTCTAGTATTAATTTTATCTTTTTATTTTCTTTTTGGGTATGTTTAACTAGTGTACCTAGTGCACTGTTTATCATGACCCTTAAAAAAAATACAAAACTAACACAAATTTTGAAAACCAAAGATGGAAAATATTTTCACAAAATAAATCCACCATTAGCATGCCAACCTATTGATAATTCCTTGTTTTTTCCCCCTATTTTATACTGATAGTTGATTCAGAAACCACACTAACATGGCTGTTAGCCTGTATTTTCGACAGGCATTAATGAATTGGAATAAGATGTTGAAATCTCATTTAATGAGTATTATTGCCTTTTAATATTTTCTTGGAAAATGATTCGGGCAATAAATCAAGAGAAAATCAAGGCATTTGACATCAAAGACTTTTAATGTGCAAAGTTAATTGTCAAAGCCTAGAGTTCTGTCGAATTCGACAGAACGATTGTTGTCTGAATAAGCTTGTCGAGTTCGACAGAACCATGTTTATCTAAATAAACATGCTGGTTCGACATTACTCTAATTGTCGAAAATATTATATATATATGTGTGAATATATGTATTTGTTTGGTTGTCTAACGTACTATGCAGAACGAAAGAAGCGTACTCTGGACTTAGCAAAATATTCAAAAGTGAATAACGTTGAAGGGTTCGCCAGGTGTCAAAGGGAATTCAAATTGTCAAGACACGTGGAGCATAGTTAGACGTATTGTAGGTTTATAGCAGTTATGTTAGTTTGTCTATAAATACAAGTTTCTGATAGAAGAAACGGGTCCACAATTCAATACACATGCAAATTCCTAAAATATTCAGAGTACCCATGTCAACGAGCGAAATGAATGACAGGAACATGTACGAATCTGTGTACCATCCTTTGTAAACATTTTACATTTGTTAAATGCAATTTACATTCTGCAAGTCTTGATTACTTGTTTGTCATTTAAGTTTTATGCAATTTAAAGCTTTCTGCAACTTTATCATTCTGCAATTTATTTTCATTGCATTGTCTTTACTGTTTCAAAAGTCTTTCTTTAAACTTTATTTGCAATTCATTTACAAGTTTTCTGTAAATTTAACTTTGAAGCATTTTAACTTTAAAACAAACCATTTGACTGCGTCAAATGCTTTTACTTTTATTCAAATTGTCCGATTTAACCCAAAGATATGAATATGTTTTCATCATCTTCCACACAATCCATATGTCCCGAGATTTACTAGTTGATCTCTCTTGTAATAATTAAACTAGCGGTTGTTTACTAAAAATCGGGGTAAACAAATTGGCACGCCCAGTGGGACCTCTGGATTGTGTAATTTTTACTTAGTGAATTTTTGAAAATTTTTCATACAAAATTTGTTGTTTGGTGTTTGTGCTTTGATTGTGTCTATATTTGTATATGCATTTGAGAAGTGGTAAATCTCTTCCAGTATTTTCAAACATACCAAAGCGTCCTCGTTCCAGAATGGTGAGACCACCAAACAATCCTAATCCTAATAATATTAATAATAATAATAATAATAATGGGGCAGAAACCAATCCTGTTCTGAATCCGACAGGACCACCAAATCAACCAGTAACTGGCAATCCTGGCGCCAATCCTACTGGCGGATCAACAAATCCTGCCCTAAACTTTACAACTTCTGAAAGTATCCCAAGCAATAATCCTAATGGTGGGGGTACAAATCCTGTGATAAGTTCTGGAACCATTGGCGCAAGTGCCAGTGGATCAACAATGTCTGCCACTACGTCAAGTATGGCAGGAGGGTTTGTTCCTCCAAATATGAGTGGTGCAATAATGACACAAATGAATGTATCATCCATACCAACCAACGTATCACAAACACATGGATATACAGACGGTAGTCAAATTGGTGGAACTCCGTCGAGACCTCCTTGGTTGCCTAGAAACCCACAATATGGGATGCCAACGACAACGATGGCAAGCCTGTATAATTGGCCTTCTGTAGAAAGTTCTCCCTCGTCTTCTGCGATGGGAAATAGGGGAAATTCTCTGAACTTGACTAATAATTCTATGAATGTACTTAGGCAACAAATGGACGAAAGTAACCATGATATGGTGAACGCGTTGACCCAACAGATTGGCACAATCTTTAATCCTGTGTTACAAACAGCCAATGACAATTATTTATTGTTAGCCAATCAAATGGGAAGGATGGCAGACTTTTTTGGTGCCCCTGATGCTCCAAATAATCAAAGAATTCCCCGTGTAAACCCGGAGATTCAAACAGGAGTCCAAGCCCAACCAGTGCGCATCGAGAGAGAACAACAAGAACCAGAAGTAGTTTTGGTTAATAGAAACCAAGATGCTGATAATGTTCTTAGGCAAGTTCGACAAGAAAATGTTGCAGGGCAAAATAACTTGGCCAATTTAGTAGAAAATATTTTGGCCCAAAATGGTTTGAATACAGGGTTGCATAGACCAAATTTTGTGTCACCCTTGTCTGAAAATGTATTACAGGCAGAATTGCCAAGGGGATGGAAGATTCCCAAATTCACAAAATTTGCTGGTGATACTAATGAATCTACTGTCGAACATATTGCCAGATATTTGGCAGAGGCAGGGAATTTGGCAAATAATGAAGATTTAAAAATGAAATTTTTTCCCAATTCCCTCACTAAAAATGCCTTTACGTGGTTTACCACACTTCCCCCTCATTCAATTCATACTTGGACTCAAGTGGAAAGGCTATTTCATGAACAATTCTACATGGGACAATCTAGGATTAGTCTCAAAGAATTAGCCAGTATGAAGCGCAAAACCTCAGAAGCCATTGATGACTATCTAAACAGGTTTCGCCTCCTTAAGGCAAGGTGCTTTACCCAAGTGCCTGAACATGAATTGGTTGAGATGGCTGCTGGTGGCCTCGACTATTCCATTAGGAAAAAGTTAGATACTCAACATTTGAGAGACATGGCCCAATTAGCAGATCGTGTTCGACAGGTTGAACGCCTCAGGGCTGAAAAAGTCAGAAATTCTAAGTTTCACAAAAAAGAAAAAGTGGCATACATAGAAACTTATGAAAGTGAAAATGAGTTCGACGATGGTCAGGATTACATAGAAAATAATGAGGTTAACGTGGCTGAGTTAAAACCAGGCCCTCCTTATACTTGTAAAATGTTGAAACCATCAAATGGGAATAATCCTGTCGAACCAAAAAATGATAGATTTGTTTCTAAGACATACACTTTCGACATTACTAAATGTGATGAAATTTTTGACTTATTGGTCGCTGATGGCCAAATAATTGTGCCAAAGGGTTTAAAATTACCACCTTTGGACCAACGGAAGAAAAGAGGGTTTGTAAATACCATAATTTCTTGGGTCATAGAACCTCACAATGTGTTCTTTTCAGGGATCTGGTCCAGAAAGCCCTACAGGAGGGAAGACTCAAATTTGGCGAAAAGCCAAAATCCAAACAACAGGTGGATGAAGATCCATTGCAGATTGCTGATGCTGCATACACGGAGCCATTCGAGTGCCTGATGTTGGAAGCATTGAACCTCACTGAAGGGGGGCAATTAATTTCCATTCCTGAGGAGGAGTACGAAAACAAAGTGGAAGAGGTGTATCCACAAGCAGGGGAGACTTTATTGGATTTCCTTCAACGCTGCAAAGAAAATGATGGCGAAGCTACATTATGTCCTCATTGTAGTGCCATGTTCGACAAGAAGGCTGCTGCAGGCCTCAACAAGTTTCTGCCTCATAGTCAAAACAGAAACAATTGGCCAAATCAAAAGCCAACTTATTCCAATATTCTGAATAGCCAGCAGGCACCTGTACACCAGAGGTTGGGACCACAAAAATCATTTGTCCCCTCAAACAGGACACCTGTCAACCAATGGGTTCATGGAAGAAGCATGGACTATGGTCAAAGGAATATGGAGAGAGGGAACTCCAGTAACAGCAATCCCAAAAAGGATCCTGAGTCAAGGAAATATGATTACAGGAATAATTACAAAGGGAAAAATCCCATGACAAGGTCCCAATGGCGTAGATATCAACGCCAGAAAAAAGTGGCTGCTCAACAATCCCCATTAACTACTGATGGTAATGGAAGAAGGCCTTTGGAATTGGCAAAGAAGCCAATGAAAGAAAGGTTAGGCGAATCGAAAATAGAGTCTTCAGTTGCTGATAATGTCGAAGATGACCACATGGAAGCAGATGACTTTTTGGATTCTGAGCCTGATCTCGACATAATCGTCAATGTTGTGTCAATCTTACCAAGGGAATTCGACGTTTGCTCTGAAGTGACAGATGACGAAGAGGAATCTGGAATGCAAATGGCCCTTCATAGGCCAGTATGTTACTATGTGACGAGCAATGGTGCTCTAGAAGATCAAATGGCTACATTTGAAAGGCCAGATGAAGGCATGAAGAGTCACTTGAAGCCTCTCTTCATACAGGCTAAAGTGAACAATGTGGGGATCAACAAAGTGCTAATTGATGGTGGTGCTGCTGTTAATCTCATGCCAGAATTTTTGCTCAGAAAGATTGGCAAATCTTTGGTGGATCTTCATCCTCACAACATAGTTCTTTCAAACTATGAGGGTGAAACTGGTTTCTCTTTGGGAGCAATCCAGTTAGAAGTGGTTGTTGGAAGCACTGTAAGGCCAACCTTGTTCTTGGTTGTGGCCTCTAAGGCAAATTACAATCTACTTCTAGGTCGAGAGTGGATTCATGGAGTAGGGGCAGTTCCTTCTACCCTGCACCAACGCCTCATTATCTGGCGAGAGGATGGAATAGTGGAAAATATTGAAGCAGATCAAAGCTACTTCAAAACTGAAGTCCATCATTTGACAAAGCACTCCTTCGACAAGAAATTGGCAACAATTTCACCATGCACTGAGAAGGACTTTGCATATCGTCTAGCAAGAAATGGTCACCATGCAATCAAACTGGATCCCACACATGGTTTCTTGTGGGAGAGAGAGGATGGAAACAGCGAGGATGGCGAGTATGAAAGCCACAAATGCCCAACTGGTTGGGATGTCAAAGAAAACTACTATGTCTGAGTCCCAAACTTGGGCAAGGATTACGGCCTACATGGCTGAAAACAGAATCAAGATGGCTTTGGAAGCCAATTCATTTTCAGAAAATATGGCTGATATAGCCAATGGTGAAAAGATTGGCAAACAAGAGCCAGAATTGCAAAAACTGGACTGCATCTATGACGACGAACCCTTAGGATTTGAAAAAGATCCAATTAGTCAAAGTCATAAGATGCAAGCACAGGATCCTTTGCAAGAAATTGACCTTGGAGATGGTCTGATGAAAAGACCAACATATATTAGTGCAAACATTCCTCCAGATCTGAAGGCGAAAGTGGTGCAACTTCTAGTGGAATACAAAGATTGTTTTGCTTGGGCTTACAATGAAATGCCAGGTTTGAGCAGAAAATTGGTGGAACATGAACTTCCAGTTCGACCAGACAAAAAACCAGTAAAACAATTGCCTAGAAGGTTTGCACCAGAAATTATGTCAAAGATCAAGGAAGAAATTGAGAGGCTGCTGAGGAGCAAATTCATCAGAACAGCAAGGTATGTCGAATGGTTAGCAAATATAGTGCCTGTGATTAAGAAAAATGGTTCTCTTAGAGTATGTATAGACTTTAGAGATTTGAATAATGCTACACCAAAAGACGAATATCCTATGCCTGTAGCAGAAATGCTAATTGATTCAGCAGCAGGATTTGAATATTTAAGTATGCTAGATGGTTATTCTGGCTACAACCAAATTTTCATTGCTGAAAATGATGTACCCAAAACTGCTTTTAGATGCCCAGGGGCATTAGGCACGTATGAATGGGTAGTGATGCCCTTCGGTTTGAAAAATGCTGGGGCCACTTATCAAAGAGCAATGAATCTAATTTTCCATGAGTACATAGACACTTTTATGCAAGTGTATATTGACGACATAGTTGTCAAATCCTCGTCAAAGGTTGATCATTTAGATCATTTGAAAAAGTCTTTTGAAAAGATGAGGAAATATGGATTAAAAATGAATCCATTAAAGTGTGCTTTTTGTGTTAATGCAGGAGATTTCCTTGGGTTTGTTGTGCACAAAAAGGGCATTGAAATAAATCAAAACAAAACGAAGGCTATCATGGAGACAAAATCTCCAACTACTAAAAAGCAACTTCAGTCCCTACTTGGGAAGATCAATTTCTTGAGGAGATTCATCTCAAATTTAAGTGGTAAAGCTCAGCCTTTCTCGCCACTACTTCGTCTCAAGAAAGAAGATATTTTCACTTGGGGGCAAGATCAACAACGAGCTTTTGACGAAATCAAGAGTTATTTGTCGAAGCCACCAATGTTGATGCCTCCAATAAGGAACAAGTTCATGAAGTTGTATATATCAGCATCAGATTCGACACTGGGTAGTATGCTTGCCCAGGAAGATGAAAATGGTGAAGAAAAAGCCATCTATTACTTAAGTAGGGTATTAAATGATGCTGAAACTAGATATAGTAGTATTGAAAAACTATGCTTATGTTTGTATTTCTCTTGTATAAAACTCAAGCATTATATAAAGCCTGTTGATGTTTTTGTTTATTCTCACTGTGATATCATTAAGCATATGTTGTCTAAACCAATTTTGCATAGTCGAATTGGAAAATGGGCCTTAGCCTTAACAGAGTATTCATTAACATATAAACCTCTAAAGGCAGTCAAAGGCCAAATTGTAGCTGATTTTATAGCAGATCATTCTGTAATAGAAACTCCACAAAATTATGTAGAATCACGACCCTGGAAATTGTATTTTGATGGTTCTAAACATAAACATGGAGTTGGAATTGGGATTCTAATTATTTCCCCTTCCAAAATACCCACTAAGTTCAAATATAAAATTAATGGATTCTGCTCAAATAATGAAGCAGAGTATGAAGCTTTAATAGCAGGCTTAGAAATTTTATTGGACTTGGGGGCAAAAAATATCCTGATCAGAGGTGATTCAGAACTGGTTTTGAAACAATTGACAAAAGAATACAAGTGTATAAAAGAACACTTGATGAAATATTTTACCATAGCAATTTCTTTGTTAAAACGTTTCGACCAAGTCACCATTGAACATGTGCCTCGTATAGAAAATCAAGAAGCCAATGATTTGGCTCAAATAGCTTCTGGTTACAAAATTTCCAATGAGAAATTGGTGGAGTTGATTGAAATCAAAGATAAAATCATTATTGATCAACCTGCTACTTTGGAATTGTCAATGCCAAAACTTGTGGGGGCAGATGTACCACAAGACAATGGTCAATATGACGACCTTGACGAGAATTCGGAAATTTTTGCCATTGACAATTTAGCTGATACTGATTGGAGAAAACCACTTGTCGAGTATCTACGAGATCCAAACGGAACGACAAATAGAAAGATAAAATACAGAGCCTTAAGTTATGTCATCATTGGGAATGAACTAATGAAAAAGACACCTGAGGGAGTTTTGCTAAAATGTTTAAGTGAAACTGAAGCCTATTTGGCTATATCTGATGTGCATAGTGGCACATGTGGATCCCATCAGGCAGGCCATAAAATGAAATGGTTACTGTTTCGACAAGGTGTGTACTGGCCAACAATGCTAAAAGATTGTATAGAGTTTGCTAAGGGTTGTCAAGAGTGCCAAAAACATTCAGGCATACAACACGTACCTGCAAGTGAACTTCATTCAATAGTAAAACCCTGGCCTTTTAGAGGATGGGCTTTAGATTTAATTGGTGAAATTAAACCAAGTTCGTCCAAAAGCCAACGCTACATTTTAGTTGGCATAGATTATTTTACAAAATGGATAGAAGCGATTCCATTACCAAATGTTGACCAAGAAGCAGTGATTAGTTTTATACAAAGTCACATCATTTATAGATTTGGTATACCTGAATCTATAACTACAGATCAAGGTTCAGTTTTTACAGGGCGAAAGATGGTTGAATTTGCTCAACAAACTGGTTTTAAACTGTTAACTTCTACACCATATTATGCCCAAGCAAATGGTCAAGTGGAAGCTGCTAATAAGATCATCATTGGTCTGATTAAAAAACACATAGCTCAAAAACCTAGAAATTGGAACAAGACTCTAGATCAAGTCTTATGGGCGTGTAGGAATTCGCCAAAGGAATCAACTAATACCACACCTTTTCGTCTAACATATGGACATGATGCTGTCTTGCCAGTCGAAATACACTTACAATCAGTTAGAGTTCAAAGACAGGCAGAAATTCCAAGAAATCATTATTGGGATATGATGTTGGATGAATTAGTTGATTTAGATGAAGAGAGAGTCAAAGCTTTAGAAGATGTTGATTCGACAGAAAGAAAGAGTCACTAAAGCTTATAATAAAAAGGTTAAGTCCAAAACCTTTAGTGTTGGAAATCTGGTTTGGAAAGTCATTTTGCCAATGGATAAAAAAGACAGAGTCTTAGGAAAGTGGTCACCACATTGGGAAGGACCATTCAAAGTTGTTCAAGTTTATTCTAATGGTGCGTATGAAATTGAGGAGTTAACTCCTGAGAAACGTACTTTGGGTATAAATGGGAAATATTTGAAAAAATATAAACCTGCTCTACTCGAAGTAAAAATAAGCGCAGAATAAGAATCAAACAGAAAAAACAAAATGGCAAATAACAAGAATTGGCCATAACTCGAAAGTAGAAGAATAATATTGTTTTATTGCAATGGGAGAATTCTTAATACATCATGAGAAAAACAACATTATTTAGGCTGAGCCTTAGGCTTAGAAACCTCTGACTCCACCTTCTTCATGGTACCCCTATAAAGGGCTATTGCTATATCAGCAAGTTCCTGAACTACTGGTGGGTATTCATCCAATCTTTCCTCATGTGTCCATAGAAACTCCTCCAGGTCGGAGCCTAGTTCTTCTTCTTCTGATTCTGTCAAAATGAGTTCCTCTTTGTTCCTCTCATAGCGTAGCCTATTTTCCTCGCAACGCCATGGTTCTGCACCCTTTTTGTTCTTCTCTTTGGAGCATGAGGCATCTTTAGTGTTGGGTTTTTCCATGGTTCGATTCTTTGTTAAGGATTACTCAATCACTCTTGATGAGTAAAAATGAGGAAAAACACCTCCTTTTATAGTGCTATCAAGTCTTATGGGTCAACCTAACCATTAATGCAATTCATTTAACAAAGTTTCGCTGTTGCCACCCTTTGACTTGACTGCCTCGTTTTGGCGTTCTTTGACTGCTCAGGTTTTCGTGTTGTTAAAAATACCAAAAGAATTCAAAGGTTCAAAACATTACCATTGAATGACGTTTGTGAAAAATAAATGGTCAATACGTGAAAAGTATAAACCAGCGTTGCAAGAAATAAAAAATCAACAAAGAATAAAGCATGACAAAATATTGGTGATCACAAGGTTGTTCGCCACAAAACGGGCATTGTCGAATTACAAACCAAAAACTTGATAAAATTGTTCAAAAGTGAAATGAAACTAAGGACAAAAAAAAAAAAAAATCAAATTATTACAAGTCTAAAACTTTGTTTTCAAATCTTCATACAAGCTCTTGAATGAAGCAACTTCCTTGTCGAGAACTTCACTCGACTCCATCAAGTTCTGAATTTCTTCTTCGACTGCTGCTGAAGCGCTAAAGAATTTGATGCCTTCATTAGCCTCCTTGTCAATCCAGGCTTTAACAGCAGTAGTAAGATTAGCTTTAGCCTCGTCACGCTTTGTTTTCTCTGCTGCAATCTTGGCATTCAGACTTTGAATTTTTAGATTCAAATCTGCAACTTCATTCTCCCAGGCAGTGATGTTGTCATTGTATCCAATGAGCTCCGCATTCGACTCGATGTCCTTCTCCAAACGTTCGACATTGGCTTGGGCAGTGTTAGCCTTCTCGACTAATGCAGCGTGAGCATGGGTTTGAGCCTCCAGCTTCATGGCATTCGTTGTTCTCCTTTGTATGGCCTGAGTAAAACCATCAATGAGGTTTTCAAGCTGGATGACTTTGCTTAAGGTAATACCATCCGTCAAAGGATTGTGAAGCTTTTTCAGGAAGCCCAAGTGAGAAAACGCACTACTAGGGTTTGCCTCAATCAGAGTAAAAACATCTTGGTTAATATAGTCTGTGTGCAACTTGAGGAGCAAAGAGTCCTGCCTCACCGTCGAACTGATATCAGTATCAGAAGCAGTCGAGCTGCTGTGTTGAGAGGCGCCTTTACTTCGTTCTTTGCTTCCTTTGCTTGACAAAAGCATTTTGAGTGCTGCAGCAGGATCAGTTTCTTTCATGGCAATAAACTGCATTTCTGAGATTCCAATATCAGCAGATAACTTTGATGTCGAGGAAACAGGAAGAATGTCAGAGCCTCCTTCAGTGGCCTCAGGCATAATATCGTCGTCAGACTCCATCTCGACATCAGTGTTTTCTGATGAGTAGTTAGATTCAGTGAGTGATGCAGTTATGGTTTTTTCAGGATCAGGATCATTGGTGCGAGTTTCTTCGTTCTCTTGACTTTGACTTGTTCCGGTTAAATCGACCTCGACGCGATTGGTGCCAACGTCTTGGGTCGAACCTTCATCATTGTTAAATGGTGCAGTGGGTTGTTCTTCATTATCACCCTGTTAGTAATAAAATGAGTTAGGGTCAAGAAACCATAAAAGATTGCGTATATGTCGAAGTCTGAAAGATAAAGACTTTACCTGAGTGCCAGGGTCTTGCAAACTTGGGTTTATTTTCTCCAATATAGGACCCTCAGTCGAAAGATCTTCGACGTTGTTGTTTGGTCGATCTTCGACAGGAGGATCAGAAACTGGGATTTCAGTTTCTCTCTCTATCTCTACAGAAGGATGGGGTTTGCTTATGACTTTCTTCTTCTTCTTCTTTTCAGTCTTTTTCTTGGGGTTTGGGGGCATGCTTGCCTCACTAGTTTTGACACCAGCCTTTCTTTGATCTCCTTGGCCTTCTCCGCTAAGGGTAGCATTGGTTGGAATAACATGACCAGCAGACTGAAAAGGAAATAGATGTTTGTTAAGACAAGATTGTAGTTGAAGTGAAGAAAAATTAAGAAATTTGTCGAAATACTTACTGATGGTTCTTGAATGGTGAGAGCTTTCTGTTTCTTTTGCTTGATAGGCCCTTCAGCCTCACTTGACGCCATCAAGTTCCTTTTGCGAACCTGCAATTAAAAGTCGAAGCAATTAGAAATATGGTTTTGAAAACTAAGGAGAAAATAATGCTAAGTTAAGAAACCAATGTTAGGACTTAATACTTTGGCCCCAGTGTTAGGAAGTGTTTTCTTCTGAGTTGCACCAGGAGTAGTGGTGTCTGTCGAAGTGGTAGCGCCCTTGGCTTTGGAAGCACCTAGTGTCGAAACATGAAAACGACTTACATCAGTAAAAGGGTTCAAAAGGGACGAACACTTTGAGAAATCACATTTTTAGTAATTCGAATTTACTCTTGCCTTTGGGAGTCCTTTGCTGGAGTGCTGCGAACCCCGTTTCTATTGCCTGCAGGAGCACTTCATCACTGTTCTTTGCGTGCTTCTCATAGTGTAGACTCCACCAGGTGGCAAATTCAAAAGTACACAAATGATGGATGGCAAAGGCAACTGGTGTCAACCTGTAGGGTTTTCTTGCTTCAATAACCTTCAAGCGCCGTTCAAAGAACTCGACAGACATTCCAGAGTTGCCCAAAACAATATCATCTTTGTTTTTGAACAAACTCTTTGGCCTGAACTGACTTAGGCCAAACTGGCGAGCAACTAGGTTAGGCTGATACCCGACCAAACCTACGAATCTTCTTTCTACTCCTAACCTGGAAGATAAGATTGTAGGACTTAAAAACAAGGACCAAACGTCGTTTGTATCCTCTTCTTCATCTGGGTTGTTAGCAGGAAATGGCCTCTTAAACCAAGCAGGCCCAACAGTCCTTTTCACAAAGGGAGTGTTTTGGTGTGTGATCTCGTCGAACTCCAGGAGTGTCTTGAAATAATGGAGGAAGAGTTCTTTAGTTGACAAGTTTGTTTCCCTATACCTCAGCAAGGCCAACCTAGTACCTTCTATCTGTCGAGCTTCGACTGAAGTTTCCAAGTAAGAAGGGAGGAAAAGTTTGAAGTTTGATTCAAAAGTGGCATTCAGCCACAACTGCAGGAGCCAAATGGGTCCAGAGAAAGTAAGTGGTGATCCTTTTTCCACTTTCTTAAGCATATCATTAGCTTGCCCCAAAGAGTCATAGAGACAAGCTAAGATGAGCCTTCCTAAAGCTACATCCTGTCCTTGATGAAGCATAATGGCGAGAGGAACAAGCCTCTTCACCACTTGAAGTGAACCAGTGCAGAAGACAAAATGTGATAGCCAGTACGTCAGAAAAGCAATGTGTTCCTCATGAGAAACCTCGACACTGCTAAGATCATGAAAAGTTTCAATATACTTTGAGTAGGAAAGTGTTTTGAAATCAAATTGGTGGTTTGGAGTGGTGTATTTGGGGTCATAAGTGGGTCCTGTTGGTCGAAGACCAGTGATGGCAGCTACGTCGAAAAGGGTTGGGGTCATCATTCCTGCCTTGAAGTGGAAAGTGTTAGTAGAATTTTCCCAAAAGTGAAGGGCAGCTATTAACATCTCTGCATTGTATTTGGGTCCCTCTCTCGACAACTGGATCAGGTCGAATATACCACGTTCCTTCCATGAAGTGGCATATTCCTTTTCAACCTTGTTAAGCCATGGTAAATAACCATCACTGACTACAGGTGCAGATCTAAAGGCTCTATAGCCTGTCTCAAAAAAGGTCATGTCGAAGACAGTGTTGACGAATATTTTTGGCTCACAAGTAACATTGAGAGGGAAAATGCTACTTACATCCTCAGTAAAGTTGTCGGATGAAGGAAGAGGTCCTGCGAAAGCGAGAGTTCGACCTCTGAGCTTGTGAGGAATCAGCAATTCCTCTCCCCATATGTTGTCTTCGACAGAAGTCATGTCCGGCTCCGACACGAAGTTTGAACCATCAACGATGATGGGTTCTGCATCATCAACAGCATAAATCATCACATTTCTGGAGGAAGAAGATGAAGAAGCCATTATTGTTCTTGGTGTTCTTGGTGTTCTTGAGTTGTTGATGAAGATGAACAGGTAATAGTGAGAAAAAAGCTAAAACCACCAGATTTAACTTGTTTCTTGCTCAAATCTCAGAAAGGAAACGGTGATGATGAACGAAATCACTGGACGATCTTAACTGCTGGTTTAGATTTCTCAGAAACGCAAGAACAATGCACGATTTGAGGATCGATTGATGTTGTTTCAAAGGAATGCGTATGGTTCTGTTTCTAGAGAGAAAGTGAAGAGTTTGGGTTTTCAGAAAAATGAAAGTGGTGGAATACGTTTTCTATTTATAGGCACTGCATCTTGCATGTATCTGGTAACTGAAACATCACCACTCTTCCATCTTAGCCACTTGTATTCTGCCACGTGTCCCACTACAAAGCTTTAAAGTTGGTAATCATGGTTTGTGGGGATTGAGGTGACAGTTATAAATTTTGTCATAATTGACAATATTTTGATTTGACGTTTACGCCGTCTTTGGTAAACGTGCAGAATTGGAAAAGGTGAATATCTTCCAAAATGCCCTTTCTTCCCTTTTGTCTCTGACATGTAGTCGAAGCTGGCATTTTTGAGGGGGCAATTTGTTAGCCTGTATTTTCGACAGGCATTAATGAATTGGAATAAGATGTTGAAATCTCATTTAATGAGTATTATTGCCTTTTAATATTTTCTTGGAAAATGATTCGGGCAATAAATCAAGAGAAAATCAAGGCATTTGACATCAAAGACTTTTAATGTGCAAAGTTAATTGTCAAAGCCTAGAGTTCTGTCGAATTCGACAGAACGATTGTTGTCTGAATAAGCTTGTCGAGTTCGACAGAACCATGTTTATCTAAATAAACATGCTGGTTCGACATTACTCTAATTGTCGAAAATATTATATATATATGTGTGAATATATGTATTTGTTTGGTTGTCTAACGTACTATGCAGAACGAAAGAAGCGTACTCTGGACTTAGCAAAATATTCAAAAGTGAATAACGTTGAAGGGTTCGCCAGGTGTCAAAGGGAATTCAAATTGTCAAGACACGTGGAGCATAGTTAGACGTATTGTAGGTTTATAGCAGTTATGTTAGTTTGTCTATAAATACAAGTTTCTGATAGAAGAAACGGGTCCACAATTCAATACACATGCAAATTCCTAAAATATTCAGAGTACCCATGTCAACGAGCGAAATGAATGACAGGAACATGTACGAATCTGTGTACCATCCTTTGTAAACATTTTACATTTGTTAAATGCAATTTACATTCTGCAAGTCTTGATTACTTGTTTGTCATTTAAGTTTTATGCAATTTAAAGCTTTCTGCAACTTTATCATTCTGCAATTTATTTTCATTGCATTGTCTTTACTGTTTCAAAAGTCTTTCTTTAAACTTTATTTGCAATTCATTTACAAGTTTTCTGTAAATTTAACTTTGAAGCATTTTAACTTTAAAACAAACCATTTGACTGCGTCAAATGCTTTTACTTTTATTCAAATTGTCCGATTTAACCCAAAGATATGAATATGTTTTCATCATCTTCCACACAATCCATATGTCCCGAGATTTACTAGTTGATCTCTCTTGTAATAATTAAACTAGCGGTTGTTTACTAAAAATCGGGGTAAACAATGGCTCATTCTTTGAATACATTACATTACATGGACTTAACCAATCAATGACTTCACAAATTATTTTATATGAATATACTATTTTCAGTATGTTTTATTTTCAACATGGTCCATTCTGTGAATACACAAGTTATCCCATGGATGACTTTATAGAAGATTAGACTATTTTAATGCCTTATTTTCTTCTTCTTACTAGGGATTGGGTCCATGACATAACTCCTCTGAAGGTCCTTTAAATATGAAATGAAAGCATAGGACAAAGTAAGGACAAAATATATATAAGTCTATATATATGCATCAATTTTATGGGGGAAAAACTTTCAACTTATATTGCTTATTTAGTCATAAACTGCTAATAAAAAATGTTCAATTAAAGCCTTAAGCCTGCAGATTTGTGTAAAGAAACGATCGAAAAAGCAATGGAAGGAAGGAACAAAAAAAAAAATGGATCTGACAAAGTTGTCTAATTGTACAATGGGAATGGCCAACATCAAAAGAGTTTTGTACCATAAAGATACCTTTCCATGAACCGTTGGTGTTCTTGTTTCATCCATCTTAAATTAAAAGCCTATTTGAAATTTGAAATTGTGTTGAATCTCTTGCATGCAATGGTATTAATGTTATTTGTACTCTGCAAGTGCTACATTTTATAGTTTGGCCAATATGTTGTACTCATACCAAAATTCTAAGTTATGAATCACTAGTAGTACCTAACATGTTCAATAGTTAATAACTCTAAATTCCAAATATCTCCTACACGATGATTTTTTTTTTTTTTGTTGTAACCTGAGTTATATTTGGCGTAGTATTATTTTAACTTCTAGACATCCAGATGAAGAAGACTATTGTTGGTAGAGGTGGGAATAGGCTAGGCCGAGCTAAGCTTTGCCAAGCCTGAGTCTGGCCTGTCATAAAAATCGAAGGCCTAAGCCTGGCCTGTGGCCTATCATAGGCTTATCTTTTAGGCCTGAGCCTGGCCTTTTGAAAGCCTATTGTGGCCTATTAGCCTGTTTAAAAGCCTATTTTTTCGTGAACATATTTAAATAAAAAATTATATTTATTTTTAAAATTACTTATGAACTAATAAACCAACGTCCTTTTTTTATTTAACATGATATTTTACAGAATTTGATTATATAAGTCATTATATTTCAATTCTAGTTTATAATAATACATTTATATATGTGAAAAACTAATGTAGATTAATAAACTTAAATTATTGAAAAAGTTAATAAATATATAATTTAATCAAAGTACAAATTTTAATATATAAATAATAATAGTATTAAAAATATTATTCATATTAATTTAAATAGGCCGGCCTAGTAGGCTTAAAAGGCTTTTTAAATAGCCTGCGGCCTGGCCTATTTAACTAAATAGGCTTATGAAAAAGCCTTGGCCTGCCCTATTTAAAGAAATAGGCTGGCCTGGCCTGAGCCTATATAGGCTAGACCTTAAGGCCTCGTAGGCCGGCCTGGCCTATTCCCACCTCTAATTGTTGGAAAGTAGGAAATGGTTCTTAATTTGATAAATATTTGGAACCGTCTTTGGGTGAAATGTTTTGATGTGCCTAGAATTCAAGCAGCCCCTACAACTATATATAGTGACATTTTCTAATGTTAATTCTTTGCATGTGCTCATTAAAATATGCTTGGAATGTACCTCACATTCAAAGATTTTTTGCACCAACACGTCCTTTTTTGGACTTAATTTATTGCAACAAGATTCATTGTTTTAGTGTTTTAAGAAAAAGTGTCGTTACAAGGAGTGGATATAGAGTTTGTATGGATCAAAATGTTTTGATACATTAATTCAAATTCTTCTTAAAGTCAAAAAAAAAATCTTTGGAGACTTTGCATATAACCCGGTTGCAAATTAGTAAATGAATTGTTTCCTTGCTAATCTCTTTATGTATAGTATACTACCATAATGAATTATAAAAGTGATGGCATGTTTTCATAAAATATACTCAACTAGTGAGGCTACATTATTGAACAACAAATGATGAAAACTAACAATTGTTGAGTTATTCTTTCACATGAGCACAATTGGCATCAAGGAGCAATTGGCAAATTTTGCCACGGTTTTATGGACTTCATAGAGAAAAAACATTAAAAATTTGAAGCTTTCGGAAGATGTAACTGAGTCAAGTCAACTGAAAAACTAGTACTGTTTTTACTTCTAGCAAACAATTTCTTCAACATCAATATATCATCAAACTCATATTGCAAACTGGCCTCGACAAATTGGATTGAGCCAATGGCAGTCGCCACCCAATGATTTTTTAAAAGAAGTGCAGATGCAACTATGTTAAATAATAAAATAAAATAAAATAAAAATTATCATTAACCTTTTGGTTCTCAAGAAGGGAGTCCGATAATTAAAAGTTCGACCGCAAGATAAGTAAATTTTATCAAAAATTGTTTCTATTGGAAATCGAATTAAGTGGAGACAAATATGTATTTTCGTAATGAATTAATATTGTATTGAGGTGCATATAATACTATGGTAGAAGCATTCAACCTTTTACAAACTCCAAAGCCTTGCAACAAATAAACAAATTACCTGCATAATTTTTTTATTTTAATTTTTACAAAAACAAAACGATATTCATTCATTCAAATTAATAGAACACATTATATAATCACATATTCAATTAAAAATGTAAATGATGAATCTGCGAATATACTCACAACATCAAAGTTAATAACGTACAATGGCAAAATGTCTACTACAAATAATATGATAAAATTAATATGACTGAAATATCTTTGATTTGCATATTTTTTAAATGATTAATAGATGTTCACCCCCTATAACATTAGCAAGTTTTGATTTACCGGTCTATAAAAAAAATTGTGATTCTCTCCTTGTCTGTGAACATTCTTTGCTTATGGTCCCTCATTGAACAACTTGTTGGGGTTGATTGCAATGTAAGTCTCATATTGCTAATTAAGGAAAAAAAATTCAAGAAAAGAGGTGAAGATTGGGAGAGCTTAATATATAGAGACCTCACGTTCCTTATTTCAACACACCATTCAGTAGCACTTGTAAACATTTTAAGTTTATATTTTTTTTGTTTTTTTCTCTCATGCTCTTGTTTTAGTGTATTGTGAGATGTAGTTCAAATATTTACTTTGGAGAGTGTGTGGGTGTACTGGGATCATGGGGTGGTTGAGAGTGAAGTCTATGTGTTGTAACAATTTTCACATAGTGTTTATTCTCTGATGGTCGATTTTGACAACGGTCGTGGTTTTATTCTCCGGTTTTAGAATTTTCCCGTTATATATTCTTGTATTGTTCATTGCATTTTTGTTTATTTTTATTCTTCAGTGGTATTTCCTAAGACAACTTGGACTATGATTTTATTATATGTAAGATAATAAATGGTAGGTGTCAAATGTATATGTGAAAGAGTTATGTAAATTTGAGCTGACAGTATGTCTTTTTTTTTTTTTATTGTCAAAAAAAGACATTAACGGTGGTAATTTGAAGACAGCTAGAGAAAATGCTATAATTGATCAATAACAAGAATCACAAACACCAATATTTATGTACACGCAAATGCCAAAATTAAACCAAACTATTTCTATATATGCATTGCATTAGAATATTGGCTTCGGTTTAAATTAACCAACACATCAAGAATTACAACTGCAACAACAAAAAAACAACCAATTTAAGCAATTGAAATATAAAACATATCCAATTGATCACATTCTTTGTCTTTAAGGTTGTTTTTCTTTGTTGTTGTCAATTCTTCGATCAATCACCGCGCACCATGGGTAAGGGTGACATTGAGTCTGGGTTTCACCAACATGACGGCCTTTATCCGTCGATGATAGAGTCACCCGAGCTCCGGTGGGGTTTCATACGCAAGGTTTACATCATTGTTGCAATTCAGCTTCTTTTCACAGCTGCATTTGCTTCCTTGTTCGTGTTTTTTCCACCTGCAAAGAATTTCGTTCTCTATAGTGATTTTCGCATCTTTGTCCTCCTTGGTGCTCTTATCTTCACAATCATAAGTAATGTTTATAAACCCTCTCATCTCTAATATATTTTTTTTTTGTGCAAAATTAAATCTCTAATATGGTTTTAATTAGTTTTTTTGATTAACTAATTTAATGTAATTAGTAATTATGTAATGTTATGTTTTGGACAGTTTTGCTTGTGTTGAGCAAATATTACAAGAAACACCCGGTGAATCTATGTCTTCTTGGTCTCTATACTCTTGGCATGTCCGTTACGGTTGGATTTGCTTGTGCTTTTGCCAAAGGTATGTATGATCTCTAATATATAGAAGAAATATTTTTGAGAGTGATAGAAAACAAAAATAGAATTTTATAACATTTTCAAAATATGAAGATAGACATGTAGAAGAAATTATAATTTGTAGATGTTAATTCAATTTTTTAGATTACTACACAATAATTTAGATAATTTGAAACAAAATATGAATTATTGTATGTTTGATTTTACTTTTGGAGAGTCAAAATTTGTTCCAAGAGGCATAAAATTTATTTTGATATGTTTTGTTTTTCACGAATAGAATTAATTTTGTTTCTCTAATTAATTTTAATTTGAAGCTAGAATTTGTAACTTCTAATTCTAAAATTAAATTTTCCACTCAAATTTATTGTTCAACTAATTTCTAGATTGAATAATCAATTTAACATAATCAATTCTTTTTGCAACAAAACCGAACACATTCTTAGAAATTATAGAGCTTTTATTTATGAACAATAGTAACTTGTGAGTTTTGTGAATGAACAGCATTGGTAGTCCTAGAGGCAGCATTTTTGACGGGTATAGTGGTCGCTAGCTTGACGCTCTACACATTTTGGGCCGTTAAAAGAGGCGCGGATTTTAGTTTCCTTGGCCCTTTCCTCTTTGCTTCTCTTATGGTCATGTTAATGTTCGTACTTATTCAGGTAAATATTCTAATTATTATTAATGATCACTATTTTATTTTTGTTTTTCTTTTCATATCTAAATAAATGTGATTGTTAAATATTGAATATAGATGTTTTGCCCTCTTGGACCAATTGGACGTATGGTATATGCTGGCTTGGGAGCATTAATAATGTGTGGTTTCATAGTATATGATACTTGTGACCTCATTAAGAGATACAGTTATGATGACTACATTTGGGCTGCCATTGCTATCTATGGTGACATTATCAACCTCTTCATCTATGTGCTTACACTTTTGAATGATTGTTAAGTTTAAGGCTTCAAGACTTTTTACTTTAGCTAGATGTGTTTCTTAGTTTCTCCCTTCTCTCCCCAATTCCATGTTCACATTTTCTTTACAAATTCAAAGGGTTCACTACTTTGAGAAAAATAAATGATTATGCATCTTGTTATATCATTATTATTTTTTTGAAAAAAAATATATTTTATAAAAAAGTCACTTGAAAAATGCGACATTTTTTTGTTAAAACACATAGTGACTAGAATTAGTAAGAGAAGATTTAGAAGTTTAAACAAAAAAATTAGATGGATTAAAAATAAAAGTTAGTCTATAGTTAGATGGATCACAAATATATTTAACTCAATTATGTGAATGGAATATTTAGGTATATATACTTTGATTATATCACATATAACATATTTATAGTTAAGATTGTATAGTAATTTAAAATTATTTGACATGTTCAAGATCCCCATCTTGGAGTGGTGCCTATCCAAATGTTATATTTTACTTTTTTTCGTCAAGAAATGTTATATACTGTTACTAATGATAATATAAATTCTAATGTTAGCTCGTGACTTGGAGATGTTGAATAATTTGAAAGATAAAATGGATAGAGAAAAAAAGCATATGATATCTATAAATGAGAAATAGACAAGAGCATCTATTAATAAAAATATTTGCATAATCCTTCTACCACAAGTAAAAATACCTTCCAATTTCCATAGAAGTTATTTTTAAGACCAAAAAAAAATGTCAAAGAAAGCTTAGTTACATAATACTTGATGAGGGGTACAAAAATAATTAATATTCTTTGAAATTGTCAAGTGTCACAAAAGATATTCCTTTGGCAGTGTGACTTCAGATGGGCTTCCCGTTAGTGGCGGTATGACTATAGTGTCTCTTGGATCAGTTGTTTTTTTAGAATCTGGGCTCTAAAAAGATCAATTTGAATTTATTGATCAAAGGAATATCTACATTCGGTACTTCAAAAATTCTTGAACAAAATTGCATCTTATAGAAACATGCCAGACTTGTCGGTAAATTAATAGAAACAACTCTATACTGTTAGACCTGATTTTTCTACTTTTAACTATATAATTTATTGATTTCGTAAAATGTCATATGCGAGATTGAGGAATGGTAATATGTTTTGCCAATTGTATGTACACGCATATGACATTTTACGAAATCAATAAATTACATCGTTAAAATACATAGATAGGAAAAATTAATAGCGATATTGAGAAATGGTAATATGTTTTGCCAACTGTATGTACACGCATATGACATTTTATGAAATCAATAAATTACATCGTTAAAATATATAGATAGGAAAAATTAACAGCGATATTGAGAAATGGTAATCTGTTTTGCCAATTGTATGTGCACGCATGTGACATTTTACGAAATCAATAAATTACATAGTTAAAATACATAGATAGGAAAAATTAATAACGATATTGAGAAATGGTAATCTGTTTTGCCAACTGTACGTGCACGCAAATGACATTTTACGAAATCAATAAATTATATTGTTAAAATTAGAAAATTCAAGAACGGTATCCTAAAAGTATAAAGTTGTTTCTTATAATTTGCAGACAAGTCTGACATGTTTCTATAAAATGCTATTTTGTTCAAGAATTTTCGGGGTACTGAATGTAGACGTTTCTTTGATCAATAAATTCTAATAATTTTTTAGAACTTAGTATCTGGCCTAAAAAACGACTTATGTGAGGGACACTAATTTTACTGCCACTAACAGGATGCCCATCTGAAGTTACACGGCCAAAAGAATACCTTTTGGGAACAATTTCAAGAATATTAATATATATTTTTTGTAGGGTTAAGATTTGTAGGCAGGAAATTAGGGTTTTGGGGGAGTTAGAACCTTCTTTTGTACATCCGCCCCTAGGTTGATCGTTTGTGGGGTGAGATCTGACGGTCCACATGTCCCAACTAAATGTAATCTAATTCATTCGTAGAATCTATCTATGTGATAGTCTGCATAACTTAATTTGAGTCGGGCAACCCAACCTAATTTACAAATGAACCTTAAACCAGTCCAAAACATTAATTAAAAAACTTCAAATATTTGTCTCAAAATTCAATTTATAGTTATTGGTTTTTGTTTTTGTCAAATCACCTATATGAATGCACCGTTAAAGATGAGAAGGATAAAACTTAAAAGGATGTGAATTTGATTGTCAAAGGGTAAAAATTTACTAGTGAGGTGATTTTCTACTTTCAAGAAACATTGTCGATCTTCGCTAAATATTTTAAGATGGTTTTTAAGTACTACTTATACAATGCGTAGAACCCACCTAAGACCATGTACAATGGTCATCACCCCTCAACACCCTCAACACCCACTTTTTACACTCCACATCATCTTCTCTCTCTTCCACCTAATCATTCAACACTCCATTCAACTTTTACCTCTCCAATAGTATTTTCATTCAACACCCTACCCCACCACATTCTCCACCCCACCACTTTTTATTTCATATTCTTATTTAAATTTTTATTTTTATTTTTTATGATTAAATAAAATTATAATTATCGATTAAAAATAAATTAAAATAATAAACACTTAACAAAAAAAATTTAAATAATTTTTTTTATTATATTATTAATTTAAAATGTAATACATCACACAAATAATGCAATACATCACACAAATGATTACATAAAAATACAATTATCGATTAAAATTTAAATTTAAATTATACGATATAAATCATCTTAACTTGAAAAATATAAACAAATTATACTCCCGATTGCAATTATAATAAAAACTTATTTAAATAATTGATACGATACAATTATCTTAACTTGAAATTAAAAAACGACACACAAGCAATTTAGCATACAAATCAATAAAACATGCAATAATACACACAAGCAATAAAACGATACAAATCATCTTCAACCACGTCCCATTGAGATTAATTATCAAAAAGTTCTTGTTCCAACTTTTTCAACATCTCTTTCTTACGATCATTGAGATGCTCTTCGGAACTTAACTTTAGATATATTTCCATTTTCCTCAAGTGGTTAGCCTCTTGTTGCGTCTCTCTTATCTTGTCCAATCGTTCAAGCTCTTTCTCCTTGAATTGTCTGAAAGAAGATATTTTGTTGGGATTTTGATAATTGTTTGGATTATTAGAAGAATTTTGGGTGTTGAAATTATTATTGGGATCCATTTCACTAAACAGAGATTAAAATTTAAAAATAAACACTAATAGAAGTATAATAATAAGATTAAGAGAGTGAAAAATGTGGTTTTTTTTTCTGTGTCCAAATCAAATGAACCAAGTCTCTATTTATAGAGGAAAAAAAATCATGAATTTTGGTATAAAAATAAAAAAATAAAAAAATAATTTGCAATGAAATAATTGAGTTTAAAGATAAAATGAGATAAAAATCTCGTTGGCCAATCGCGTGAAGCCACCTGTCAGCAGAATCCTTCTCTCTCCGCGTTTCAATATCTGTCACGCGTTTTGTCTCCGCGTGTGATGCACGCGCCTGTCGCAGCAAATCCAGAAGCGGCACGCGTCCCTCTCGGTACAGGTTCAACACAGTTGAATTCTTTCAACTCCTCTCTCTTCCAAGTCATCCTCAACACCCCCATTGGACTACTTTATTGTGTTGAAGTGTGTTGAAATTCAGTTTCAACACATCCATTGTAGATGGTCTAAGTATAAAATCCTTCATTCTTTTGTGGATGTTAAACAAAAGCGTGGAAAGTAGGACCACCATTTAGGCCTAAAGCCACAGAACACTTCCCAACCCATTGATGCGTTCACGAAACTACTAGATAACGTTTCTTTCTTGCTAACAAGACCTTTATGGTGACCATAGTCATTCCCATTGCCAACAATTGTAGGATCTTGCAAGAGGATTGACCTGCATAGTAGTATTATTTTCTTCAATTCAACCCAAGAAGAGGCGAAAGGTTCTCAATTAATAAGTAAAATAAAATGTTACAATGAATTGAAATTAAAAAATTACGATTGTAGTCCCGAGAATATTTATATTATAGAAAAATACGGTTTATATGGTCGGAATTGTGGATGCTATGTCATAATAGAGACCTCGAAATCTCTTACATTACAGTTGCAATTATAGTTACAGACCGCGATTTAAAATGGGGATTGTTCATCCTAAATATTGCATTGGTCAAATGGTGGCTTCACACTAAAAAGGACAATTTAGATGACCAATAGAAAGTACAGTAATCATTGTTATAGTTCATGAAGATAGCAATGTGTAGTTGTTGGTTCAGAAGAAAATATATGTCCTGAACCTTACAGGGGAGGAACCTTTAATAAATCCACCCACACATTAAATGATCTTGTCGGTTAAATTCGAGACCGAATGAATCAAATTACGTATGCAACAACATTAAATGTTCTCAACTCAACAGTTAATTTGAAATCGGATGGATGACATTAAACTATGCGTGACACATTTACTACTCCATATCTCGACCCTTCGAGTATGGGATGTTGTAGAGTAAAGCAGAACCAAAGTTTATAAGGATAAATTATCTACAATAGATAGGCGTTTGATGCAATCTCACAAACACAATGATATAGTGAAACTAAATTTTCACCAGAAAAACAATTCAACAAGATCAAACATTCAAACCCATACATTAAAGTACCATATAATGTAGTAAAGTAATTGAAACCAAAAATTTGACATTGTCAACATTATTATAGAGCATGGTTCTTTCAAACTACCAAGCTTGATGAAAACAGCATAGCAGAAAACTGAAACCACATTCCCTCCAATGATATATATCTCTTATGAGAATTATTCATATAAAGTTTATCAACAAAAGAATGAACTATTCCCTATGGAACCAAAAACAACAACATTGAAAGCAACAAAAGGCACAAATTAACTACTACTACCAGGAAAACAAAATTCAAATCATCCTATGCTGTTGTCACTCCCAGCAGTCAGCTCATACATGCCTCCCAGTTGCCATTCTCAATGATTCTACTTCTACACCAAAAAAAATCAAATCCAACAATTAATTTCACATCAAATTTGAAATCAAATCAAGTAATTCAAAAAACATAAACACAAACAAACCTTGCCAGTTTCAGTATCATCAGGAACCTTGTACATATCAGGAGTAACATCAGCAGACAACCATTTACCAGGAAAAAGGGTCTACACACACAGACACACACACACACAAAAAATGAACATTACAAATTTACAATCAAAATGAAAATAAACCACAAAATGAAATTAGGATTAATACTAATACTAATTAATATACTAATTAACAATTGAATTGAATTAATCAACTTACATCCATATTCTTCTGAACATTTCTTGGTCTCTTTTTGGGTCTCCTTGGTGGCCGGTTACCAGTCATCATCAAGAAATCTTCTTCAATCTCCTTCTTCGTTAACGTCAAAGAAAATTTCACCCTTTCAGAAGAACCACCACCACTACCACCACCTCTCAACTTACTACCTCCGCCGTTAACATTTCTCGACGGCGACCCGCTAGGTTTCTTCTCATCAATCTTCAGCCCCTTTCCATTCTCTCCAGCAGAAGCAGCAGCACCTCTTCTCGTTCTCAAATTCCACGTCTTCTCTCCCCCAGCCATAGACCCTTCTCCAGCAGCATCACCATTTTCTTCCTCCTTCCTCAAAATCACATCTTTCAACCTAGCAGTTTGAGTCTTCAGATCAAGCATCAACTTCTCTCTAACAGCACCGATCCCATCATCATCATTATCATCTTCATCTTCTTCATCATTATCATCACTGTTGATTCTCGGTTTGGTGATGATCATCCTATTCCTCGCATTATTCTGCGACGGCTCAATTTCTCTCCTGGTAAAATCCGACGGCGATCCATCGTTGGATGGAATCTTCATACACCTCAGGTGACGCTGAGTCCCCCATTTCAAACAAGGTAGCATGAAATTGTGAAGAAGCTTCCCTCTTTCACCACCGGAACCGGCACCCATAGTGTTGTTCTCTTCTTCACCGGAAAACACCATTGATCAGAAAAACAGAGTAACTAAGAGAAACCCAACTGAGAGTTCCTTTAGCTGAGAAATTTTCTCGGGAAAATTCGCAGAAGAGAAAAAAGGTTTAGATAAATTTTCTCTCTTGAAAACTCGCCGGGAAAACACGATGTTTTTTTTTTTTTTGGTTTTTGTTTCGTACACATGTTTATATACTATGGCGGTTTTAACGTTCGGCTTCGGTTTCTTTGTTACTTTGCTAAAATGCGCTTTGGGTGATTTTATTTCTTTTCCTTTTTTTTTTTATCAATTTTGATTCATCGTAAAATTAATGTATTTAGATAATATTATAGTCTAGATACATCAATTCTATGATAAATATAAAAATAAATATTTTTTATATATATAGAACTAGAAGAGTATCATTTTAATTCTCGATTGTGTAATTCGTTGTCATATTACTCCTCGTATGTATCAAAATTACAAACATATATACAAATGTCTCTTTTATTAATTATTTTAACTTTTGAGTATGTTTTTTAAAGTCAGTTTATTTTTTCTTTTTTTTTTTGTATAAATAGTATATAGTATATTTATTCTATACCTATCTATAAAGTGGATAGGTTTGTTTTTTGGTGACTGTGGACTTTTTAAAAATCCAAAAAAGCCCTTGGCAGTTCAATATAACCGCACAAAAACCACTACTAGCATTTCAATCTACTTCTCATAAAAACCACCAACTGACATATATTAAACTTACGATTGGAAGAACCAAGGGGGAGGTTAACAAAAAATTCTTCTCTTTTATTTCTACATTCTTAACTTCTATTTTATTTTATTTTTGTATGTTTTTGTTGTATTTTTGGCAGGGATAAAGTTGGGAAGATAGGGGAATTATGCTTCATGTGATGGAGGGTGAGTGATTTACGTGATTTACTACCATACTTTTATTTTTTCCTTTCAAAGTTCTTTCACTTTAGTTTTTTCTTTCTAATTGCATTTTGTTAATAAAGGGTAGTATATTGAATATTTGTGTGTTTCTCAATCCTTCATATATCTCACCATTTGTTATGCTTCTTGAATTTTTTTATGGTTCTCTTTTTTTGCCGTGGAACATGTTTAGAGCATAATTAAAAACTAAACAAAGTTTAGGAGTTCGTATAAAATTGGTGACATCATTTGTCTCACCACTTGGATCATAAATTTTTGGAGTTTAAAAAAATAAATTTGAAGTTTGAAAGTGACCTTCATATATGTCTAACCGCCCATGATTGTTGCCTTCGCTTTTTTCCTGTGTTAGTGTGTGTACATTAAAAACAATGTTATTTGGAGGAAATAATTTGTGCTTCATATTCATCCATTTAGAGTGGTAGATTTAATGAGTTTTATGTCGCTAACACAATTTAAAAAGGTGGAAGCTTATCCAGCCCTATACCATCCTTTGTTACACTTAGTTTATTCATCCTCTATACTATCTTCTTCACTAAATCATTAATATCCTTTGTTACACTTATCCAGCCCTGGTTGTGGGTTAGACATAGTTTACACTTATACCAATATTAACTATTATATTTCTTAATTTTTAAATTTTTCAGGACAACATTGAAATAGAAAATAACATAAGGCAACAATCAAGGGTACTTGAAAGGAAAAGAAGAGCATAATACGAAAGAAATAGAAAATCGAGAACGGACAGCAAGTATAGAGACAAATCCATTCATATGATTGTGGGTGTAAGTACCCCCACTAATATTTTAATCATTGTTCAAAAATATATATTGTCAAAAAACAAAAAATCTTTGTTCATTAGGAAAATGCTATACGTTACATATGCAGTAGTATGAGAGACAAAATTTGAGAAGTGTCAATTATGTTATCCTTCGTCATTATGCAGATGTATGACTGATTGGACCAAATGGAAAATTATGCACTAGCACCGTATGATACAATTGAACCAAAGCAAATGAAGTATTGCTTCATTTTTCCAACATGCTTTCTTCATTTTTTTTTAACATGACTTCAATAATATTTATATATTATTATCTTGATGTTTACCTTAGATCGAATTCATTTAAGCCTTAATTAATATTAGTGTGTTATGCAATATTGAACCCCTTTTCTTTTTTAGAAATTTGGTGATATATATATTGACAAAAAAAGATGAGAGACTACAATATGTCGAGTGTCGTCCTTCGAAAATTAAGGTTGATTGTTTGTTGCTACAAATTTTGGGATGACTGGGGTTTAATAATTTACAATTTCATCGTTAGTTTTGCTTTTTTATTTGACAAGGACAAAGGTGGAAGCTTAATTAATAGAGGAAGCAAAACATTCGCAACAGGCATTTTTTAATTTTTCAAGAATGAAATCATTTGTTACAAAAACTATAATTCATTTTGTTGCTACTATTATTTTTAGTTTTTGACTTTTGCATATATTAATCTTAATTGTTTATTTTTTGCATTTCTACTTTTTAATGATGATGATTGTACATGTTACACTTTTTAAAAAAATATGTATCACACAAACTATAAAAAGAGCGGCCTGACGGGCACGAGAGTGCCCGTCTGATCGCTAGTTATTAATAAAAAAAATATGATTTAATTTATAAAATTACTATCAAATTACTGGATATAGGGGTGGCAAAGCGGGCAAATCCCACCCTGTTTAAGCTCGGCCCGTTTAAACCTACCTAAAAATGGGTTAATCTGAGCCGAACCAACTTAAGTGGTCGAGTCTAAAATCACAGTACACCCCATTTATTTGCGGACAAGCGAGTCGGCGGGCCGATCCATCAGACAAAAAGTTTTTTTTTTGTTTTTTTTTTTAATTTTTATTTGACACTTTGTTAGGAAACAACATGCTAATATTATTTTTTTTAAATGGAAACAAACAAATTTGTGAGAAAAAAATTAGTTTATGAGACAAATCAAACACCAACACAACATCAAATCAACACATCAAACATATATAACTTACACTAGAAATTCGATAAAGAAGAAGCACGAGTATGAAGAGAAAAGAAAGAGTAAGCACGAGCAATATGTAAAAAAAGATTGATTTTATATGTAAGCAAGAACAATATGTTAAAAAAGAAAGAGTAAAAAAAAGACCGAGTCATCTTATTATATTCTTTATTAAAAAAAGATTGATTTTATATTTTTATGTAATTCGCGGGCCGGCCTGTCTCGCCCCGTTTTTCAAGAAAGTTCGGCAATACGGGCCAACTAAAGAGATCGAGCTCAAAATTTAGGCTAAACCCATTAAAAATGATAGAATAAACGAGTCGGACCGGCGAGTCGGGTCCGTTTTGCCATTTCGGAGATTCACTTGTAATTTTGATATCGGAATTACAGTTTTAGAGACTAAAAAATATTGGTTTATCCATTAATTTTATAATTTCTTACCTTTTTTTCCCGGGTGATGGATAATTTTTTAAGTGAGAAGTGTGTTCAATGAGTACCGTTGATATAAGCGTTTTTATAGTTCGAAATGATGCAATCATAGCCGTTGAAAGATTAAAAACTTGTTTACCTGTATTGCCAGGTCAACTGGTGTACTTTTGATTTTGTGTGCTTGGTGGTCAAGTTTGGAAACCATGATGATGATGAATTGATGATGTCAAAATTGTAAGATGAGAACAACGTAATTTGTGTGTTAAATAAATTAAAGTTAGAGATAAGAGAATGAAAGGGATGTTTAGTATTTGATCAATCTTACTGAATTAGTTGTTAGATTGCATATTTTTGTTTGAGTTTTTACTATGTTGTTGGATTGCACACTACTAGGTAAGATTAGGGGTGTGCAAAATATCCGATCAGAAGGCTCAAACTCATAACCGGATCCAAATCCGTTTTAAATCCAAATCCGTTTTAAAAAATCCGGATTTTGGTATATGGTTATTAACCAAACCATTTTCATCTGGTCGGTTATCCGTCCAAATTAAATTTCCGGATTTGGTTTAAATTGGTTATTATATCTTTTTCAAATTTGTTTTTGTCAACAAAAAAAAAAAAACAATATCCTTTTTTTTTACGAAAACAAACAAATATCTGTTTTTTTACAAAACAAAAAAATATCTTTTTTTTTTGACAAAAAAAAACAAATACCCTTTATTAAAATTAACTCACGCACACACCATCACCGATTCACCATGTGCGTGTGATCTCTGCAATTGTGATTTGCGATGAACCCTAAATCCCAAATCTACAATAATCTCTCCTAAAAACTCTTAAAATTATTTGTATCATAGCTTTGTGCCTATCTTTTAAATGAAAATGGATTCTCTCAAGTGGAAAAAAAATTGAGGAAATAATGTGGAAAATAAATTATTGGATCATAAATATAAAATAATATTTAAATCTAAAAAACATTTAGAAAAATTGATTGATAGTTGAGATATGAAAATTTTAAAAAAATTGAGGGAAAAAAATTGAGAGAATTCATTCTCCTTTTAAATATATAAACACCATATAATAATTATTTGTTTTTGATAGACAAAATTAATCCCGAGATTGAAAAAATGGTAGTTTGTTTTGCTAGTATGTACATGAATATATATGACGTTTTATGAAATCAAAAAATTACATAGTTAAATTACAATGATATTATATATTAGTTCAATCTGTATTATATCCACTTTTAGATTAATAAACTTTATTCAAAAGTTTAAAATATTCAATAAAGCATTAAAAATACTAAATAAAATATAGTTTTTTTAAATCTTAAATTATATCGTTCAAAATCTTCCAATTGTTTATAGATTTCTATCGTTAAAACTTTTAAAATTATTTATATTTCAACTTCGTGCTAATCTTCTAGATATATACTAGGACTTAAGAGGTTTAGTTAGAAAAAAAATTAATCATGAGTTCGAAAAATGGTAGTATGTATTGCTAGTATGTACATGCACAGGGACGGAGTTAGTAAGGGACCAGCAGAGGTCACGGTCCTCCCTAATTTTTTTATATATTAGTATGTTGTTATACTATTAATTCAATTTCGCTTTTAGTTCCTCTTATTTTATCAAACTTACGAGGAAAGTTTCCCTTTATTAATCCAATATTTTGGACTCTATTATAAACTTATAAATTCAATTTAATCTCACCAGATGTATTCCACTTAAAAATTACTGCATATATTTTTTACTAGAAAAGGTGTCTTATTGCCCCAATATTGAACTTCATGACAAAATATCTCTTTTAAGACTAAAATTCTATTTTTTTTACACAAAAATTCATAATTTTGATGAGAAACATACGATTTGAGACCAAAATTATAATATTATAATAAATATAAAAATGGAGGGGTCAAAAAGTTCGACTTAATAAAAAATTGTCCATTCGCAATATTAACTTTTCATTTGTTAACAATTTCTTGTATATGTTATGCTTTTAAAATATAATTTTCTCTTTATTAAATTATACTTTGAAATATGGTCCCCCTAAACTTAATTTTTGGCTCCGTCCCTGTACATGCATATGATTTTTTTTTACACAACATGCATATGATATTTTATAAACTAAATAAATTGTATAGTAAAATTAACGGTCAGTTTGTGTGATCAAACATTCTCTATTGTGCTAATGTTGATAACTACTTAACCTTCTTTTTGGTTGTTCTTAATCAGTTGATAATTATTTAACTTCCTTTTTGGTTGTGTTTAGTTATTAAGAATTTTTTCTTTTACTAAAAAACAAAAAAAAAAATGAAAACCAACTTTTGTGTGGAAATTATTTTTTAACATATACAAATATTTGAATCTATGTCAAAAAAAATTGAATAGAGTGAAGGGCAAAAGTGACAATAAAAAAAGTTCACACTAAAATATGTATTATCTTTATATATTGGTATAGAAGTAAGTATTAATTAAATTTGTATTATGATTATTTTTTTTAAAAAAAATTAGCCAAAAAGGATGCAGAGCAGTCATGATATATTGCTCAGAGCACCCATGATATAATTACTTTCATTTTACTAAAATTTATTCAAATATTCATAAATCATTCCACAAAAAAAAGAAAATACTAAGAACATCTTAACTTTTTTAAATGATATCATTCAAAATATGCCAATTTTTATTAGATTTCTATCTTATAAAATTATTTATATCCCACTTTTGTGCTAATATTCTAATTATACAAATATATATGAGAATTTAAGAGTTTTAGATATATAAAAGTTAATAGTTAGATAAAAAAAAATGGTAGTTTATTTTGCGAGTTTTTTTTTTAGAAGAAAGAAACTTAGTATTAAATAATCTAAAGAAATTAATATTCAAAAGGTGTATTACACTACCAAGAAAAATAGTTTTTAATTAAACTCCTTAACATGTGCCCTTAAGGGAACAAGTTAACATTTTCCTATAACATATCATTAATCATCGTTATTTTGCGAGTTGTATGTACATGCATATCATATGAAACTTTTATGAAATCAATAAACTACATATAAAAATTACAATGATAGTCTAAATTAATTAAATTTGTATTATAATCACTTTTAAAAATATAAAATAAACCATTCCACATGAAAAAAATGCTAAAAATATTTATAAAAGAAAAAAAACTCAAATGATATCATTCAAAATCTTCCAATTTCCACAAAGTATAGATCTTTCTTCTAAATCATTTATATCTCAACTTTGTGCTAATCTTCTAAATATATAGATATTATACAAGAAATTGAGAATTTTAGACAGAAAAAATTGACAGTGAGATCGAAAAATGGTACTCTGTTTTGTTTTTTGATAAATAAAATTTAGGGTGAGGGGATGGTGCCCCAGTCCAAGGCAGGGAAAACCTTAGGGCTCAAAGAGCACTTACAAAGGTAATTACATTTACCTCACTCCAAAGCCGCTAGCGAGGCTCGAACCCGGGACCTCTCGGATTCAAGACCTGTCTTTTTACCACTAGACCAAGTCTTTGGAGTTCGAAAAAAAAAAATGGTACTCTGTTTTGCTAGTTGTGCGCACGTGAATATGATGTTTTATTAGATCAATAAATTACATTGAAAACATAGAAAAATAATAAACAAATATAAAAAAAAATGTAAAGTTGTTTATTTTCGTATAGCCGATAATATTTTGGCTTATATCTACAATATCTACAATAAGATGCAATTTTTGTTTGGGAAGTTTTGAGACACTAAATGTAGACATTTTTTTATCCATATATTTTAAATCGTTATTCATCTTGTTCGATACACAAAGATCTTTTATTACCTTATAATTTGGATATTATCAAGACCTGTTTGGTGAGTTGGATAAGAGACATTGTACGATAAATGCATCATATCATGTCTCTATTTACCGTTTAATGAAACAACATTAGGTGACAAATTAATATATAATGAAATTATCAATTGTAAGTTGGTTCAGTAGTGATTGACGCTGAACTTGGTAGGAAGGACTACGGTTCGATCCCCTGCAACTATGATCGGGAGGAGGCTGAAATCACTTGATGCTAAAACTGACTCCCGAACCAGATTAAACTGATGGTGGAAGCAAAAAAAAAATGAAGTTTATCATATTATGCCTCTTTAGTTAAAACTATTATCCAATATATGAGTTGAGTTATAAACCAGCTGGATGTAACAAGGAAGAAAATTACTAATTTTTTTTATAATAATTAAATTACTAATTTAGTCATATAAATTATAAAAATTGAAATATAGTAAAATATAGAGAATAATAAACGATAAATAAAAAATAATTTGTTATTAAAATAAAAAGTAAAATATTAATAATTAGTTTATTTAATTTATAATGTTTAGAAGTACAATCAGTATTGAAAATTACACAAATATGAATGTTAATTTTAATTTTTGAACAAATTCCACGGAGTTTTCTTGTATCAAATATAATATATATCATATCTTCTTTTAGTTTATATAACATATATATAATAAAGTTAATTGAAAAGAATGAAATTGTTCAATTAGTAGTTTGAATGAATTATTTTAAAAAATTATAAATTCATTTAATTACTTGGTTAATTATTTGTTAATTTAAAAATATTAAAATTAATTTCAAAAAATTATATTTAATTGCCTCACAAGGATAATATTATCATTTAAATACGATAAATTATCTTATCATAACAAAAATTATATGCTTCTCTTAACTAAATATTTTCCTCATAAATCGTGATTCCATATGATTTTTGTTTGGGAAGTTGCAAGACACCAAATGTAGGTATTTTCCTCGAACTAAATATTTTCATATGCTTCTCAAACAAAAATTATATGGAATCACCATTCAGGGTAGGTATTTTCCTCGTAATTAAATATTTTCATATGCTTCTCTTTAACTAATGGTGTGCCTCCACCACTAAATTCAAACTCAAACTTCACAATGTAGATTCAGGGAGATGGTGGTATGATGAGCTCCTTTGCACCACAATTTAGGGTTGCAAGTAGCTTCTTTATTGTCGGTGACACTCTTTAACCCCTTACGGGTTGGAGTAATTTGCAAGAAATTCAATGTCGATTTTAGTTTTGAGTTTTATCTATACAATTTTTACAACTAATAAAATTATTTTGCATTTGCTCAATGTAACGACCCAATATTTTAACATGTTCTATTTATTTATTTATTTATTTTATTTTAATCAATTTAGCATAATAATGTTAGCATAATCATTTATTTATGAAACGATTTATTCTTATTTTAACCATTTGATTATCTACCTTTTTAAGTTAATTATTTTATGAGTTACTATTTTCTTGATTTAATTAATCAGGTAGATGGAAGAAATTATATTAGAGGTTTATTGTCAGACCCTCAATTTTTATTTAATAGAAACCATGATTTTATCCCATTTATTGATTTAATTCATTTATTTTAATTGATTAGTTTAATTGACTAGAATAGGAAAATGACTAAGAAAAAAATAATAATAATTGTTGAACTAAATCTTGTAATGTCATGTTAAGCATAATTTGAATTGGTGTCATATTTTAAGTATGGTACGTGAGTTGTTTAGTGAGAATGGAAAGTAATATGGATAGACATGGTACAAAATTCAATGGTTACCTCAATTATAGATCAACTTTATTATCTTATAATCAGTGATGATTCCTTAGTGCCCCAAAACCAAACGTATAGAAATTTGTCTATAGAACTCCCTTATGATAATTGAAGCCAAACGTATGCACTCTCTGGTCATGTATACATTCGACTACCCTTATATCTCTTTCAACCCTCAACAATATTATAAACACTTCTCTTCTCATATCAGTAAAATTATTCCAATGTCACAAACTCTCTAGTTCACAAAAATAGCTATTTTGCTGAAGTTACTTCCATCACCAGTTTCCTTTTGTACCAACATCAATTCTTAGTCCAATCCTTAGTCTCAAGGAAACAATAAGCACTCAACCGTTCGGTTGACGGTAGGATATCGAGAGTCGGTAGCATTGAAAATAAATCCTCCAGGTAAGGGTTTTTTCCCCAAACATTCATATTACATAGGGATTTTGTTATGAGATAATAGTAGAATCTTTGTCTATTGGAGGAAAATTAATTAAAGGAAACTGATAAAAATGATTTAACTTATATTGTTAGACGTGTTTCTGTTTCGGATCAATTGTGTACATGTTGCTATAGTTGTTAATTGCCATTATTTGCCTTGTGAAATAGTTTCATATTTTGGTTCTACGTACATGCTTACTAGCTATAATTTGATTATTTACTATATTGTTATATTCTTGGTTATGTTTCCCTCATTTGTATTATATTTGTTAATTTATTTCATCACTTGATAAATTGAAGAATTTTGAATTGAGAAATTGGATCTGGAGAATTATGAACTTTGAGAATTTTGATTTGAGATTTGTTGTTGTCGCGTTGATTTTTGATGTGGAAGTTAGAGGTGTTTGAGTAGACTTCCATTTTGTTGTCGCATTGATTTTTATTTGATAATTTGATATTTTGTTTTGATGAAATAATATGACCATGCATTCATTCATGTGTCAAGTCCCCGCCGTTGATATGGAATTCCGAAATGTGATGAGTAGGGTTCCATGGAAGACCGAATTATTTGAGTAGGCTTCCAATTTGTTGTCGTGTAGAGGAGTGTTTTCAGGAATATAATTCTAACCTCCGACTTTGTTGTCGTGTAGAGGAGTGTTTTCAGGAGCATAATTCTGACCTCCGACCATGGTACCACATGCATTTAGAGAGTTTTGGATTGCATCTCATACATTATAATTGTGTTGTTAAAATATGAATACATTTGTTATCCTTGAGTTGCTGTCTTGGTGTGTTGCTTTGATGTGCTTAATTGTCTACGTCATGATGTGTTTCTTGATAAGATTGATTACGAGTTCACCACTTACTTCCTTTTTATGAAAATAAATAATTATATATATATTTTTTTAAAATCTTTTGATCGGTGAAGTGTTTTATTATTATGTTATGGCATTATTCTTATGGTGAGTATGATTCAATTTGTATAAGGAAATTGACCCTTACATTAAATATGGTTGTAGGTACCAAAATTGAGTGATGAAGTCAATGTGATGTGTATACGTGCGCGGGGATAAACAAATCTGAGTTTTAATAATTGTAATTTAAATGAAACATTTTTGTTATTTTATAGTTATTATATGTAATCTCAAGTAGTTAAATTATGTTTTAAAAAAAATAAAAATTATAGTCACACTTTTTCAAGAAATGAAGTTTTTCTTATTATTTTCTTTATTAAAAATCCGGGCTGTTACACTCAACATATCATAAGTGTCGTAATAAGACGAATAGACCTATCAAACAAGTGATAATTTTTTTAACTATCTTATTTCTATTATTTATTTATTTTTGCTAATTAGGGTGGCTAAGTATATATTATTTGGGGAGCTAAAAGGTCATACTAATTAGTATATTTTTAAGATACCATTTAAAGAAACAACAAAAAATTGTATTAAAAGTTACAAAATTTATATATTTTTAAAAAATAAATTACACAAATTTTAAATTTCATCTATCGTATTTAGATTTTTAATTAATGTCTTAACATTTTCTTAAACTACAGTTTACTCCAAGAAGCCACGGATTATAGTTGATCGAGTAGGAGTATTGCCAAGAGGACCGATTTCTTGAAGAAGCCGCAAAAGGATCCGCAGAAGGCACAAAAAGAAAGGGGTTGTGTGAAAGAATTAAATACTACTAGCAATAAAGTAGTAATGGCTTGCCAAATTCCATGTGGTCCGTATAACATAAGAAAAATCATCACGGGCTCTATTTGGTAAGTTAAATAAGTTAGTTTTTAGCTTATAAGTTAAAAGTTCTGTTTGGTAACCATTTTAAAAAAATAGCGTATAGCTTATTTTACTAGCTTATAACTTATTTTACTAGCTTATAGCTTATTTTTCAAATGCTATTTGAAGTAGCTTACGAGCTTATAGCTTATTATCTTTTCTTCCAATTTTACCCCTATCATCTTACTTGAAAAAAATAAAATATTAATTAACCATATCTTTTTTATGTCATTTCATACTTATAAGCTAGTTCAACCGCTAATTTTACCAAACACTACAAATTCAATCACCTAGCTTATTCGCTATAAGCTCATCTGCTATAAGCTAGCTTATCAGCTATCCGCTATTTTTTACCAAACAGAGCCTTAAATGTTAATAAAAATTTTAATGTATAAAAAAAAATTTTACATATCTGATTAAAAAATAAATCATACACATTCATAATTCAATTATAAAATTAAAATTCAAAATCCATAAATTAAGAAAATAATAATGCATCAAAACTGAAATCAAACCTTCATTAAAAATGCAGACATAAATGAGAGAAATTAAATCCAAAAAAAAAGAAAAACAGCTTATTTGAATTCATGTTGAAAACAGAAAACTTATTAAGGAGGGAAAAGGCAGAGCAACCACAACCACCAGGTTCAACGACTAGTTTTGCACGTTGCTACAACCGACCCATATGTCTTTTACAGCTTGGCTTTCTCAAATCCTTTATTTTTCATTTCACCTTTTTCTATCCTTAAATCACTCTTCAACACACACTCTCCTAGTCCTACCTAGTACACACCAAAGTTATTATTAATTTCATCAAAAAATGGCCAAAAAAAGGTTACACATTTTCCACAAAGTCTCGAATCTCCTAAGAATTTCAGTTCTTATACATAAATTAAGAAAACCCATCATCCCAAAACTTTTATTGTTCAAGAGATTAACAAAGCACAAGGAGTTCAAGCTCTTAATTAAGAATTATAACTATGGTTCTTCTACTATTGGAGAGTATCAATTCCCTCCTTCAAACACTCCCCTCATTCATTGCCATGGAAATCGGTTCAAGAATAAAGGACACATAGATTTGTGTTCCTTTTTCTATCTGTATTGGTGCTTGGGAAACTTCAAAGTTGAAGGAAGTGATAATGGTGGCATTAAGGAGTGCCAACTCGAGGCTCTGCAGATGGCAGTGATTGAAAATGAAGATTTTAGTGTAACAGATAATTTGTTGGATTCAGAGGTTGAAGGTGAATCGGTTGATGAGAAGGCAGAGAAGTTCATTCAGAAATTCTACCAGGAAATGAGAATGCAGAGACAAGAATCCATGTAGATGTTCAAAAGTGAACTTTGAGTTGTGTTTACTCTTATGGAAAATACCAAATTTATTAATTTTTTTGTGTGTTAACCTATGATTTTTAGGGTAAGAGTCATAGCAATTTGGAATTTAACAGTAAGGTATGAGAAATTTTAAAAAATTGTGTAGTTGATTTTGTATCTTCAGTTATTTTGTTGACTAAAAATAAATGATATTTATTTATTCAAATTGATAGAGTATAACGATGCAATATAAATTCAAAGTTGCTAAAGATGAAAGGTTAAATCTGCAAATAAACTCATATCATCCATGTTAATAGCATAAAACGACAAATTGCATAAGCCTACAAATATGACTATGTTGAAGTGTTCGAAATATTCATGTCTCCGAATCTGTAGCGTTTATGACACCAAAGTCGGCATCGATTGAATTTGCACTAGATCGAAACTAATTCTTCCACATGAAACAAATGAGCACTGTACAAAGACGGGAAAACAAAATACACGGCATAAGGACGGGACAACAAAATACACAGTGTGAAGAAAAAAATCAAAACAAACAAATATGTTAAAATCACACTAATTAATTATAAAAAGAAAGAACAAATAATTTGGAGGGGCGATTTCATGTCAAAATTGACCTTAAATCACTTCTATCTGATAGACTAAAAAGATGAAAAAAATGGTTATAGCTACGGGTCGAAGAGAGCAAAGAAAAGAGGATAACTCAAATCTATTGATGGTCAAGATTTTGTATCTTCTAATGTTTTTTTTTACAAGGTATCTTCAGTTATTGTTGAACCTAAAGTGTGTATATTTTTAATTATTTAATTTCAATGATGGTTTAACTTATTTTGCACTTTAGTTACATTCCAAATTTTATGGGGATCATGCGTAATCATGAACTTTGGTAAATATAACTTAGATGGTAAAATACTACATGAATATTTGGCTTATTATGACTTGAGTTGGAACCTGCAATACATCAATTCTTTGCACTCGATGTATGAGTTTTATCGTTACACTTACACTATGTAAAACAGACAAAAAGTATATATATATATATATATATATATATATATATATATATATATATATATATATATATATATGTATATATTAGATTTGTGCTAATCCAATTTGCTACAAATATAATTGAACAAAATGAAGAAGATGAACTTGACGTGATATGATTGTATAAATAAGTTCCAAACTGCGTGGACACACAAAGTATTAGGTTCGATTTTCTTCAATCAGTTTATACAAATAAAATGTAGGTGGGTAAAACGACGAATCCCTTTTAAGATACTTGAAAAACTTCTATATGGATTACATACTCATATCAAGCATATCAATCAATCTAATTGTATAAAATAAAATTTTCTCGTTTACTCTCGCGTACTAAAGAAAAAAAAATTTGACAAAAATTTGAATTGTATAAACATGAATTTCGTGTATCTCTTACGCCTATAAAATGTCTCTATTATAGAGAAACTCATATGAAGGAAAATAATTCGTAAAAAAATTATTTCAATGTTAATCTAAAACATTATCTATGATCAACTCGACCACTCCCGTTCATAAAAGATGTTTCAAGATTAAACTAAGAGACACATTGTTTCAAATTCATACAACTATATTTAAATAATTACACTGCATCTTGTATATTTAAAAAATTCTCCAACAATCCCTTAACATTTTCAAAATATATTTAAATTTATTATTCCGAAAATCTCATAGTTTCATAAAAATGTATCTTACCATTTGAACCATTACTTAATACTCTACCCGTTCCTTTTTAACTGTCGCAATAGACCACTGCACATATGTCAATGCATATCTTTGACCACAAATATTTTTAATTTTGTATTATAAAAAAGTTATATTTTAAAAATATACGTCGAGACAAATTAAACAACATCATATATGCTAATATTTATTTTTATATATCAATAAAAAAATATGACCAAAGTATATATATTTTTTTTGACAGAAACAAACTCAATAAATTGCATCACTTAAAATAGTTTCAATACAACGAGGGATCAAATCAAAAATACGGCGACTAGACATAGAATACGCCGCTCTAGCTAGAGTGTGAGCAACATTATTCGCTTGTCGCTTGACATACTTAACCTCAAAGTAGTTATGCGATCTAAGTAAAGATTGAATATGAGCTATTAAAATACTAAACTCAGAGATGCCATTTTGTGTAGAAGAAATTGCATCCACCACTAATTTTGAGTCACTTTCAAAAATGACATAGGAAAGTCCTCTAAGAATCATTTCCTCCATTGCTTCAATAATAGCCAATGCTTCTCCCTCCACAATGTTGAGACAAACAAGTGTGAGTAGTGTGGGGAAGTCCCACATTGGTTAAAATGTGGAGACTTGGAGCATTTATAAGTGAGAGAACCCATAAACCTAATGCCTTAAGGTTTTGGGTAAGAGTGTGAAGTCCAACTCACTTATATCAATATTATTAGTCATCATGTGGATGATTCCCAAGCTGCCCCCTCGTGTTCTAACAGTGGTATAATGAGCCTTTGGTTCAAGTGAAGAGACCCGTTGAAAAAGTGTCAACGACGGTATGAGCTTCTGCTTGAGGGGGAACATTGTGGTAGACTCACACTTGAAGGGGAGTGTTGAGACAAACAAGTGTGAGTAGTGTGGGAAAGTCCCACATTGGTTAAAATGTGGAGACTTGGAGCATTTATAAGTGAGAGGACCCATAAACCTAATGCCTTAAGGTTTTGAGTAAGAGTGTGGAGTCTAATTCACTTATATCAATGTTCTTAGTCATCATGTGAATGATTCCCAAGCTGCCCGTTCGTGTTCTAACACACAACACTACATGGTGAGTTCACAAAGTTTGTACCTGCAAGTTGAAACTGGCCACGGGAGTATATTATATAAAACAGCCCTATTTTAATTTCTCCTATCAATTTAGCCTTCTACCAAATTCTTTCCATCCTTATTTGTTATATTTCTTTTATTTTTTCAATGCAATTTTTAAATTAATTAATTAAATTTTTTCTTTGAGCAATTTTTAGGACAAAATTTACATGAATGGTTTATGTGCTGTATTTACATTGATTATTTAATAAATTTTTAAAATAATTTGTTTCTCACATATCAAAAACAAGAAGAATATTAAAAGACAAATTATTTTACATATATTTCTTAAAATCAATAAAAAATTCTCTTTCTGTGAGAGGAACAATAAATTCTCTTACACAAAAAAGTCAAATACTGAATTTGTCCAGTTTCTCAAAACCAACCTGTCACCGTTTTTTATCAGAGGTTTGATTGAACCGAACCGGTTCAAACCGGTTTCAAAACTTGACAATAAAAACTCTACTTTCATCGTAGAGTAACTCAGAACCCTATTTTCTGTCAAAAAAAAAAAACTCAGAACCCTATTTATTGAAAAAAAAAAAACAAAAAACGAATCATAGTAAAAACAGTAAGAAATAAGAATCTCTCTACCACCAAAAAAGCAAATTGAGCGTAATAAATTGAAAATCACGTTACAGAGCACCGACTTAAATTGAAGCAAAATTAGGTCAAACTCGGTTGTGTGGTGCAGACGACGGCGGCGACTATGGCGGAGGAACGAGTTGAGTTGAGGATGTACAATTCGATGACTAATGAGAAGGAGATCTTCAACACTAAAGTACCTGGCAAGGTTTCCATGTATGTCTGTGGAGTCACTGCCTATGACTACAGTCATCTCGGTCACGCACGTGCTGCCATTTCTTTTGATATCCTCTATAGGTATATCTATTATCATTCACCCAATCTCTTTTTTCTTTCCAAAGTTTCGATTTTTCCTCTCAATTATATTTGGGTTTTGGGGCTTGATCTGTTTTCTGCATAATTGGGGTTTATAGTTTTTATCCTAAATCTTATTCCTTTGTATAATATAATAAACAATTTCAGTTGTTAGGTTCATTGAATGACTAAAGTATCCGGTCTATATTATAGATATTATGTTATAATAATAGACCAGATACATTATTACTGTTTATTATAAAAGGGACTAGAGGGAGTATTATTTTATGTTTGGTTTTGTTTAATTTTAGATATTGTGTTATTTGAGATATTTGAAAAATGAAAATTGGCAAATTTTTTGTTGTTACACTGTTGTTTTTCCCCCCTTTTAATTTTACTTATGTTATACTAGATGTACTTTGTAATTTGCTTAACATGAAAACGCGCAGGTACCTTACACATTTGGGCTATGAGGTGACATATGTGCGGAATTTTACCGATGTTGATGACAAGGTGAGATTAATATGTTGTGTAACCTGCCGGTGTAATTGCTAGTTTGCTATCTATGTAAAGCTTTAGTCTTTTGCTTACTACTATTACCTTTGCTACTATTCTTCATCCTTTTTCCATTCACATGATTCTAGTTCTTTAATCCTTCATAATTTATGTTCATTAGGTTCATTGGAATTGGACCTGTATGAATGATTTAAGACTATAGTTTGAGTTTGTAACAATATATATTAACTATATGATAATGGTAGAAATGAGGATTTGTTTTTGTCAATTAATCACAGCGTATTTTAGTAGCAGTGTCTTTAGGTCGAGTAAACTGTATATGAAGATGGCTATATGGGTTAAGATATTTGGAATGATTCATTTATATAAAGGATTATATTATGGTCGTCAATATAAATTATGATAAGAAGTCTATTGCTCATCTTTATGAATATATTGCCAATTATGTTTATATACTCTCAATTAAAATGTTTGGTAATTCCCTCTTATAAATGTTATAAACATTTCTAATGAGCTTTCCTTTTCACGGTCAGTTTGGTATAGAGGTAAAAGAAAATCATGGATCAATTTTATTAGTAAATTTGTATTGAGGACTGATACATAAATTTTTAACCCCTCATTCTTACAAGAAACATGAATTCTCCAAGAAATAATACTCTCAAGTCTTAACATTGTAATGTTTATGCTATATGGCTCTAAATGTATGGGGTCATCATCCTCTGATAGAGACCCAAGTAAGAGGGATTAAGGAAAAAGGCTATTATTGTAATAAAGAGTATGGTGAGGTTATATGGTAAATCAAGAGTGGGTTTAAGATGCTTAGTTGAGAAGTTTATCATGCCTTAGTATTATAAATAGTGAGGTGAGTGAATTGTAGTGGACATGGAAGATTTTAGTTGGAACCATTATGGTTAGACCTGTTTCTTTGAGGAGCTTAGCTCCAAGGGTGATTGGAATCCCTTCCTTCTACACATTTTATCTTCCATTTTGCTATTGCAAGAGCTTTGCTCCATTCTCAGTCAATAAACACATTATTTCATATACTTGCATTTTTGGGTTCTAACACCCTTTGTGATATTTGGTCAAATCCCAGCCTTCAAGTTTGTGCCTTTTTTTTTTCTTTTCTTTCTCTTAAGCTGTTTTTATTTCGCTGTTGTTATTGTTGAGAATCTTCTTCATTGTATTGTTATTATTTTGTTTCTTCAGACTTAAGCGATTTTTTTTCTTCTTTATTATTATTATTATTATTATTATTATTATTATTTTAATTTGAAAATGAGGAGCCAGTTTTTAGCAATGCTACTGTTCTTGCTTTGTACATGATAACTCATAACTGTCAATCAATGTTAGAAGTTTCACCAAGTTCATTTGTACTAGGAAACATAGATGTTGACCTGGTGCTATTTTACATGAGTTTTCTTATATGATTCTTATGTACTTGTTAGAAACTGCTAATACTAGCATTGCTGCAGATAATTAAGCGAGCCAATGAGACTGGTGAGGATCCCTTGGCGTTAAGCAACCGTTTTTGCAATGAATATAATGTGGATATGTCGGATCTTCTGTGCGAGAGACCGTCTAAGGAGCCTCGTGTTTCTGATCACATTGACGAGATAAAGGACATGATAACCAAGGTTTAATTCTACCACTTATATTGCTCTCTTGCTTTTGTTCAAAAAATTAGAGGAATTGGTCAAAGTGAAAATATTGCTTTCTGCGTCACTCTCATTTCAATTGAATGCTGCCGATGTTAAGTGCTTTTGGAATTTGTTAATTGCCTGATGACCGCAACATATAAACGTAAAGACCCCTATTTTATGAAATGATCCGTAGATACTATGCTATGTCCGGCACTTCTTATGAAAGAACTTGTATTTTACTCTCTGCACATTGCTTTAGTGATATTTAATTTAGATTTTGTGTCTTCCTCCTAAACCCTCATAAAGTATTGAACCTTTTTGCTCTAGTGTGGCATGTTTGCCTTTAGTTCAAAGTAATTTGTTAAGTATTTGAAAGGAGGTTAATCATTAAGGTACTTTGCAGATTATCAACAATGACTATGCATATGAAGTTGACGGAGATGTTTTCTATTCTGTTGAAAAATGCCCAAACTATGGCGCTCTGTCGGGGCAAAGGCTAGAACATAATAGAGCCGGTGAACGAGTTGCTGTCGACTCAAGAAAGCGTCACCCAGCTGATTTTGCCTTGTGGAAGGTGCAAGAAGCTTTACCAGTTCTTCTAACATATATTTTCTGTTACGTTTGTGATATCTCATTTTTTAATATTAATTGCAGGCTGCTAAGCCTGGTGAGCCCAGCTGGGACAGTCCTTGGGGTCCTGGAAGGCCTGGATGGCACATTGAATGCAGTGCAATGAGTGCTTGTTATTTATCTCATCAATTTGATATTCATGGTGGTGGAATTGATTTGATCTTTCCTCATCATGAAAACGAGGTTGCACAAAGCTGGGCTGCAAACAAAGAGTGCCATATTAGTTATTGGTTGCACAACGGGCATGTGACCAATAACAACGAGAAAATGTCGAAATCCTTGGGTAATTTTTTCACTATTCGCCAGGTTAGGCCTTGAGCAGGTTTTTCATTATTCATGTTTTATGATAAATTTTTGTAGAAGGTTTTATAAGGTAGAAGTCTTGCAAAGGATACAGTGTTCTTATGTTTCGTGCAATTTTGTTTCTCTTGCAGATCACTGAGCGTTATCATCCACTTGCTTTGAGACATTTCTTGATTAGTGCTCATTACAGATCGCCGCTAAATTACTCCATCGCACAGCTGGAGACTTCATCTGATGCTGTTTATTATATATTTCAGGTAAGCGGCCTTTTATGCGTTTTTGCTTAGGAGTTGATTCACTTGATTGGCAAATTCGCCGTCTCATCGCTTAACCTGAAATTGATTTGTTTTTATTTGGAGTTGTGTTCATCTCAATGTCGCTCTTTTTTGTATGAACAACTTTAAAATTTTGTTTCCCATACTGTCATGCTTTAGTCTTGAAGATAGAATTGCTAATGTTTATTGCCTGCTACTTAAATTATTTCTAGAGAGCTAGGTTGTGAAAGCGGAAAAGCGTCGCGGCGCGGACAACCCAAAAATTGACGCGGCGCGGTAGCGGAGACCAGCGCGGGCGCTATTTGCGCGTCGTGTCGCGGACAATAAAAAAAATAAATATTCATGACACATGCTAAAAATATACTTGCAAAATTCAAATACCAATCATCCAAATGCAAAGTAGCATAGGTCTTGCAAAATTCAAATATCAATCATCCAAATACATACTACATATAATAGTAGCATATTTTCCAAAATCTAAATACCAATTAAAGACACAAGTCTTAAGCAAAACATTGTAATAAAATTCAAGGAAACAAACAAACGCTTAATTCTAAACATCAAATAAAAATTCAAGAGTCATTAAAATTTGTGTCATCTTCATCATCACTTCCTCCACCACTAAATTCATCTTCATGCACTTCATCCTCTTCATCATCCTCTCCATCTCCAACATAATCTTGATCATCAAATTCATCATTCACTACTATTTGGTTTCTTTTTGGCTTAGTTCTAGATGAAGAAGCTGGATGTAGTGGAGGCTTAGGTGCAGGTGTTGTTGCTCTATTTGCTTGACTCCTAGTGTTGATTGTAGGCTCAGCAGCACCACTTGCAATATCAACATCTAGCCAAGACAAATCATCACCATCAAACACCAAATCAGATGGTGCTTCAACTTCATCTCCCAACAACCATTCATTTCCATCAATATCATCATCCAAGACCACAGGATCAATTACATCTTTGCTATCATAGCGTTCTTTCAAAGTTTGGTTATACTTGACAAAAACCAAGTCTTGCAACTTTTGATGTTCAAGCCTATTTCTCTTCTTGGAGTGAATCTATATTATAATTTTAATATCAGTTTAAATAATAAATACGTCATATTGTGCAACTATAAATTTAAAGAATCATAGCGATCAACTACTTACATGCTCAAAAGTACTCCAATTCCGCTCACACCCCGATGAGCTACATGTTAGACTCAATATTTCAATAGCAAGGAGCTGCAAATTTGGTGTTTTTGATCCAAACCTCTTCCACCACTCAGCTGCAATGCAACACTTATTTGCATTAATTAACTTACAAAAAATTGTTACATAAATAAATATTATGAACAAGACTTACCCGCAGCTATTGATTCTCTTTGCCTTATTGCTGCGGCATAGCCAAATTGGCCATCACACATCCTATACTTTGCCAATTCTCCATGGATGCTATCAATAACTTCAGTACTTGCAGAGAGCTTATCAATGCATGAATAAAGTCCATCCAACAACTTACTATCATTCTCAATCAGCGGATCGCTATAAAAGTACTTCGGATTAAGGTAATGCCCAGCTGCATGCAATGGATGATGAAGTTGAATACTCCATCTTCTATCAACAATATCAATGACTTGTTTGTACTTGCTTTCATTGTTGTTGAAGTTAATCATAATATTCTCTCTTGCTTCCACCATTGCTTGATAGATGCTGCCCATTGCAGGCCTTTTTTCATTGTCAACAAGCCTAAGTACTTTTACAATAGGCCCCATTGCTTTAAGAGCAAAAGCAACATCCTCCCAAAAATTTACTTGAAGTACAATAGCAGCTGCCTTCTTTCCTTTCACCTCCTTACTTGCATTCAAGTTCATCCATTCTTCCGAAGTGAACATACTTCTAATTTTTGCCTTTAGCTTGTGCAATCTTTGCAAAGTAAGAAAGGTTGTGGCAAACCTTGTGACTCCATTTCTAACCAACTCACTTTCCAATTTCTCCCTCATTAAGTTCAAAACCAACGAATGGTTGTAAATGAAGCCCACGAGACTAATTCCTTTTTTAATAACCTTTGCGACTCTAGAAATTTTTCCGATATCTTCTAGCATCAAGTCTAAACAGTGGGCAGCACATGGTGTCCAAAATATTTTTGGTCTTGACACTTGTAGATGTTTACCTATAAATGATTAACTATTAGCTAGCACTTAAAAATAAAAATAAGAAATTAAGAATAGTAATATAGTAAATTACCGGCCAAAACATAATTGCTTCCATTGTCGGTAACTAGCTGCACAACATTACTTTCACCAACCTCCTCAACAAAACTATCCAACAGCTCATACACCTTTTGTCCAGTTTTCATGTATGCAGAAGCATCAACACTTTTAACAAACATCGTTCCTGCCGGAGAATTGACCAAAAAGTTGATCAATGTTCTTCCCTTTGTATCAGTCCAGCCATCAGCCATTATGGAACAACCATATTTTGCTTGTTCTTTCCTATTAGATTCCAACAACTCATTTGTAATTCTCAACTCTTCTTTAAGCATCGGAACTCTCAACTCATGGTAGCTTGGAGGCTTCAAATGTGCACCATAATTACCAATTGCTTCAACCATCAATTTGAAGCTTTTTGAATGTGCAACATTAAAAGCAATTCCGTTCCGATAAAAGAAACGAGCTATGTATTGGCAACATGTTGCTCTTGCTTTCTTATCACAAGCATCATTCATGCTTGTTTGCTTTCCTTTTTCTATAGTATCCTCTGGTTTTTGATAGTACATTACATCCAAGGGACCTTTTGTCTTCTTCTTGGCAGCCGGCATACTCCCCGCTTCAACCGGCCTTTTTCCACTTCGAATCCTTGAAATTGATTCCAATTCAGCTACCTCATCCGGATTTTCACTAACTTCACCGGCCATTGCAGCCTTCGCAGCCTTTTTCTTATCATAGTCTTCTTGCAATAGTTTCTTAACATCGTCCGGTGTTGTCTTGCAACCTTTAACATTTCCTTTTTGGCCTAGTTGATGTTGCTTGGCCCTAGTAATTCCCCCAGAAGACGGTTCACCACAGAAATCACATACAACCTTCTTCTTATCTTTTAAGTCTAATAAACTATTCCATCTCCATCCTATATCTGTCAGGTCGGTTGGTTTGTATAGCTTCCTGGCTGCTGAAGAATCGACTGATTGAGCATAGAGGCAAGGGTTTTTTGTTTTAGTGAATATAAATTTAGGGTTCAATAAAATACCAAAAAGGACAAAGCTTACATGCATTGCTATACATGCATTTCTTACTTTTCCTCTCACAAAGAGGCAACACCAAAAAATCGCCCGCAACAGCCATCCGCGCCGCACCGCCGTGCTCTGTAGCGGCCGGCTCAAAAAAGCCGCGACGCGCCGCGATAGCGGCCGCGACAACCGCTATTGACAACATTGCTAGAGAGAAGGTTTTTACTTATATTCTATTGTGAAAATTGTTACCCCTCTAAATTACATGGAGGTGGCTCTTATGAGTCATGTTACACGGAAAGTTGTGGTATCTCATTTGATATAAACTTGTAATTAAACGAACAAAAATGTACACCATGGTTGTTAGGATCGAGATCCCACTAAAGATCGTTGGTGTATATAAAGATCGTAAATCGTAGGATCGTAACAAGGATCGTAAGATCCCACAAAAACTTAGGATCGTAAGATCGTAACATAAAAACTTCTCAATAATTAAACATAATGAAAAACATAACAACTTCATTAATAGAAAATAGAACATAGAAACATATAACTTGTCTTGGACTCTAAACATAGACTCTTAAACTTAATAAGTTGGACTGTTGAAAATAAAAACTAGATAGAACTTGGACTCTTAAACATAGACTCTTAAACTTAATAAGTTGGACTCTTAAACATAAAAACTTAACCACACAAAAACATAAAACTTAAAACCACTAATTGAAAGGAAGCAAGAAAAATTGAAAATATGGAATTCTGAAGTTCTGAGAGATTGAAGTTCTGAGAGATTGAAGTTCTGAGAAATTGAACTAGGGAATAGTATTGAATGATGAGCAACCATTAATGAAAATTAGGGATACGTTGATGAATAGGGATAGGATGCAAGGCTCAATCGATTTGTATTAAGTATCCACCGATTCCCCAAAAATAAAGCAGCTTTGTAGGTGAGTCGGTTTGTTTTCCAAATTTTCCACGTTTTTTGAATCGGGTAAAAAATAAAGCAAACCGGGTCGGGTCGGGCGCAAAAACGGGTCTGAGCTTGAAAACCCAGTACGAAACGGTGATATTGACACGTGGAAGAGCGCACGATCTTGCTCTGCGATTTCACAATTTCAACGTATTTTGTGATTTTTCATACGATCCGGCACGGTGAATGATCCCCAACACGTAAGATCGTGCGATCTTAGGAGTTAACTCCCGATCTTGACAACCATGAACCTAAGTCTTTGCTGTAAGAATGAATTCTCTGGACTCTACCACAATTTTGCTATGGTTTGGATCTAATCCAGTTACTTTAAATATTAGAAACTACAGATACCTTATAATATTGAAATGCTTTTTTGATGCCATGTCACTAGAGAAATTGTTTTTAGCTTACACGCTGTTCTTAACTTTATTAAGAAAGGATATTGTTATTTGGTTGTTAGACTCTTGAAGATTGTAAAGATGCTTTGTCATCATTTCTACAAGAGGACACTGAGAAGAAAGAAAAGGCGCCTCAAATTAATGATGCTGCCAAGGAGTGTATTAACAAGTTGAATCTCGAGTTTCAAACAAAAATGTCAGATGACTTGCAGACACCAGTAATTCTAACCGGTGCTCTCCAAGAAGCCTTGAAATTCGTGAACAGTTCTTTGAAGATGCTGAAGGTATTTACTCGCTTCCAGTTTTATGTATCTTGTGCCCAGTTCCTACATGCTTTTTACCGAGTCTGAAACGCTTCAGTAATTTATATTGTTTATTTTCCAGAAAAAGATGCAGAAAAAAACACAATTGCAATTGGTTCAATCCCTATTGGAAGTTGAGAAAGAAGTTAGAAAAGTTTTGGATGTACTAGGATTATTGTCCTCTTTTTCGTATGCCGAGGTAATATATTTTACTTGGGTGAACTTGTCTTTCGAAAAGCCATCACAAAAGGAAGGATCGTAATTTTTGTTTGTGCATCAGGTTCTGCAGCAGTTCAAAGAAAAAGCGTTGAAGAGAGCAGGTTTGACAGAAGACGAAGTGCTAAATCTGATTGAAGAAAGAAGGCAAGCTAGGATTAATAAGGATTTTGCAAAGAGTGATGAAGTTAGAACCGGTTTAACTGCAAAGGGTATTGCACTTATGGATGTCGGCAACGAAACAATTTGGAGGCCATGCATCCCAAGTGAACCAGCTGCTGCACAAACTGTTCAGACAGACAACAAGGCACCCAAAGTTGAGGAAAAACTGTCAACACTTGCAGTGAGTCAAAAGGTGGAGGAAATACCCGCAGATCGCGAAGGGAATGGTCCACAAGCACCATCAACATAAAGGTGGCATTGATACCCCTCTATAGCTATATGATTAACACAGAACTATGTTATAATTTATTCAATGATTTAACACACAAGGCTTCAAGATTGTATATCTCTTTGAGGTTATCACCAATTGTACACTTTTTTTTAGGTGTTTTTAAGGTCCTGCCTAGGGGTTAGTTTTACTTGGCTGTGAGAGTTACACGAATAGTCTCTCACAAAGTGATTGACAATTTTCTTTAAAAAACATATTTAAATTTTTGCTATTGACACATAGAAGCTGAAGCATTATTCTATAATCTAGAGTCTGATTATTCTTGCTGTCCATTTATGAATGTTAGGTTTCATTTCTATCTTCTACCATTGCTATTAGCTATAGAGATTAGAGAATCACATTTCAAATCTAAGAAATGGGAAACCTAAGGGTCAGTTTACTTTCTATCTTCTACCATTATATGTCCATTTATTTTTTAAAATTTGTGTTGGTTTTACAGAGAACAAGAGTTTCTTAAAGTAAACAATTGTCTTGTATTTTTTAAAACAAATATAAAATATTTTTTTTGGTCTTTTTTGAAAATGGATCATCGGTAATTAATATCTTATCTTCTGTCAATGACATTGACTCACTTCAATATGAACACATTCTAAAATAAAACACACATGGTTTTCACAAAGTAAACATGTCCTAATAAATTTTTGGTACCTTATAGAGAATACAAATCAATATATTCTCTAGCTTTACTGTAGTTTTGTAAAGCGAAAATTGTTGAGTTTGGAGTAAGGGTTCGAATAGGTTAATTGATCCATCGGAAGTTTGAAATTAATTCTATTTGAAACTTGTCAAATATTAAATATTAAATGTAGATATCTTTTTCAGAATAAATCTAATCTTCTTTTTGGTCCGGTACGATCCAATTTTTTTTTTTTATAAAAAAACTTCGGTTTACATTTACCGAAATTTTTCAAGGTGAAAAAAAGTTTTTGAAATATGGAAAAAGAATTCATCAAACAAAATTTGAAAAATTTGGGAATATTGTGCTATTGGGTAATTAGATCATGGGGCCAGTATGGTCATAAGTTTGGAAAATTTCTCTTCCCACCTCACATTTCATTTTAACCCTCCAAAAATTCAATTTTACTCCTAATTTATGAAACCAAAACTTTGGTAAATACAAACCGAATTTTTGAAAAATTCAAAAAATATTCACCGAAGTTTTGCGATATAGAAACAATTGTTTCAACCGTTTTTTTTTTCAAAAAACCCAGGAGTAATGTTTTTCGAGTTCTATTTCTTGAAAAAAAAAAAACCCCAAAAAAATTTGGTAAATGTTTGGAGAATTTTTCAAAAATTCGGTTCATATTTACTAAAATAATGGTTCAGGGGCATAAATGAAAACCACAGGATAAAAAAGAAAAGAAACGTTGAGGGTGGGAAGAGAAATTTTCATAAGTTTGAGTTGTGTGATTAACCAAAATAATTGAGTTTGATGCAAAACGACATATATTTGTTTTAAATATATTCTTCTTGAGTTAGACTAGTTGGGTTGATATATTTTATTTTTGCTAAAGTTAGGTTGATATCTTCAATATTGTTAAAGTTCTTGAATCTAACTACTTTTGATTATCAATATCTATTGTATTGAGGAAGATGAATTCAGTTACAGATATGCACTTGGATACTCTTTTATACATAGAGTTCCTTTGTGCTTAGCTGGCAAAGCTTTACAACAAACTCCTATAGCTTTTGCCACCTGTTGCCATGTCAGCACTAGAGAATATACTTATCTAATTATGCAATTATCTATTACAATGCTACAATTACATATACACTAATATCCCCCCCTCAAACACAAGGGGTTTCATTGACCGAAAACACTTTGAGTTTGTTCCTTATAGATGCATAGTTGGCAGGAGACATGGGCTTGGTAAGAGGGTCTGCAAGCTGGTCTGTTGCAGGTACATGGAGTATGTTGAGCTGCTTGGAGAGTACTTTTTCTCTGACAAAGTGGATATCTAGTTCAATATGTTTGGTCCTAGAGTGAAGCACAGGGTTGTGAGCTAGTGACACTGCACTGATGTTATCACATAGCAGAGTGGGAGTATGACAGGGAACATGAAGCTCATGAAGAAGAGATTGGATCCAGATGAGGTATGCTGTTGTGTTAGCCATGCTTCGATACTCTGCCTCAGTGCTTGATCTGGCTACCAGTGGTTGTTTCTTTGAACCCCAAGAGATTAGATTTGAACCAAAATATATGCAAGAGCCTGAAGTTGACCTTCTATCATCTTGGTCAGTTGCCCAGTCAGCATCACTGTAGGCCCTAAGAGAGAAAGGAGGGCTTGATGGAGAAGGGTGTAGAAGTAACCCATGATGCATGGTCCCTTTAAGGTATCTCAGAATCCTTTTTACTGCTTTCCAGTGAGATTCCAAAGGGTGTGCCATAAACTGACACACTTTGTTAACACTAAATGCTATGTCAGGCCTTGTCAATGTAGCATATTGTAGAGCTCCAACTGTAGATCTGTACAGTGAAGGATCCTGCATAGTATCAGTACCAAATTTGCTAAATCTGCAGCTGCTAACCATGGGAGAACCTATTGGTTTACAATTTTCCATGTTTGTTTTGCATAGTAGATCTCTGACATATTTGGCCTGATTGAGTAGAAGGCTTCCAGAAGATTTGTGATGAACTTCTAAACCAAGGAAATAATCCACTTCTCCTAACTGTTTGAGGGCAAACTGAACATTAAGTTTTTGAATGGGGTCTTTGATTAGATGAGGTGTTGAACCTGTGATGAGTATATCATCAACATATATTAAGACATAGGTGCAGGCTCCATTTTGATGATGTACAAGAAGTGATGGATCACATCTGCTTTTAGCAAAGCCCATTTGTAGTAGTGTTTGTGTAAACTTTTCATACCAGGCACGTGGGGCTTGCTTTAAGCCATAAAGTGCTTTGTTGAGTTTACACACTAAGGTCTTGTCAGTGCTTTCAAATCCAGTGGGCTGAGTCATATAGACTTCTTCTTGCAGTGTCCCATTCAAGAAGGCATTATTGATATCTATTTGTTGAACATACCAATGATATGTTACAGCAAGAGTTAGGATGATTCTGATGGTTACTGGTTTGATCACAGGGGAGAATGTCCTTTGTGTTGAAGTGAAGGGAGCTGGTCCCCACAGATCAGAGTGAATTACTTCAAAAGGTCTAGTATAAGTAGTAGTAGATAAAGGTGCATAAAGTCTATGTGATTTGCCAAGACAACAAGGAACACAAGGGGCAATAGCATTTTTATTAGAAACAGAAATATTACACCAATTCAGAACAGTTTGAACAACTTTATTATGAGCATGCCCTAGTCTAAGGTGCCATGTATGAAAAGTACTATCTAAATTTCCAGTGGACAAAGCATTGTTACACTGAATATTATTGTTATGTAAAGCAGAAAACTGACTAGAAACAGAACAAGTAGACTTATTCAAAGTTGCAGTAGAGCTTGATATAGGTGTGAAATTGACATTACTTCTGGAAGAAGCAAATTTGAGAGGCTTGAACTTGTATAAGCCATCGGATCCAACAGTGCCCTCAAGTAGGATATGCTTAGTATCCTGAGATTTTACATAACAGAAATGAGGATGAAACTCAAAGAACACATTGTTATCTTGTGCAAATTTACTGACAGATAAAAGATTTTTAGATATATTGGGGACAAGAAGTAAATCATTCAATTTTAAATGCACATTAGGATTGTAAGGAGACTGAAAATTAGAGTGACCTAAAGATTGAATTTTCACACCTTGGCCATTTCCCATGAGGACTTGGTCTTGTCCTTGGTAGGGCACACGATATGTCATGTTATTGGGATTGAAGGTTAGGTGGTGTGAAGCTCCTGAATCAGGGTACCAAGAGGCATTGGAGATGTTGTCTATGTCATGGATAGCACCATAGTATTGGGGATGAGCAAGATATGCAGTGGGACGAGGGTAGGGATTGTAGTGAGGTGGTCTAGAGGGATAACCAGCATTGTAACCACATGCATTAGTTCTAGATGAAGAAGGTTCAAACCTGTGCCAGCACTCAATAGCTTCATGATTTGGTTTTCCACAAATTTGGCACTGAACCTTACCAGAATTGGATGTATTTGGGGCCTTGCCACGACCTCTACCTTTGCCTCGTCCACGTCCACGATTAGCTGCAGCGTAGTAGTGTTATGTTCCCGATTCTTGACTTTCACTTTCTTGATTTGGACTCTTGGACTTGGAATCCACTTGAGCAACATTTGCAGAAACGCTAGGGTTTGCCAATTCTTGTCGAAATTTCTCAAATTGCACTTCTTGAAGGAGAAGCAAAGCTTCAACGTCTTCAACTGTTGGAGTTTCGAAACGACTATACACCATCATTACAAAGGGATTGAATTCTTCTGGTAATCCCTCAAGAATCGCATCGACTTGTTCTTGTTCTGAAATGGCATCTCCAATAGCAATTAAGGAATTGACAATAGATTTTATTCGGAGAAGATATCATTTACCGATCTTGCAAGCTTCTTTGTGTTCTTCAGTTCAGATCTGAGTTGACGAGCTCTGGATTTCAATACAGAGTTGAAATACTTGTGGATTTTCTCCCAAACCTCATATGAATGTTTGCAATCAAGAACACGAGGGAGTACGCTATCGGAGATGGTGGAGAGAAGCCATGTGAACAGCGATTGATCCTTGAATAGCAATTTCTGATACTCGTCGGAACTCTTGCCGTCAAGACGATCGGCGACAGAAGCATATTGTAACGGAATTTCAGGATTTACGACGAACCGGTGAAGGTTGTGTGCCGTAATCACACCGGTCACTTGTTGATTCCATAACAGGAAATTCTTCTCATCTAATTTGATCGTGAGAGAATGAGTTAGACCGGATTTGGACGATTCTTTGTTCGTTGATGGAAGATTCGGTTGTTCTTCGACGGTGGTGATTCGCACCAGAGTTTCTTCAGTAGAATGCGCCGCCATTGATGACGGTGTTGATCTTGCTTTGGACGCGGAAGCGGAAAAAAGAACCTAACGGCTCGGTGATACCATGTTAAAGTTCTTGAATCTAACTACTTTTGATTATCAATATCTATTGTATTGAGGAAGATGAATTCAGTTACAGATATGTACTTGGATACTCTTTTATACATAGAGTTCCTTTATGCTTAGCTGGCAAAGCTTTACAACAAACTCCTATAGCTTTTGCCACCTGTTGCCATGTCAGCACTAGAGAATATACTTATCTAATTATGCAATTATCTATTACAATGCTACAATTACATATACACTAATAAATATAAAATGGGATGGCCTTGATCCTTTTTTTTCGAATAATTCGGAAACATTTAGAATTACTTGACTTCAACTCAATCAGCAATAATCTTAGGCGTGTAACGTGCTTACATCAAAATTTGATTACGGACAAAATTTGAGTGAAGATAGAAAAAGTTTGATTATAAGGAAATGTGCAGAAATTTTGATAGGTGAGACGTTGGTGCTGGTAAACCAGTCACAATCAAACTAAACTGGGATGATGGATAAGACAATTAGTGTTGTTATCCGGTGTTTCGAAGATAAAGAGTTGATGAAGATCGCGAAGGAGAAGATTGCGACGACAATGTGGTTTCCCATGACATTTGAACTATTATCCAAGATAAATGATCATTGAATCTACGAATTCTAAATCACAGAATCTCTTATTCACAGGTAGAGATTAAAAAAGAAGAAGATAAGATTAAGATTAAATGTTAATTCTTGTAATTTCTTTTGAAATCTCTTTTTGATGAAACTCAATTGATTGGTAAAATGGAAAATTGATCTCTTAGACGGATCAAGATTATCTCCCGTGACATTTTCACAGGAGGGAGTCCAGTGGACTCATCCACTATTCATTCTTTTATTTTAGATCAAAATTAAAAATAATAAGCTCCTCCTAAACATAAATCATTATTATTGGATCGAACCCAATAAACAAGTTATCTTTTATCTTATATATTATTCCTGACTACTATTGGTAACTTTTTTTTTTAAGACACTAGTTTTGAGACCCGTGCAATTGATTTTTATTTATAAATTATTGTTAAGTTATAAATGACGTCATTCTATTATTTTTTGTAAAATATATTAAATTAAGTCATTTTTTTATTAAAATAATTGTCCCGTGTATAATTTATGTGTAATAAATTATAATTAATAATAAAAATATTTACTATTCAATTTCTTTTTTTAATTAAAGCAATTGTTCGATGTATGATTTTTTTTTTATTAAAGCAATTGTCCCGTGTATGATTAAATTTTTTTTATTACAGCAATTGTTCTGTGTATATTAATTTTTTTTATTAAAGCAATTGTCCCGTGTATAATTACATTTTTTTTTTGTTAAAGCAATTGTCCTGTGTATGATTAATTTTTTTTATTAAAGCAATTGTCCCGTGTATGATTAAAAAAAAATTTATTAAAGCAATTATCCCGTGTATGATTAATTTTTTTTTATTAAATCAATTGTCCCCTGTATGATTAATTTTTTTTATTAGAACAATTGTTTTGTGTATGATTTTTTATATATTAGTGATCAATACTTTTTTTTTGACAAAATTATTGATTAACACTTGTCCCGTGATGTTTTAAGTATAATGACAAATATTTACCCCGTAATTATTATAATATATATTCATCAATAATGCACTTCTTCTGTATCTTTTAATATAAGAGTAAAAAAAAAGAGTATATTTTTTTATAATAAAAATAGAGAAGAATTTAACTATTATATAATAATATATTAAATTAAATTTTTAATATAAGAATAAACAAAAATAGAGTAGAATTTAACTATTATATAATAATATATTAAATTAAAAAAATAATTACTTTTACGAAATAGAAAATTTGAAATATTTTTAAGAATTGATGAGGACAAATTTGAATTTTTAGTAGTAATACCTTTTAATATATTGGACCTATTTGAATTTGGCATATTTTTAAGCTTATGAAAATAGTTTATGGTTATAATTTATAAATAAACTTTTATGTTAATTCATAAGTTTTTTGTACGCATGTTAATTCATAAGTTTTCACTAACAAAAATTATATCTTTATAAATTTTTTTCATGAACTACCTTAAAAAACTTATAATAATATATAAAAACTTATTTATTTGCATAAGTTATTTCTCATAAATTCATAAATAAGTCAATCCAAACGGGTCGATTGTTTTTTTGTTTATATTTTTCTGTTCTTTTATTTTTAAGCTCATAAATAAGTATATTCTTTTATTAGGTTATTCTATTTTTATTTTTTATATATAAGTTTTTATATGTTAGATTGAGTTAATACTTTTTTTTTGACTAATTGAGTTAATACTTTTTCATTAAAAAAAAGGTACTATTTTTGAAGTGTATCTTTTATAGTGATTTTTGTTCATATTTTTATGTGTAAATTTATTTTAATTAAATTTTTATGGGAAGATTTATTTGATGCTTATCTTTTTTTTTTCCTACTTTGTTTTGTGTTTTTTTTAGAGATGTGGTTTCTGATGCTATTTTTATGGGAAAATTTCTTTTATGCTTATCTTTATTTCCTATTTTATTTTTATTTTTATTAGTTAAGAGTTAAAATTACAATTAAGGGCGTAAAACTTGGATCACCGTTAAAAGTAATAAGGACAAACTTGGATTTTTAATAGTAGTTTCTTTTAATATATTGTAAGTAGATTACTATTGGTAATTCACGTGAGTTTATTTGAATTCACGACAGAAAACAATTATGACGATGAACCCATAGTCATTGGGTATTGGACTAGGTCGGTGGCTCGGTAGGCCGTAATACTAGAAATTTACTTTTGTCATCCTACCGCGCTTTACGGGTTTTTTATTTTATCCTTACGCTATTTAAGTAGCGGACGTTATAAAAATGAGAAGTTTTTGAAAAATATCTTACTTAAGTAGCGGACATTATAATGGTAGAATATTTTTTAGTGTATCCGCTACCTAAGTAGTAGATAGAGATATTTTGGTAAAATCGTAGGGTACGCGAGAAAATGAATAGGATAGCAAAATGAAAATTTGTAATACTGATCTACACAAGGCAAGACAAAACCAAACAAAACTCAAGACAGTAAACTCTGAAAAAGAAAGAAGCAAAATTCTATGATAAAGAAGAGAAATACGATTTGAAATAAGTTTATAAAAAATGACACTATGTACTTATCTGACCATTCTTCATTTATATTCATTTATACATTAAATTCAATAGTGTTAGACGAGAATGAGTATAACGATATAAAATTCAAGTTTCACATTGTATTGAAATATAATTAATAAGCAAAACCCTTCACTTTCAAAGTCAAATTTACAAGAATGAGTTAAATCTAACATAACATCTTAAAGAATGCATAATACAACAACTTACATAAAAAAAATACATGATTTAATTATTTTAAAAATAGATATCTTTTAATTGTTTTCTCTGTGTCCCTGTCTAAATGGTTTGTTTAATTCTTGTAGCCACAAAAAACTCTATCACTTACAACAAGTTACAACCTACAAGGCTAGATACATAATACTAGTTTTACTTTTTGTGCATACACAAGGCAAGCTAAGCTATCAAATATGTTACACCTATTGTCTTTAAGGTGAATTATTTGGTAGTGGTATCTAACTTACATTGTTGGTATCCTTAAAATTCATTTAAAATGTCTGAGAAAGCCTTGGTAAAGCGCTAGCGCGCTTGACTTGGAGGTTCGCGCATCTGAGACTGCAGGAAGAGCTCCACTCAACATCTAATCACCGTGTTCGAATTTTTTAAATATAAATTAATATGAAAACATGACATTATATTAAATTTTGGCTAAAGTGTAACGGTCTCCAACAATATAATTTTAAATTTTTATAATTCTAAATTATATATTACTTCTATGTTTCTTTTTTTTTTTGGTCATCTTCTATGTTTCTTTTTTGATAAGATATATTATTTTTAGGGATGTCAATTTCATCTGTAAATGTGGATTTTTGTGGGGATTATCCCGTTTGGAGACTCGAAGATGAAGGATTATTTTCCGTGAAAATATGGATGGAGAAAAATGTTCCTCCGAAAAATGTGGATGGATGATCTAGTCATTCCTCTGCTCAATTCTCACTCAATTGAGATCCCTAATTACTTCTATATGATGCAAGACATCCCACATGAGTGCCATGTAGATAATTGTACTGCAAATGTTACGTGTTGAAGAAATATATCTTCATGTGTGTACTTTTGGTCTATTGGTATTAGCTGGGAATGACTAGATCATCAGCAAAGTTCAAATATATAAGGACAGATGCCATTAATCAACAAGAGTAGTTTTTTCCTCATCTCATCTCACTTTTTCTGATACACCGAATCTCCTAATTAAGATAATGATATTTGATTGAGTTAACCATTTTAGTGTCTTACATCTATTGGTCTATCTAATTTCTATATTTTTAAATACCATCACATTAATTAATTTCCACCATGCATTTCAATTTCAAACTTTAGGACTATATCTCTAAACTCATAAATACCGTTCAATCTGTCTCCTTTTTTGTTAAAAGTTGAAGTGCCTATAACCCAAGAGCTTGGTCTAAAGTTAAATAGCCTCACTCTTTGCCACCATAGGAAAATGCTTTTGTGGGGTCAAACAACTACATTTCTTCAAAAATTTAAAGATAAGATAAAAAAGAAGAAAAAAAAAAGCTTATGTAAAATGTTAAGGTACGATGTTAGTGGTTGTGGGAGTTACATAATTTTTTGGTTCTTTCTGTGTACTATTATAACTAATGAGTTGCATATCAAAATCATGTCAACTTAGTAATCAATCAAAAACTCTCTTTTTTCAGAGACAGAACAATTTTGGGTCCCATATTTACTATGTATGAGAAACTAGAATATTGCAAGTACATGCATGCATGATATTAGGAACATTGATCAGAGATCTAAAATAAATAAATAAAATACTAGCTTTTTCTGCATACTATATACTATGATATGCACCGCAAACGTTTGTCTCCAATTTGACTACAAAAGCTTTAGGAACCACACAAATTAAAAACACCTAAGTGCCAACAGTTCTATGCTTTCCTAGTTCCTACTTCCTCTCTGGATGATGGAACATATGCAAATCAGGCATTCTAAATCTTAAATATGTCGGTTTTTATCAGTGAGTTCCTTCATCTTTGACTGTGAAAAAGGAACAAAACAATTGATCATTTGAAAGATATTAGGTTCTTTTTATATATTCATAATTTTGTTATTGAGTAATCTTGTTTGATATCAGATTAATGCCTGAGATTGTTTACAACAAGCAAAGAATACGAATATGTAGCATTGATTTAACAATCGTGATTGTTTAAATTGATTTTTTTTATCGTGTAATCTAAACTGTTGGATCTCATATCAACGGCTAAGATTGTTTCATGCATTAAATTGCATGTTTTTTCCATTGCAGGAAATCCGAATCCCTAGTAGACATTATGCAGTGCAGTCGGCTACATATAGACTATCTAATCTTACTGTCTGATCAAGATTAGACAGCTCATATTTTTAGATAAAATTTTATAATTAAAATTGATCTTAAAATCGGAACCGTCTAATCTTGATTGGATGGTCCATATTAACTGATTGCATGCAGTCACACTGCACATAATCCAAATCCAATTTTGTCGCATATTATGTGAATGTGACGTCAACAAGGTAGCAAGGTGCAGTGGTCCTCCAATATTAGTAATTATGGAATCTGGAAGACTGAAATTAGAAATTTCTTTTAATGAAAAGCAAGATCTCATTTGACATTAACAATATATATGCCTTAAGATAAGAAGAATATGCATTAAAATAAGACATTTGTATCTCAAGTTATTATTCATACAAAAATATCTGCATACAACTGTGATATGTAGTACACAAATTAAGGAAGTTCTTTATACTTTGCATCTTCTTGTCGCTTCCTAACCCACAATCTAACTCTAAGGTAGAAAAGGAATATGTATATTACATATTTTTCTTAGTAAATATGGAAATGACAAAAATAACACAAAATAATGGTAATACTGGTAGCAGTTAGGTGTGAAAAAGGGGATACGAGGTTTTAGACTTCTCTTAAGTAAAATTGTAAAAACACCTTTTTGGTGGTGAAGTGATAAAATTTCTTATCTAACATAGATTACAGATGCACGCAAGGAAACATAGAAATCTTAGCTTTATTTAAAGTATAAAACAAGGCTGGGGACAAGCACACATGTTTCACCTAAAGTTTAGATACTAAAAATGAGTTCAAATTATGTTCTGTTCTTACAAGTTACAACTGTGATTTTACAGTTGATAGCAATTTAGCCTTTACATTAGTTAATCTAACTCTTCAACTGTTAATAATTAATTCATTAAAAAAATTTCAATGTTAACAAGTTACTAACAACAAACAACATAATTATAATTCAGTAAAAAAACAGTTGAATTTGAATATTAGGTTGTACAAAATTCACGGATCACACGCTCTCCTGCAGTCAAAACTTTCATGCATTCATGCAGTTGATTGTCAGTAGTCATTCAACCAAGATCCAACGGTTTAAATTTAAGCTCGGTATTTTTAAATATAAACTCAAAATAAAAGTTTGTTTTCTATGGACCATTTGATCAAGATCGGACAACTACTAATGTCTCTGACTGCGTAAATGCGTCAACCACAAGTTTAACGGACACCGCCTTTAAAAAATGTTCAGCATTTACACAGATTCGGAAAGGATTTCTAACTTTAATTAAATTAAGTTTCCAAGCAAACATTCAAATGAAAGAGTTGCTAACTTTGCCATGTAATTTATTTGATATTGGACAATCATTTAGTTATAACTTGAGACATAAGTCACCGAAAATTTCATTATCCTTCCAAATCAAATAAAGTATTTAACTACTTTTGCTACTTTCTTTTCCCCCCTTTTTGGATTTTTTGGGGTTGAGATCAAATGTGAAATCTCAATTAGTTTGAAGTAAGACCCCACCTACCATTAAACACACCAAAAAGCCTGATCATGGGGCTTTGAATCAGTGTTCTTTACTTTGTCCTTGTTTTCTTTTTCAAATTTCCAAGGTTTGGTGACATAATGGTTGTTATAGTCTGACAGAAAGTTCAAAGTAAACTTCCAACTCTTGCACATAGAATTCCTTTAATTTTGTTTGTCGGCTATGACTCATAGTTCACTGATAAGTACGCAGGTCGTTCAAGTATAATTTAAGGATAATTTTGTAAATTAGACCATAGTATTTAAACATAACCTTATTTGTAATTTTATACTTCATCAGGTAATGGACCACTATATATAGGGTTGGGAATGCCTATGATGCATTATGTGGTTTTTTAAATATCTTATAGCTGGTTTCATAAGCAATTAAATAATAAAGTTTTATTAGGCTAGATAATCAATAGCTAAATAAAAAGGCACCGATGTGCCTAGAATAGGACATAAACAATTCAATCACAGATAGACTTTGTAGAAAGCTCTGCCAAACCTAATTAACAAATCCCTCTAAATAAGTGATTTTAATATACACATCATTTTAATTGAACAAGTTTGATTATTTTAATGAGGTCTATAGTCCATACAATATAATGTACCATATAAAGACCATTGTTGTTAGTGAATAGATGTGATAAATGGTACAATTCTCTGGTCAGTTTTTATATCTTTCATCACGGACTCACTTTCTGTAGTATGCTGCGATATAAGCAGTGATCAATTCTTCTATATTGATAACAATTTCATTCATCAAAGGTGTTTGAAAATTAATTAAGAATTCTACTTAGATAAGACATGATGGACATATATGGCTTTATAAGTAGGATAAGTAGGTTTTGTAATATTTAGTTAGATCCAACCAAATTTTAAAATAGTTTTAGAGTCAATTTAAGATCCGTTGAACCATTCGGTATCAGATTAATCCTAGGACACTCTAGTCACACATACACATGCGACTTTATAAGGTAATTGTCACCTTAAAGTTTGATCTTGTAATAGATTTTGTAATAATTTGAATCAAGTCCAATTCAAATTATTAAGAAAGAACTTATCACAGATTTTACCCTGATATGCTATATACTTTTTCTAAGTCATAAGGAAGCAAAAGGTCCAACAAAAATGATTATCTTTGATGGACTTGGTTTAAAAAGCAAGACTTTCAAGCATTATAATTACTCTTGCGGATTAGCCGTAAACAACTTGCATATATATTCTTTTTGCGGATTAGCATTAACGATGACTAATTTCTATCTGAGAATCTGTGAGACATATAAGGTGAATTTTTCTCTCTCAACCGAATTATTTTCACACACATAAACTAAAAATCGAACTTCTGACCATATATTTAAGAAGTTCAAAGACACTGACCAATTGATATATTTTATAATGTGAAGTACATAGCACTATATACTATAATTATAAAATAATTCTCCATGTGGTTTAATCAAATTGTATATTAAAGTTGTAACCAGCTAACTGCCTCCAAACAAATATTCACATTGCGTTAACATAAGAGAAGCCAATCAAGATCCAAGTATGTGGGGGAAATTAAAAATGAAAAAGAAAGGTTAATAAATTAATAATAATCATAGTCTTAGTCAGATTTCAACTCTAAAAATGTCCCTTTATATCTTGTTGTGATATCCTTGCTGACCAATAAGGTAAATTTATAGCACACAATGACAAAGACTTTCAAAGGGAGGTTTAATTATGAAAGTCATTATCAACTAAACACCATACAGTTCATTGTTTTTGTTCGAGATTTGGTATATGATGTCTAATACACTGAACATGAATCATACATGGCTAGCTACCTCAGCTATAATTCTCTCTCAAACTTTCTTTATCAATTAGTAATTAGCTGAAGCCAATTTCAAATAGGAGAAAGGAACAAAACTCCCTAGTCCCAACATGCTTAGGAAGGGCTAATTGTTTTTTTTTTCTATCTATATGAGCAAAATATTATTAAAAGCCAACTTAAAACGCAGTATAAAGAGTCCCGTGAGCTTAGCTCAATTGGTAGGACATTGCATTATATATGCAGGGGGTCAGGGTTCGAACCCCGGTCATCCCATTTATCCACCTTAAGAGTGGAATTTCGTACAATGTTTAATTATCCGCTTCATAACCGTCACAATTTGTTCTGTTACCAAGGAAAAAATATGGTTTCTTATTAGCCAAATTAGCCAAGGTAAATACGTTTTCGATATTAAAATTTTAATATTAAATGCGCTCTTTTAGTTTTTTTTGTCTATTTTTAAAATGTATGTAAATAATAGAAGATAAAAATCAAGAGAAACAAAAATAAACACATATACTTATATGTGAGCCAATAATTCACACGATATTAATTTATTTTTTTAGGAAAAGAGTCTATCACAATAGCTTACTATTGAATTTCTCAAGTGTTACCATTACCTTGCACACTATTACATTGGCTTGACACACCTACAAAAACAAAAAACATCTACATATAGGGTTGGATTTTATAATGACTTTGTCATTTCGTCTATCTAAAAAAAATGATATAAGCTTAGATTTATACAACTAATTATATTGATTAGTTGAGGTAAAAAGAGTGGAAATGAGCTAGTTTTTCTTTCCTCGCCAACTAACTAAGAGGGATGTTACACTAATATGTCAAAAAAGCACCAAAGAAGGAAGATATAAGCTTTTCTAACTACTAAAGTTTTCAAATATATATCATTATGGTTTAGAAATGGACCGTCCTTTTAATTTGTTCTTCCACAGAAATCAAACCAAAACAAAACAACCAATAAGTTTCACTTTCGAGCAAAAGGTAAAACCCAAAATTATATTTATATTTATATACCCATAATAATTAGTCTCAAATATTCTTTCCTAGACCTCCCTTGTGGAAACCAATTCCACCTGTTTCCAACTACGATAGATATCAATTAAAAACAAAGATTATGTATGTATGGTTATGGTTAATTAAGCTAGACAATATGATTCACCTTTGTTAATAATTTTCAATTAAAGTTGCCAAATGTTCTTTTGGGTTTGACAATGTTTGTACTAAAAGATCTCCATATATAATGGGTGGCAAAAGCACCGACCGTGTTATCTTACATACTAACTAAACCATATATCCAACTTCTATATACTTACTTTAAGCTAAATCATGTGAAATTAATAGTTAAGATAAAAAAATTAGGAAGAAAAATAATAATTAGTGTCCCAGAAACATTAGTTAAAAAATTAAATTTAGTATAAAAAGAACTTATGAAAAACTTTGTGATAATCAATGAAATGGTATACTGTTAGGACTTAAGCACGTAGGAGAGCACAACCTAAAAGAATAGTTCAATAGATGAGAGAGCCACATGATTTAAGTAGCACATTAAATACTTTGAAATATTCGATGTGAGACTCTAACATATACATACAGAAATGATGAAATATTATATCCAAGCAATTGAAGGAATAAGTGGATCTCTCTTTCCTCACACATATATATTTGTCTTACTCAGTTACTCTTGCGCACAAGTGATCTCTTGAGAGTTAGAAGCGACTCTTGTCTATTATTTTCTCAACAAATTTAATACTCTCTCTATCATTATCATGCTTCCTAGCTAGTGTTACGAAAGCAACCTGCAGAGTATATATCAAGCTTAATTATTTGATGAATGAATTATGAAAGATTATGATGCTTAATTAACTCAAGTAATATAATTCATTGTTTTATAATTAGTCTCATCCAATCAAACCGAATATTTCAAATTGTACTAGTACATAAATTAATTAATCCTCATGTAATTGGTCCCACATTTTATCAATAGTCAAGTGTAGCATATAAGGCACCAAGAAACCGTTTCGAAGGGTTAAATGAGAGGTTTTGGCGTGTAGAAGGAAATAATTGTGAATAATGTTTCACGTTATTTGAGAGGCATAAATTAAGATCTTAAAAATCTATTGAGGGAACAATGGAATCAATATTTCAGTCTTCATCTAAGATTCTCTTTCTTGTCAAAAATATAAAGATTCTCTTGCATGCTTAATTTTATTCAAACATATTACGTGACAATTGGGCATAATTGCCTAATTTTTCCATTTTCATTCATCATCTATGCAGCTCCAATAAACTTTGCTTTTTGACAAAATTAAATAGTATTACTGACAAAAACGGAATTATTAACATCCCCTATTCACCGCATCTATATATAAGAAAACAGAACATATATAGTATACCAAATAGAAGTATTTAAATGTAACTTCCCATATACACTTGAGTACAAACTATTGTGTTCTAATCGTTACTTTTGTTTTTTTCATTCCTAGTATTGTGTTATTACTCAACAATAGACATAGAGCATCATATATAATTATATATATTGTCACCACTTGATTCTAACAATAATTTTTTTTAAGTAGTCTTAATTATAACTAAAATACCACTTTTTAAAATTACTCCATCCGTCCATTTTTATAAGAGTTAGTTTGACAAAAAAATTTGTCCATTTTTATAAGATCCTTTTACAATTATCAATGACATTAATTATTTTTTTCCAAACTTACCCTTATTTACTTTGCATAGTTTTTTTAATAGCATTAAATTCTATTTTGTTTGATACAAAGCACTACAATTAATTGTAAGGGTAAATATGTAAAATCAATATAATTTGTCAATCAATTTAATATTAAAACTCATTTTCTTAATACCCATATTTTGTCAAACTAGCTTTTACAAATAAGGATAGAAGGAGTAATAAACAGAGAGAATTATAAGTTTAAATCTCAATGCTTATATATTGTAATGTTCCTATCAAACAAACTATATTCATGAGGACGTGATGTGGCCGAGTTAATAAATTAGATCTGGTTTACGGTGATAACAAAAAACTAACATAACATGTCAATCGTTAGTTGGTTCAGTGGTGATTAAAGCTGAACTTGGTAGGGAGAACCACGGTTCGATCCTCCGCAACTGCAATCTGGAGAGGACTGTAACCACTTGATGCCAGAACTGACTCCTGAACTAGATTCAACTGATAGTAAAAACAAAAAAAAACAAAAAAACTAACATAACATTGTAATATATTAACGACTAATAATTTGCTATTAAGAAAAACAAATGGGACCAATTACCCTAAATTTCCACTGCAAAGTACAGTACTTTCAAATTAAGACTTCTGTGATCATGTGAACTGAAATTTTATGCTACAGCTATTATCTTCATTTCATTAAATTTCGGCAGAAATTAAAATTTGTCAATCGCCATAATACTTTCATTGATTGTACTTTTCAGTATGTCCCCTCCCCTACCTGCTTAAACATCAATGGTTATATATTGGGCTGTTTCGTTCTGTCTATTCACGAGGGACGTGCCAAGGACCAAACAATCAAAATAAGAATTTTAGTTCTCAAATTTTTTGCTAAAAAAGACCCTAAAAAATTAGTTTAAATAAATATTTGATGATAGAATATATTAATAAATATTTAGCTAGTATATTTTGTTAAGAGGAGGGCCTTATCTTCTAAAACCTAAGTTCAAATATCGTAATACTAAACAAAATTTCATTTAATTTTTATGCTTAGTATTAATTTTTCAAAAATCTCGTTATAAAAATTTATATAATTTGGCCTCTAAAATTGTTGAGTCGGCCCTACAATTCATTTTTATTTACATTTATCACCACATGATATAAATTAACTACTGCACTTTTTAGTTAATTGCATCTTTTTTAATGTATCTGATGTATATTATATCATATACATAGTTATTTAATAAATAAAAAGTCAACCGTTTCTTATAAAAAAAAATCAGAAGTATATTTGATCTATAGTTTTACCAAATACATTAATTACACATTAATGAATATAGAAAGATGAATTTTGTTTATATTTTATCACGAATTCTCTACATTTTATCATGAATTTTGGTTTGATATATAAATATTTTAAAAAATCTCTAGTTAACTCTTTTAAAGATGTTAAGTTAGCCCCTATAATAAATCACTCGCTTTCAAGTAGTAGGAATTTTTATTTTAAGCATTTATTAGCAATGTTCTATGTAATTTTAGGGCACATGTTAAGAATGTAAAAATAGAAATATGTTCTAAAAATTTGAACAATCAATTTGTGAAAAGTTTAAAAAGTAAATTAAATACACAAATATTATAATAGAACATTTTCTTTTTTAAATCACTAACAGCACATGTTAGTTTTTCCCTAATTTTAACATCTTATTATTGATTTGGTCATTAACTCTTATAAATATTAATATAAATAAAATTTGACAGAATATATATTATTTTTGAAATATTTCATAATTTCATAAACATATTTGAAAGTATCTTACAAATTCACTAACAAATTTGGTAGTTAATTAACATACTCGGGATTTAGTTAGATGCAGTCATGATCTATACATAAGTAGCATCAATCAATACAAAATGGAAAATTCATGCTTAAATTATTTAAATCCAATTAAAAAGTAATGCATAAAATATACCAAAAAAAAAAGGTAATACACATTTTTCTTCTACAAGATACGAACAAATTTAAAAGCCAATTATGTTCATTTCTGGGTACTGAAAGGTTAAACCATTTTTCCATTATAATTGACAATAATGAAGATTCATCAAATAAGTCGGTTCATTATAGTTTTATACTTTTATTAATCTTGTGTTGATTATATATTTTTTTTATCTGTTTGCATTTTCAAATTAAACTAATAGTTAAAATTAATTAACTAATTATAAATGTAAATTGATCGTATGAATTTTTTTGAGTAATAATAATAATAATGAAGAAAAAAACAAATAATTTGCTCAAAAAAGCTAAAAAAAATGTACAAGCAGCCATATTATATCTTCCCCTAAGGAGAGTATCTAGAATAGCCAAGCTGAGCCGAGCCGTATGATCGATTTGCAGCCGGCGCAAGACTAAGATGTAAATCCAAGCCCAATGCATCATCAAAATTGGGCCCGCTATCACCTTTTGAGAACCTACTCAAACATGGCCCATCAATCCTTACATGGTGGGCCCGGGCTTGTACCTGCATCGTTGACAATGCGGATGATGAATCCCCTACAACGCCAACACACGGAAACATCCCTGCACCCGCAGATTTCACACCTCTAACACCATTATTATTGTTACCACCACTCATCATCATGGTGTTTGTGTTTCCGTTCGCCGACGGGAAAACGCAACCGTGTGATACTGACACGTGGAACGGAGGAGGAGCGGATCGTGGTGGAACGTAAACCCACGAGGAATTTGAAGATGGAACCATCATGGACCCCGGCGGAGCTAATAGATGCGGCGGAGGAGCAAAGGCGGAGATGATAGGATTTCGAACGAACGAAACGGCGGCGTTTCGGTTAGCTTGTAATTGAGCACGTTTGAGTTGTTGACGTTCTTTTTTGTGTGCGTTTTGGTGTCCACCAAGTGCTTGTGAATTTGCAAATTCTCTACAACAGTATTGACACTCGTATTTTCTTTCACCGGAGGAAGGTGGGAAAGTTTCACCGACGGCGGAGGAATCAGGTGATCTTGATGGAGAAGTTGAAGTTGAAGAAGAAGTTGGTTTGGTTGTTGTTGAGTAGTCATGAATATTATTATTATCATGCATGGTTTCATCTTCTTGAACGTTGAAGCCAAAGAGTTTAAGGCGTGTTTGGGAAGTTGTATTTGTTCTTTTATTATTGTAGTGTTCATGGTGATTGTTATCCATGAAAGTTGTTTTGAATAGAATTGAAGAAGGGTTTGTTGTTGTTATTTGTGATGAAGAAGTGTTTGTGATGAAGAAGGGTATGTATAGTAGTGAAAGTGTGAGACAAGAAGAGAGACACTTAATGTGTTTATATTAAGGAGTTGTTGCATGTGTTGGGGTCTATTTATACACAGGATTCAATATCAAATTAATTGGTTTTGTTTTGATACACACAAATAATAAAAAATTTAACACTACTATATGGTATGGTATACTATAATTTTGTTTGCAATAGTTTCCAATATTCAATCATTTAATATGTTATGTATATTCAATCATTTAATGTTATTTATTTTTTTTCCGTAAGATTTAGTTTGATTGACCATGTTGATATCTTTACATCATAATTCAATTTGTGAAAATTTAAGATCTCATATTTTACAGTTGTGTTGTGTGTGAATTTTTGACAATGTTTGTCATTTGTACGTAGGTTTTCTTTTTTAAATTATTTTCAAATTGATTTAAATTTTGATTTAATTTTTACTATATAGGTATCGGAAAAAGCCATCACTTTTCTTATAAGTCTGCTTCATAATAAATCTCCACTTGAATCACCAAATCATTCTTATATTATATCCGCTAAAATAAATTGAATGAAATACAATGAGTTTATTTTGTTTTTAAAAAAAATATCCGCTAAAATAACTTTATTAGGATGAATAAAGAATTGTCCAAAAATAATAATTGGAGTATATACATGTGGAGTGTGGAGAGAGAGATAATAAAAGATGGGGTGTGTGTATTGTGGCGCGGATGTCTGAAATGAAGGAGGAGAAAGTGTGTGAAAAAATGGGAACAGGACCAAAGAAGACCCACAAGGAAGGGGCCCAAATGGTTGGAATTGTCTCTCTTCAACTGTTTTTTACTTGATAGTTCAAAATACAAAGGTGGCCTTGTAATCAATTATTTGACTATTGAACAGTTTTGCATCAGAGAGTAATGGGTTCAGGACGAGGATTATTATTATTGCTATTGATAGTATATATTTTATTATTCCAACAATCAAAGGGTCATGGAATCGGGACTAGGATTGAGAGAATGTGATGCATGTGATAAGAGTATGGTATGGCACAGGTTTAAAGTCATGTATAAAAATAAAAATGATTGGCTTTGGGTAACACCCAAACACATCGTTTTCTTTTCAATCTAATTATACATAAAAGCTATCTAGAGTTTGTAGGGAACCTCATAGTCTCAACCAATTAACTTGTTGATTTGGTTGTTTTTAGATAGAAAAATAGCACTTGTTTGATTTGGTGAATATATATTGAAAGAGATAGTGTAGCTAAATTTAATAGTTGGCTGGTCCCATTCCTTCGTTTATCATTTTCTAGTTCCCCTGTTCAACATCACTTGAATGTCTAAATCTTCACAAGTTGAGACTAGAGGGACCCAACTCCGTCAACATTACCCGAATTCACGTATTAGAATATCAGTGAACATTTGATCATGATCGAACAATTTAAATTTAAATTCGACCAGTATTTCAAAGGCCTATTTCAAATTATAAAATTAAAATATGTATTTTTTTTAGACTGGGTTATCAAAATTGATATTTTGAAGGTTTGTTTTCTCTTAAGTCTTAACTTTTTTTAAAAAAATGTGTTATTCCAACCGGTAAGAAAAACACACAAATATATTATTTATCATTAATAAAACAACAAGGTCTTTACTAATATCTTTCTAAATTTGTTGGTCAAGAGATAGACCAAAGATATTGGCCGAACTTGGTGAACAATGTTCCGTTGTAGCAAAGGAGAGGGTGATCCCTGTAAGTATTCTGCACTTAAATCAATAAGAGAATGAATGGGAGCGAACAACAATAAAGATAAAAGATGTGTACCTTTCACTGAGCTGCGATTAATGTCTATTTAGTATATGAGAGAGCTATTGGGAGAGTGATGATCAACCGTTACGGGAACTGCCTCACATTGATGCCTTAACTCTCTTGTTTGTTGTTTTTCCGTTGGAGTAATAAATGCAAGACACAATTATAATTATCTGAGGTTGTCTTGGGTGTGAGGCGGTGAGCCAATTAGGGAAAGTTAGATGATTTGGGCTTGTGAGATGTCTTGATGGGTTGGATCTTAGGTCCAACCTGGAGCATGAGGTTTAGAGTTCAAGCCGTAAAACTTAACATAATTGTGGGATTTACGCAACACTAGATATTTAGTGATTGCAAAAAAAAAAAAGTTGCAAGCAATAGCAAGGGTTTGGCCAGCCCTAAGGCCTAGCCAATGCTACGTACTAGTTTTAGAGTCATGGGCCGCCACTAAATTTTGATTATTTAGTGCATGATTGAGTAGTGAAGAATTTAAGTATTATGCATGAAGTTCTATATACATTTTTTTTTAGTTTTGATTCTAACATTTAAAAGTGAAAATTTGTTAGATTAGTAATACTTTTTTCACTCTAATTTATTCGGAATTAAACCCAAAACCTTCGGCATCTTTTAACTTTCCGTTCAAACTAACTGAACTACCTACATCACCTATTAGTATTTAATAAACTAAACCTATGATTTGTCAAAAAAAAAAACTAAACCTATGATAGGTTACATTTTCTATCTATTGAAAATAAATCCGCACATATACATGTTTAGATGTTTAATTTGTGTGGCAATTGGCAATTGCTTATTCTTCTTCTTTTAATTTTTTATGAAGGGATTAATTGTGTGGCAATTTTTAGTTGCACTCTTTCCATGTATTTGAATTGTGTGAGGTGGCCAATAAAAAAACTTACCAGCTTGATTGATCAACTGATTAAATTAATTTTGCTAAGTCAAAAAATTAACTAAGCTTAAACATCAGGTCATTTCATACCAAATTCAATTATGACCCGTACACTATCTCTTCATGATGTTCAGTCATGTCCCCTTAATTTTCTACGACATTATAGTTAATATTGCTAATAGTTACACATCGATCAACTCAGACACCACATCAGAAATTTCAAAATTTGATATCCCTTTTTTTTTTTTTGGGTATATTGTGTTAGAATCAGAGATATAAATTAAGAGAAATATAAAGAAGACTAGGATTTCAATAATATTTGAATAGCATTGCTTGATAAAATAAGAATTACAAGTAAATATATATAGTAAAATCTAATGGACTATCTTAAAGGGTCAAATAACATAAGCCCAATATTTTATTATCTAACGTATTATACTCTCGTATATTCCTTTTATTCAAAAGAGAATTATATATGGATTAGGTTGAATCCAGCTTTAATAGTGTAACTACGTTCCTTTTTTTTTTTGTCTAAGAATAACTTTGCCACGCATTTGTAGTTTTTAAGAATGGAGGAATTTTAATTTTTACGGTTGCATGCGGAGAAATATCCTAATTTATACACTAAAATGATGATTGCAATTTTTTTTTGATGATTGAAATTATAGTCCTTTAATTTGAGCTATATATATGAACATATATTAATTCATCAAGTTTTATTTTAGAGTAATTTTTGTCAAATTTTTAATTGTTAAAATTCAATCTCTCAATATCTTATTCCTTTATTGAGTAAAAAAAAACATCTCTATAACTTTATTTAAAATTATCATTTTGTAAAAAAAAAAAAAACTCTCAAATTATCATAATTTGGTAATATTTTTAGTGCCCAATTGAAAATATATATCAAACCTCTAAAGTCTCTAAGATTTACTTCTTATTGAACTTAAAAATTGGAATTTTTTATTATAAAATTATTGTTCAATTGTTAGACATTAACTCAAAATCAATTTGTTTGGCTGCAGAAACAAACCAAAAATAACTAGAGTAACCGAAATGCATATATAAACTCAAACTATAAAAACCAAAATATATTTATAATATTTAAACCTATTGATATATATAATGAAGGAACGAAATCCAATGAGGTAAACAAAGACATCGTGAAGCCCATGTCTGCATATGCCTCAAATCTAGACACATACATATTTGATTCTTCCACACCTAGCTAATATTAATTTCACCGATTTATTTTATTTCTTTGTCAATTTTAGCCTATTTTGTTTTGAATTGGGTCAAGGCCTAATACAAACGGCTCGATCAAGCGTTCTAAATTCTATCGATTACTATACTAATACTGTTTCAATGACTTTTTCGACAAGTAATTAATGCAACACATTAGGAATAGTATTCCCCCTGTAGCGAATACGTTTTCACACCTTTTTTGGATTGTTAGATGAATCCCAACAACTCGATCTCCTAATTTCACGTCAGATCCAACACCAACGGTTACAACCGTTTCCACTATATAAGCGTAATGCGAACGCTAATGTGAACACCAATGTACGATTCAATCACTTCTCACCTTTACTTAATTATGATCATTGATCACATACATTTTTTTTTTGAATGACAAATAGATAAATATATAATGGATAAAACGGTAGAGCAGAAGTACCCAGAAATACTCAAAAAACAAAAATCATTGATCACATACTAATTTAAATATTGAAATGTTAACATGTTTTGCGGGTACTTTCCCAATGGGCAATGGTGAACTACCACTCTAGAGATGTAACACCAACGTAACAACTTCAACCTCACTATCATCCGTTCAGATCATTTGCATTACATATTCTGCCTTGGCACCATCTAAAATATGCCGACATCTTCACCCACACCCACCAGCCACCACCAAATGCATAATGGATATTAGCTATATATATATTACTCTAGAAAAAGTGGAACTATACCCTACAACAATAGAGAACTTTCATATAGTATGACAGAATCCAAGATCCTAAATAAAACTATATATGACGCTCAGATCTAATCTAACACACCGTCCCACTTAATATGACTTGCATGGCTCGATTGGTCCACAATTATTTAATATGAATTGCAAGCAATTGTGTGAGAGTTTGTAATATCACCTTGTAGAAATTGCAGATTTACTAATAAATTATTGAAGAATTAGTGCTAAATTATTATCGTAAGTTGATTTTATATAATTTTATTTATTGTGTGAAGATTTTTTCTAATTCCTTTCCTAACAATATATATATTATATTTGTGTAAGAAATTAATCATATGTGTGATGTGTTTAAATTTTAGAGGGAGGAGCCTCAATACATAGGTGCCCCTCTCAATCTGATGTCTTTATTATGATAGTAAGTGACTCAAAATGTTTGTGATAGCTATCATATCATCTTAAATATTGAGAGTTAATTTGATCTAATTCGGGTTTAAATCAACCCTTGTGAAATTTATTTGTAAGGTGTAGACATCTTGTACTAATTATCACACTTGTTTTATATATTAAAAAAAGAAAAAAAAAAGTTAATATCTAATCGTTAATGTTAGTATTTTTTTATCGATCAAAATTTGAACTTGAGTTCTTTTACACCTTAACTCATTTAATTTTTAGATCAAATTAGTTGAGCAATCTAAACTCTCAATGTGGAACTTCATATTGTCACCTACGTACCAACCAAAATGGGGTTGTGTTTACAAGAAGACCGAGGTAAGAAGTCAAACAGAGATCAATGTATATATTTAGGCCATGACTAGCATAAAAGAGTGGTGCATAGGGTGCACAAGTCATGAATAACATTATAATGAATACGAAATTTATAAAATTCACCGTCGGATTAATTTTTTTTTTGGCTTTCACCACCAGTTTAATCTGATTCGGGGGTCAGTTCTGGCATCAAGTAGTTCCAGCCCCCTCCCGATCGCAGTTGCGGGGGATCGAACCGTGTGGTCCTCCCTACCAAGTTCAGCTCCAATCACCACTAAACCAACTAACGATTGGTCTGTCGGATTAAAAACTTATATGATATAGAACATTCATAAAATTTTTTAAAAGAAAATAAATTTTTATTTTGTTTAGTTACAAATTTAAAAATTATTTGATATGTCATTAAGATCCATCAAAATTATTGTTTATTGATTTTTAAAGAAATTCCAAATATTTATAGTGGCTTATTGTGCCACAAATACATGTTAGACAATGTGTCAACTTCATCGAATGTTTTCAAGTTAAGTATCATATTCATGTTGTGTTAATCCAAGATATAAAGAAGCTGCTATCATATAAATGTTTCTCTTTATCATGCACTTAGAGAGGGTAATCAACGTACAATATTTTTTCGCTAATTTGGAGTCTCCTCAGATGCCGACTTCTTGACTAATGCTTCTCATTCGGAAGGCATTTGTGAGATCTTCTTAGGAACGATTCGTGAATAGTTTCTTTTAGTATTTTTTTTCTTTTTTTTTAGCTTAATAACAAAAAAAAAAAAAACATGTTAGACACTAAGCCACTCATGTTTATACTTCTTCTCTCCCACATGTCATCACTTGCCATGTAGGCGATTTTTTGTGACTAAAGTAAAAACAAGAATTATAAGCTTCCAAAACCTAGCTTGCTAGGATATTGGTTCATACAATAGGTATGTATGTACATGAAAGAAAAAAAAAAGTAGGAACATGTACCCTTACTCATTATATATGAACACTTCATGTGTATTGTAGTCGATCGACTTGTCTAAAAGGACATTTTAATGTTTATGACGTGCATGGCCATGGAGGATATTTGAATGCATATGATAACGCTCAGGTGAGTGTTTACTAAACTTTAGGGTTTGGGTCCCCCACCATTACGTGTTGTTCATTCATGATGAATTATTGTTTATGATGTTTGCGTGATTGACGTTGAAATCTATATTTTTCTATATTCGTTTTCTAGCTTTGAGACTTAGAGAGATCTTTGCGAATCTTACTAACTCCAAGAGAGTGAGAGCTTTTTGTAGGTTGTAATCTAATCTCCCACTTAAAAACTATGATTAATTTATCATAATCATAATGGCTTATACCGACCCGACCCGAGTCTAAAATATTTTTAATTGTTTTGATTATACTACCTAGCCTTCAACTCAAATACTACTACTATATAAAAATATTATTTTAGTTTTTTTTCTTTACTTAAAAAATATATAATCATAAATTCATAAGTAACTTTTAAAACTCTTATAACAAAAATATGCAATTTTAATTAACTTATTATGAGAAAAGTATTCTTTTATTTTTAAATTACTTTTTAGTTTTTTTTTTTTAATTATCAAATAGTAGTTTATACTTTATATATATAGGGTCTGTTTGGATTAGCTTATTTTTGAGCTTATGCAAACAACTAATACAATTTTTATGTATTATTATAAGTTTGTCAAGGTAGTTTATGATAAAATAGCTTATAACAATACAATTCTCACTAGTGTGAACTTGTAAAATAGCATAAAACCTAATTTATATTGCATAAGTTGTTTGCATAAATTCAAAAAGAAGCTAATCCAAACGGACCCATAGTATAGATTTTAAAATGTCTATTTTAAAAAGCATAAAACAACCGGACCTAAGAAATAAAGTCATCTTACTTCTAAGTCTTTATTGCAACTCTTAATGTGGCCCACCATGTCTCCTCTTTCTCACAGTCACATGTGTGTTCAATTTAAACCCCACCCTTCTTAGTCATTCCATGTAGAGAAAACTTTTTAATCCGTTAATAAAAGAAAAAGCATTTTAATTTGCCATGACATAAATCACCTTTTTTTACAGCTAAATATTATATTCCTTTACAATTATAATTATGAGACTTTTTTTTTGTTACAACAAATATTATAGACTTATAAGTTTATAAAAAAAAAATTATAGACTAAGTATATATATTCACCAATTTTTTTTTATTATAAAAGAGACATTTTATTATATTATCAAAAAGAGATATTTTATTAACATACTGGACAAATAGAAGAAAGACTGATACAATATTTTGAAAAATATAGACCATATCAATAACATATAATAGACCTTTAATTAATTAATTTTTATCTTCTAAATGACTAGAAACTTCTTAAATTTTAATGGTGACCTTTAATTAATTAATTTTTATCTTCTATGACTAGAAACTTCTTAAATTTTAATGGTTCAATTTCGTAACTATATTCCCAATTTAACTTATAGGATAGGATGAGTGGATGACAATCCCGTTTTGTTTTCCTTGTGGGAACGTGTAAGTCATGCGAAACATATATAGGACAAACTTCATCATTCTGGAACTCCTTCTATATCTTGTATAACGACAAAATTTGATTCAAATTCCCTATCATCAAAACAATCTACACAAACAAATATTAATTTAAAATTAATTAGATGACTGTGATTTGTGACTGAAACAATAACACGGTGCTCGAATTAATCTTGCTATATTCCAATATGATATAAAATAGAAAATTTTGTTATGCAATCAACCAATTAATGCTTGTATACTGTGTCATATTTTTCAAATGTAATAGCTTCATGATAGAATTGATACAAACAAGTGGCCAACAATATCTCATAAATGTAACTCAGTTGATAACTACCAGAGATATTATTGAAGAGGTTAATGTTCAAATCTCATATTTTTCATTTCTTCATATTTAAAGTGTGTCTATTGTAGGTTATATGAAGTGAGGACAACGATATTCCGTTGAACCAGGTCAGAGAGTAAGTAACAAAGAGTACAAAATAAAAAGACTCAAAGGATTAGGTATTTTTGGCAAGTTACTCAAGTGATCGTAGAGTGTGTGACATACTATATTTGAATTTTGGGTAAATAAGTCTTTATCCCACTGCAAAGTAGGCGAATTTTGTTTTACCCCTGCAAAAAATTCCTTTAAGATTTCCCCCTTCCAAAGTAAATTTTTTGGCCCCCCCTTGGATGCACTTTTTAAATCGGTTATTCTGTTCAACCAATTTAAAAAGTGCAAATTCCTTGCACCCAAGAGGGAAACCAAAAAAATATATTTTGCAAGGGGGAATCCCAAAGGAATTTTTTGCAGGGGGTAAAGCAAAAATGGTTTACTTTGCCGGGAAGTAAAGACCTATTTACCTTTGAATTTTATATTAAAATAGCCCTTTTAAAAATAAAACTTACTAATAAAAAATATTTACATGAGATAACATTGATTCTTCTATTTTAAAATTTCGATTTTAAACATGAATATGCAGCAACATTAAAACTCTTTGAGAGAATTTATCGCCCATTTGAATTTCACAAAACTACAACATGGAGAACAAAATTACAATAAGATAATACTTCGCTGCAAACTTTCTCTTTCTCATAAGTCATATTTGTTTTATCAATGAAGCTTAGCAAAGGAACTATGGACTTAGCTCAGTAATATATTATTTCATACTATTGATAGTTTGATACTACATCACTTGCTACTGTGTCCAAGATTGATTATAGTTGGAGTAGTCAATTGAAAGATTTAATGTTAGCTTATATCCAATATAATTTGGGTTATTTGACATTCTAGAAATTTGCTTAGATTTCAGAATATGAGAATTTCTCATCACCAAGCTGTTCATACGATTATTCCGGCCATCTCATCCTGACTATACCTTGTGGAATCATTAGAGGTGGATATTATTAAAGTCAATTTTAATTTAAACATTGATTAAGCTCACTAAAACACTTAAAGGTAAGTCATAAGGTTTGATCTATTAGAGCGGGGTTTGGATAGTATTAGAGGTTGTAGGTTCGATCCTCAACCTAATAAAGAGAAAGAAAGAAGAAAATCAAATATGTAATGTAATTAGGTTCACTCTTCAATTGTTTTTTCTTTCTCAATTTCTCTTCTTCCTACGTGTTTTATTGTGATTTTGTATGCCTTAAGCTATGAAGCCCCGATACTCAAAAAATGGTGACGAATCGTGTCTGATACGTACCCGATACCGATACTCTTTCGATACGTTCCGATACTCGTATCGGAAGAGTATCGATTAAATCATTATTTTTAAATAAAAAATAATACCCGATACACGTGTCCGATACGTTCTGATACACGTATCAGAAAAGTATCGGTTATATCATTATTTTTTAAATAAACAAATAATACCCGATATGCGTCTGATATGAATATTTTTTTTGGATAATATTAATGGTGTCATTTTTGTATAATACACTACAATAAAACGTATAGCTTAAGATGTATCAATAATCATTATGTTCTGGAATAGTATTAACTTAAGATGTTCTCATGTATCAGACCTTGTGAGTTTCCAGTATTGATTGACTTTGAGTTATTATGATACTCCTGTATCAGACATGCTTGTTTGTATCTTTAGCACTTCTTGTGTTTTTCCTTTGTCAATATAATTTTTTTACTTTTCAAAAAAAAAAAAACTATGATGTCGTACTATATACTGTAACAGGTTGTTAAGCGTTTGAGTTTGTCCCAAAATTTTAGTATAAGAATAGATGTTTTCTGCTTTTAATTATTAATATTATTGATTTTAGGTATGTTTATATATTGTGTATTTATATATTTAATTTTAACTTTAATTTTTAAATAACGTATCGCGGCAGTATCAGATTGAGAATTTTAAAAAATTTCACGTATCGGCGTATCGGTATCGTACCGTATCCGTATCGTGTCCCGTATCGGGGCTTCATAGGCCTTAAGTATTGACCTAGTTAGGTTTTGAGGTTCACTTTCTAGCTTATTCCTGACTTTGCTTTCTCTAGCTTCTCTCTCCTCTTAATTTTTCTAGGTTCTTATAATCTTATTTACTTCATGAAAGACATTTTCCAAACCATTATCATTAGGGGTGTTCAAAAATCCAGTTAACTGAACCAAATTGTAGTTCGAACTGCACTGAACCATATTTTAAACTGAACCATTTAATACAGTTTTGAGCTGAACCACTTTTTAAAAACTGTTATAATTCAGTTATAACTGGTTCAAAACCAGTTTAAATTTATGAATTGTATTTTATTTTTATAAAAAAGAAAAATAATTAATGATTTCCCAAAAAAATTGGGAACTTTTTTCTTAAAAAAAATAAGCGGAAAAAAGACCGGAAAAATTTCTCCCGAGAAAATCGATAACTTTTTTCCCAAAAATAATCGGGAACTTTTTTTCAAAAAAAATCGGAAACTTTTTTTTCTAAAAAAATCAGGAACTTTTTTCCAAAAAAAGTCGGAACTTTTATCTCGAAAAAGTCAGAAACTTTTTTTTCGAGAAAAAATATCGAAACTTTTTTCCCGAAAAATAGACTGAAACTGTTTTTCGGAAAAAAAATTCCGAAATTATTTTTATCGGAAACCAGTTTTTTTTTAAAAAAAAATACATAAAACTGGTGTAAAACCAGTTTTTCAAAAAATAAACCGGTTTTACTAAAAAACCAGTTTTAAACCAATTAACTGAAACTAAACCGGTTTAAAGATGTAAACTGGTTCTGAACTGAAACTGGTTTGAGAAATAAACCAGTTTTTATAAAAAGTGGTTTCAGTTACTGAACTGAACCATTTATATGGTTTAGTTCAGTGCAGTTTATGAACCGTGAACACCCCTAATTATCATTATCATTATCATGCCTAACATCCAATGTACACCAACCTCAACACACATTCAACATAAACCGAACACAAGACTACCAACCATTTAACCTTAACCAAAACAATTACCAATTTTAACAACCCTACAAATTCATCACAAGACTATCAGCTCTCCCAATAAGAAAGACATCTTTCAGAACACTACCATCACTCTGAACAACAACACCCAATAAGTCCAAATGAAGAACCACACTAGTCACTTTCGTTATGGACTCTTACAATGAAGTCAATAAGGTAAGCAAAAATGATATGAAGTTCTTACATACTCTATCCACGACATCCATGATGATGACAGCAGCAAAAACAGCAACATTTCAACTGATGCAATTACATCAATGTAGAGCAAGATGGAGTAATCAATATCCATCTGACTCTTCTAAATTAAATAATATCAAATAAATATTACTCACATACTTTGAAGGAGCCAAATTTTAAAAGTATAACATCTACACTAGCTATTTATCTAATACTGATATTCTGTGCAGCAAGGCTGGATTGTGAAATGATAAAGGAAAAAGGAAAAGGAAAGAAAATGCCGGTTACAAGAATGAACATATCATTAAAGTATCAAAAATATATATGTTGAGAATGCTACAAGGGAATTGGAAAATTTGAGTCTCATTGGACAGTAAAAATATGGGAACAGAAAGAGACATATTTTGTATACCTTTGACTGCATCACAAACCAATGAACAAATTAACCAACTAGTTTACAACTTTGTCGAACCAAGCAAATGAAAACATTCCGGACATACACTACAACCGATATATCTGCGGGCTGCTATAAGTTTGACGCAATGAGCGACAGTCACTCAAGCATATTGTTCCAAGAGATAAGCAAAATGAAGCGTATTTTAAATAAACTTCTTATCAGCAGAACCCGAGCCCGAACCCTTAAGATTAAGGTTGAACCATTTCTTTTTGCCTGATTTATCCTTTCCATCTGACCCTCCATCTTCCCCAGGGCTCTCACCTTTGGAATCTTCACCAGAAATTTTGCTCGAACTTCCATTGCTTAAATTACTACCACTTGCACTAATATTGGATGGCTTAACAATGGTAAAGGTAGAGTGGATACCGTCCCTTTGTTTCAGAAGCTCGTCTACCTGGGTAGCCAGAAAAATAACAGACAAGTTACATCATCATATTACAATTGTAAGTGTAAAAACACTGAAGAGCAAAACACATTTAACGGTAATGTTGGGGTAACAACTTATAATAAAAGTTTCATTTATTTTCTATGTTCATTTTCAATAACAATACGATAAAAAAAAATCACTTTGTTTCCTTTTCATCTACTAAATTATACAGTAATAAGTGATTGCTACAGATTATAAGCCAGGTGAGAAAAATCTGCAACTGGTCTAGCTTGCCACAACTTAATGGAGCAGATGGGATTTATTTTTTTCAACTGATTATCAGCTAAGCTGTGGGAAAAATTAATATTAAAAAAAAATGCAAATGTGTACATCTAGATATGTATTTGAATTGATTCAAAAAAAGAAGATACACATTTGTATTATAACTGTAGCATGTGTTGAAAGAACATACCGACTGTTTTTCTTTTGTATATCTTTCTGTCACTTCCTGATAGCGCGCCAATGCCTGAAAAGTATTTAGAAAAACATCACTTTAAGGACCACAAAACATACTTCAAATCATGAGCAACAATAGAAAATAATTACCTTTCTATATTCTGATTCAAATTGGCGTAGCTCATTCCTCTTTCTTAAAATTTGAGCCTCAATGTCCTTAAGTTTTTGGGTGGTATCTTCATGTGACTTTGCACATACTGCTTCAATTGTATAGCTAGCAGTCTTAAAGAAGTTATCTCCTGAATAATATCAACTTGAATTAGTTCACATGAAAAAACATCCCTAGCAAACAAAAGAACGATGAAACAAAATAAATTATTCAGACCATAAACAGCAAATATATGTGTGCCAGGCTTCAATTCCGAGACTTCACAAGGTTGAAGACCTTCCAACCTTTTAAAGAAAGCCCCTTCAGGATCCTTGGCCATTGCTAACTGCACCACAACACTAAAAGTGACCACCACTTTCCAAACAGCCAGCAAACAAAGGAAAAAAAAGAAAACGAACATAATTTCCATACCGCATTCACAGTTGAATCCATTCTGTACACTTGAAAATGTAAGAAATACATTCCTGCAGATGTCACCTTGCCAGTCTTCTCACTATCTTCCTGTATAGACAGTTACATAGAATACTAGCTAAATAAACACCCAATTGTAATTGCACAACTACTCCTTCAATAAACTAGTTGTGATTTGTGCAATCTATGAACCAATTACGAATAGCTTAAGAAGAATTAAGTGTATCGTAACAATCCATTATGTCGCAAACCCCACACAGCTCTCACACCAAATTTTTGTGCAAATTACTTTACATGATCCAGATGAAAGACACATTTCACAAGCTTTGAAAGTTTGAAGGAATTCATTTTAATTTTTATTCAGATGAGGAAAACAGGAAACACAAGGCCAAAGGCTTAGTGGAAGCCACCATAGCTTGAAATTTGTGTTGTCACACTTTCACATTTTTTGAAACAAAAATACAACACGTGTGCAAGGATGCTAGTTTGGCCCATATGAACCACCTACTATGAGATTAATCCTCATTCGATTCGACTGCAGAAGCATGAGGGTTGTGTTTTTTCCTATTACAGCTTCTATGTGATATCAACCCACAGTTTCACCCATTATCATTGGGACCACTTACAACCTCAACCCACTCATGGTGGGCATAGCAATTCCAACATATTAACGACACTTTGGTAAAATAACAGGTCAGAGGGAGAGGATGGGATAAAATTAAAAGCACTAAGCAATAAATATTACCTGCAAAGCCAAACCATAGCCAGCATTTGCATCTTGTTCAAAATAGAGCAACTGAAAAATCAGTGTTCAATATTACAATCTGATGCCATATTAACCGGAAGCAAAATTGCAACAGACTGACAGACAAAGACGGAGGAATCGTTCTAAAAAAAGGCATTGGTAATACCTTGAATTTGCTTTGTGCAGTTGAAGTAACTCTTACTACAATCCCTGACTCAGCTTGCTGCTCATTTATTGTCACACCAAAAAAATGAGCACATTGCTTCTCTACCTGCAACAAATTGCTACATAAGTGGAATAAGAACAAAAAGATACCAGGAAGATTACTTTATTGATTCATTCATCATGAAGAAGGTAAGAACCTTTCCACTAACTGATGTTCCAATTGGAAGGGGTCTGACTGTAACTGTGCCATTCAAAGCTTCTTCAAGAACATTAGCTGAAATGGTAGTCTTGATAGGGACACCCAGCTTGCTATTACGAAATAAAGTAAGTAACAATGTAGAGCTAAATAACTTTTAAAATAATCAGCCGTGCACAAAAATCCACACCTGAATAAAGCTGCAAACATCGTGTTCACAGTCCCAAGATTAGATAAATCGATTTCCATGTCCATGCTATCAGCATCAAGTGCCTGATATGCATAGGCAAGATAGCTTAAAGTTGCATGTTAAGAGGAGAGTTGTATCAGGAAGAAATATGAACTCAAACGCAAAAAAGCTTTCGAGGACCTAATAGTAACGATAAATCGAAAAAACCATTTACATTAATGACCCAAATTTCACAGCTAACATACATAAAGTTCAATTTTGGCTATATAAATATAATTTTAATGTGTAGATATGCAGTCCACTCAAATTCCATGTTGCGGGCAGGCAATATGAATGCATTAGCCCGTCGCCTGAGATGAATATGTTGAAAGCATAAGAAAAGCTTGCCGGTTTAATTATAGACCACCACAGAAGTAAGATGTTAAAATGGCATGCTCCCCAGAAAAGGAAGGGGAAAAAAACACATTCTAGTAGTCAAGCAATGCATTTCTCATCTTACGCCAACAGCCATAATTTTTGTTTTCATACTGTAGGAAAGGCTGGAACAGCTAAACAGAAAGAAAAAAGATAAAGAAGAGTTTTGAATTCACATGGGAAGGATAGAAAGAAACGCACCTCAAATCCTGCACTATCATACTGCCTTCTCTTCTCTGGGTCAGATAAGATACTATAAGAATATGCAACCTCTTTGAATAGTTCTGAAGCTTCAGGATTGCTGGCATTTTTGTCAGGGTGATACCTGTCATTTGTATAAAGATCGGTGTTATCAATCCCGCATAGCATAGTGTAGTGACCAGTGACCAACCCCAAAAACACTATACCGAGATAGCGGCTATTTTGAAATACTTATACAGTTTATACAATTTATACTATATACATTAACTAGCTATGACTAATCAGTGAGAGTGTGAAAAATGGCAGCAGGAGTGAGACAAAGTGAGAGTGGAGAAGCCCAAACCACTATTCTGGTGTTCTTTAATTGCAGATTCCTAGATTACTCCAAGCAAAAAACCCTAACCTCTCAATTTTAAGGGCTTTTTTTAACTCAGTCTGAGGATGCAGCTATTGGAAAAAGCTCAAGCCCACAAGGATAAAGATAAGGCCTAAAATGAGTTTATAAAGAGTAGTATCACTCACCTTACAAACCGGTTTTGTAAGGATAAGTTAGCCTCAATATGAAAACCTAATAATAGCGCTATGGCAGCCACGAGCTGCTACACTAAACTGCTCCGCTATATCGCCAAATTTACAACATTGACAGAGATATGTAAACAAAAAACCTCACTTATGTTTATTGTAATCTTAATACAGAGAACAACCAAATAAACTCCTAGATCCTACAACACCAAAACAAAAAATCTGGCAACAATATAGGTTATCCACATAAGAATGTTCATCATCTTCAAAGGTTCTACAATTGTACTATCTAACTTAAGAAGACAATTATATCATTTAAGATAAGAAAATCATACAATTAACTATTCCATATTGCAGAATCAAGTAAATAATCACTAGAAAACGAAAATAGCTAACAGCAGGTACCAAAAGAGACAAAATTGAATTGAAGAGCGAAAAGAAAGAGAAAACTGACTTGAGAGCAAGCTTTCTATAAGCGGTTTTAATTTCCTGGTCGGTTGATTCCTTTGAAACGGACAAAACTTCGTAAGGATCACGTCGAATTGCTGGTGTAGAGGTTCCTTCCATCTTTGAACCCATTTACTACCAGCCCCTCTTTTCTGAATTCGAACAAGGTGAAGCTCAAAAAGGGGGCAAAATTTAGGGGAGCTAAAAAAATTTGATCTTTTTGGGTTTCGGAGAGTACTATAACATGGTATTGTTTATTTGACCTAAGTGGTAATCGAATTGAAAAGGGGAAAAAGAAATTGGAGATTATGGGGGGCACGTGATTCAAAGCAGCATTGGATCGGTTACGTTGGAATGAGAAAAAGAGGAGAATTTGGATCTGAAATTGGTCAATTGAATTGAAGAGAAGAAATTGAGAGTTTTGTTCACGACAGACTCAGGTTGCTTCTGTAATGTAGGGTCCGTTTGGTTCGGAGGTTTTGGAGGGGAGGGGAAGGGAGGTAAGGTAATATTTTAATTTTTTATGTTTGGTTCAATTTTTTATGAGGAGAAGGGGAGGGGAGGGGAGGAAATATTGAGCAATTTTTGCTTCCCCCCAAATTGGGGGGATTTGGAGGGGAGGGGAGGGAAACAAAAATGTGTTGTTATAATTTTAATTACTTAGACATAATTATCCTCGTATTTATTTTAAAATGCCAAAATTACCCTTTAAAAACCTAGAGTTAAATCACACTGAATTTTTTGTTTCTTGCTTACATTTTTATTTTGTTTCTAATTAATTAACTTGTAAATTATTTATGGAGTTGTATATATTTGTGACGTTGATTTTTCTTATCACAGTGTGTACTTTTTTTGTTACGTTTGTTTTTTTTTGTTTTTTTATATTGACGTTTTTGCTAAGTTGCTAAGATGTATACTATTTGTTTTTTATTTTTATCGACATGATGCTACGTTGTTTTATATATGTATTAATGTATATATGGTGGTACTCAATATGTATATCATGTAATCAAACTAGTTTTTCTTATATAAAAATTCCAATACTAAACTATCTCAGAAAAAATAAAAACAAATCCAATATTAACGAATATAATATTTAATAAGCTGTAAATTATAATATTTGATATACTATATTTTAATTTTTTAATTTTAATATATTTAAATTTTATGTAATAGTATTTTTACCTTGTAAAAAAAATACATAATAATTTTTTAAGATAAGGATAAAAAGGTAAATTAGTTTTAAAACCCCTCCCCTCCCTTTGTGAACCAAACATACATTTAATTAAAATCTCTCCCCTCCCCTCCCCTTCCCCTCTTTTGAACCAAACATAAATTTAATTAAAATCTCTTCCTCCCCTCCCCTCACCTCCCCTCCCCTTCATTAAAATCCCTCCCCTCCCCTCCCCTCCGTTGAACCAAACAGACCCGTACTCTCAGACGAGACGAGGTCCAGGGTTTTTTTTTTAAAATAAAAATAAAAATAAGTTATTTATTGAAAATGTTCAATGGCCACTTTCCAAAACTGATTTAATATTTTGCTACGAGTCTTGGATTCGACCCTTTTTAAAAAAAAAATATTTTATTATAAAAAAATATAAATCAAATATCTTCTTCTATCTTATAAAAAAATTTCTTCTCTTTTGGTCGTTTAATTCTATGAAAACAATGTGGCACTAAGAAAATTACAGAAACCGATGAATGAATCAAGACCAACTTTAGTCTAAATTTATTAGCCGGTTTCCGTAATTTTTCTTTCTCCAACTTTTTTTCCATAAAACCAAATGGATTTTTTGCGTTCAAAATCTATCTACTACTTTATCATAAATTTAGCTCAGTTGATAGAGATATTGTATAATATATGCAAGGGTCTGAGATTCAAACCATATATTCCACCAATCCACCTTAAACATGGAATTTATAGCCATTAAATTTATTTGATTCAAAATAAAATAAATCTATCCACTACTCTTCTTTTTCCACTATCTACTACTTAAATATGTAAAAATTTGTACATAATAAAAAAAATCCATATTATTTTTGTCTTATTTTATATTTCCCTCTTTTATGCTTTCTCATCTTCTATTTGAAAATTATAAGTCGGGGTGGGAATGGTAATGCAAACCATAACATAAATGTGTTATGTGATAAACAACTCAAACTTTGATTTTGTGTTGATAAAAAGAAAACTTCAACTCTGATTCCAAAGTCATTGTTAATGTTAAGTTTTCCATCTTGATTGCTTTAGTCGTTCAACACAAAATTTTTGCTCTAGGACACTAACAATAAAACAATTATTATCTTTTTTTAACTTTGCTTATTTTGAAGGTAGACTATTTTCCTTGTTACGATTTTCAGTTTGTTATTATCTTGCTATTATGTGATTCTAAATGTTTCTCTTAACATTTTACTCAATAGACATATGAAGTGGTAGAATAATACATAATTTCTTATATTATACACGGATACACTAAGATGTTCATTGTACAAGGGATGTATTAATTGCTTTTGTTGTTATTTTTATGAAATAATGTAAAAAAATATATAATTTTTAATGATTTTATTCAAACTTTCATATTATTTTATAATAAATTTTTAAATATTTAATTTCTATCTTAAAATATGATAACCAACACAAAAAATTCGTTCGAATGTAAATATACATTACTATAATTTTTATTAAAATATAAATTATATAATTTATGCTTGAATTAAAGTTATTATAATTTTAATTATATAAAAAGTAACAGTAATTACATTTAACTATTTAACACAATTTTATTTTTTTTAAAAAAAATTTAACACAAGAAAATTTAGTAGTAGGTGAACCAAGCATATCGGTTGTTAAATGCAGCAATGAAGGCCATTTATAGTACTTGTTTAGTTTCCGTTTTGAGTTCATTCATTCGTCAATGGCAGCAACTCACAGACTCGCTTTGATCATCAAAAATCCTTCAAACAACAACCACTTTCTTCTCGCCAAGCAGTCCCCTCCTTCCAAATTCAACGATGATGAATACGACTCTTTCGTTGACTCTAATCTATGGGACTTGCCTTCAGTGCACTTGAACTCACTGCAACAACAATCGGAACCTCCGTTTGAGCTACACATTTCGTCCTCACCTTCCCACGAGTTCAATTTCAGGGATTTTGATATCAGTTCTGCTCTCGACGAGGTAGTGTTCTTGAATTTTTGTATGATTTGAATTCGTATGCTTCTGTAGTGATGAATTTGATGTTAAATGGTTTTGCAATTAGGTATTTGGACAATTAGGGTTTGGGATTGTTGAAACGGGAGAATGGAAGTTTCATAAGTATGTCAAGGAAGCTGCCTTCGGACCTGGTTTGCCTGTTAACACTGTTTTCATTGTTGGGAAACTTGTAGATGAAGCCAAGGAATTTTCAGGTTTTCTTGTTTTTCAAGTTTGTTGTAGTTGTTGTTTGATTTCATGCATTGTTTGTTGATCTATGCTTTCCTTTTCATTATGATTTGTAAAATTGAATACTATACACGTAAAAAATGTATGTTATTAATTCTAGAAGCTATATCTCTATATACAGATTCATATAAATGGATGTCCATTCAAAGCTGTCTTAACTGGCTTGTGGAAGTGATTCCACACGGTGATCGTGTTGGACCGTTGGTAGTTGCTGGTCTTGTAAATGACTCGTCTGCCTCTGCAAACTGGAAAGTCCCTCCAGCCATCAACTACCAGGTTTGCTTTTTTACAATTTGCACTGTTTCAGTGGTTGGATATATTTATCGTCCTCCGGATCAGCAAGATGTTGCTAGATAAAAGTTACATCTTCAATTTATTTATTCATATTTAGATATTATAGCTCTAGTTCAATATTCATGCACACGGAAAGGAGATAGAGGAAGCTATTTTATTTTTCAAAGTCATTATGTTAATAATTTGTTACTGAGGGAAGATTTATTTTCATTTTCAGGAGTACCCGACTGGTGTTATACTCATTCCTATGGGAAGTAGGACAGCAAAGCCTTTTCGCACAACAAACTTGGTGGTGTTTGCACCTGAGAATGTTCCAAATGCTTCCAAGGATAATAAACTTATTGCTTGTGGAGATGCACTAATAGTTGATCCAGGATGTCTGTCAGAATTCCATGGAGAGGTTGTACTTCCGCGTAACATGCAAACTTGTGCACTTAGTACCGTGTCGTTTTAGCCTTCAAATAATCTTTTATCTTTCTGTTTTCTGTTCCATGCTCATGAAGTGCATTTCATTTCATTTTCATACTGGCATTACTTATTGACAGTAATATCCAGTCCTATTTGTTTGAATTTAAGGTCTAATTTTTTTTTCTGCTCAAATTTGTGTTGTGTGACTCCTGCGGTATTTACATGGAACTATGCTTTTTGATGTTTCATTCTACCATCCTGCCATATCTTATTTTCTATTAGTGGTCAATTTCCACATTTTCTTCTTTTTGGAATTTGTTTTTTTCAATTAAACCCTAGCATGTTACTCTGTAATTATCAGCTAAAGAAAGTTGTTACTGCTTTGCCAAGAAGACTAGTGGTCTTTGTCACCCATCATCACCGAGACCATGTAGATGGTAAGTCTTAGCTAAAATTTTCGTAGGTTTGTGTTCTTTTATAGTTAGGTAGGTTGTGCTATGAGTATAGGCGATAATGGTGTGAGTTAGTCATCACAAATAATCCTTTATACTTAGTTTTCTGCTTTCAAGTGTATTTCATGAATTATCACATTTTCTCCTATCCTGGCAAAAACTGTTGTCTGTGATCGATACAGTCTTGTAATTGAAAACTTTTATAGCTAAAATGTATTTAATTTTATAAAATAAATTGCGAGTAATATAGTATTGTTGATTCTAGTGTATTTTCACCTTTTTAATGACAGGTCTCTCAGTTATACAGAAGTGCAATCCTGATGCTATTTTGCTTGCGCATGAGAATACCATGCGACGCATAAGTAAAGGTTATAATGTTCTTTTCCTGTTTCAATTTCAATAATGTTCTTGTAGTCATTTTGCAAACATGTGTTTTCCTTTTAGTTTTGTATTAATGCATATAGGAGATATTCACAATTAAATTGACCCATCCCATATATGAATATCTGACATACAATACAACCTTTGGGTATTTGTCGTTAAATATCATTGGAAAATAAAATAATGAGAGAGGAGTGTGATATTTCACTTCCTTTTGCTTGTGAAAGCAAGTTTAATATTTAATACACAAGAAAGCTTGGATGGACAATTCTATGCTGCTATATTGGTCTTCTGACTTGTATTTTTTCAGACTAGCTTTTAAATTTTCTTCTCGATTTTTAAACTCTGACCTGAAATAACTTCACCATGCCAATAACCTGATATTGAGATTTCCTACGATTACAGATGATTGGTCACTCGGCTATACCTCAGTTACCGGAGATGAAGACATATATACATTGGTGGTCAGAAATTGAAAGTTATTTTTGCACCGGTATTTTCCTCATGTATAATCCTTCTTTTAAAGATTATATCACATTGTAGTCTATCATCTTTCATGTACTGTGTGTAGTTGGGTTGTAATAACTTCAATTTCTTGACCTCGGCTCCATAATATCTATTTGAAAGTTCTGTGTATGACCAGGATAATGACATATCTACTTCTCTTTTTTGACATTGCCTTATAGGATGGAAAACTTTCACAAAGTATATGTTAAAATTTCCCAAAAAAAATATCATTGATGCGTCTTATCTTAATACATTAAGCTTTGGTTGAATTGGTTCTTCACATGGCAAGTATCTTCTCGAGACAATGAACCTGTGCTTTATCCATGCTTCAAATACAGTGCTTTTGCATGAAGATTGTCTCGAAACAATGAACCTGTGCTTTATCCACGACTATCACCTAGTAATTCTTTTATGTTTGAATTGATTCTTGACAAAATAACCAATTACATACTACATCTTAACTTAGTTTGTATTGGAATCATAAGTGTGGCTAGAAAATTATAAAATTGGTTTTGTTTAGGGTTTGAACTCTTAATTCTTTTAAGTTTGAATTGATTCTTGTAAAATAGAAGAACCATCTCAAACCATATTAAACTCTACTTGAATTCTTAACTAAGTTTGTATTGGAATCATAAGTATAGTGAGAAAATTATAAAATTGGTTTTGTTTTCTGCTGAAGATATTTTGTTTTTGTTTCAGGGACATACAGATGGCCATATGGCATTGCTTCATGTGAATACACATTCCTTAATTGTAGGTGATCATTGTGTCGGGTAAGATTCCATTCAATATTTACACGGACACATTAAGCAAAATGGACACATTATATGTTCATACATGAAGCAAGGAGTAATTCTTCTTATCTATGAAGCTTTGCGTCCATTTAATTCTATCTAGCTCGAAAGATTACTCTCCACAGTTGCGCACGAGGGATACTTGATTTATACTAAAAAAAGAAAAAGATACAGGGAACGAACATATATCATAACATAGTAACAATAGGATCAATGTGTTTGGTTTACCTCTGCAAAACTATTCTTTTCAAAATAATAGGGAATATATGTTCTACCTGGTCGTGATTTAGAGAGGGAAATGGTTGGCTTGCCATGCTACTTTTTTTGGACATATAAAGTCCTCTTTAAAGTTCCAATATTTTCTTAGACCTACATCATTTTCAACGCTCTTGTCTTAATACTCCTTTTTACTAACATATTAATATATTTTTCTCCAGTCAGGGAAGTGCTGTCTTGGACATAACTGCTGGTGGAAATATGTCTGTAAGTGCAAAAAGAATGGTGCATTATCTGCAACTTAGAGAATGATGTGCATTTGACAGAACAACCATTAACAAAAGAAAATATTAATATTATTCAATGTCCTTTTGCCTAATATTATAATATTATTGTCATATACAGGAATACTTCGAAACCACATACAAATTTCTGGAGCTTTCACCGCATGCTTTGATACCTATGCATGGGAGAGTTAATGTCTGGCCAAAGCAGATGTTGTGCGGATATCTAAAGTATTAACCCATTAATGACTTCCTTAGACAGTACAAAGTTAGTCGCTGTAGTTGATATTTTATTTCAGTGTCACCAGTTGTGAGGATGGTTATAATTATTTTCAGGAATCGTAGGAGTAGAGAAGCTAATATCTTAAAAGCTATTGAAGGTGGAGCAAAAACATTGTTTGACATTGTTGCATATGTATATTCTGATGTTGACCGGCGTGCCTGGATTTCTGCGTCATCAAATGTGAGGCTCCATGTGGATCATCTGGCCCAGCAACACAAATTACCAAAGGTAATAACTAATAGGAAAAATGCTTAACATGTGTTAAAAGACGTGCATTCCATTTAATAAAAGTTTGAAAATTGTTTTTCTCAATAATAGATTTCTACTTTTAGGTTGCTTAGGATGTGCCCTTAGGGCACAAGCTAGCATGACCCCAACTAATATGCTTCCAGCTTCAAACACCTTAAATATAATTGAGAAATCCTTAGTACATATTGATGAAAATTCCACCTTGCCTACGGGCGTATAAGGCCTATGTCTTGTGGCCTTTTCGGCTTTCTCTTTCTGGTTCTTCACATTTACATTAACTGCATGCTCTGCATCTCTC